>CM033474.1:29534223-29964573 GCA_019447015.1 Hymenochirus boettgeri
TACTCTTGGGTATTTTATGTTTCGTACTTTTTTACTATCGTTTTGATCTCTTCTAACCTAAAACCATTTTCTTACTGCAAATCTAAAACCTGTTTTAACACTCATGTCTTGTTTAAAGGTTCTTATCCCCTTTTCTATGTATTAATAATTAGATTAATTGAAGGACAATTATACTGTAAAAAATAACTTGTTAAAATTAAAAGTAGTGGCTGGGGCAGGGAGGTAGGATGGATTTACCTACCTCCAATTATGTATGATGAGCAACAGCACATACAGTTTTCATCTGCCAGGTTAGGGCCCTGGGCCTCCCTGTATTAAAGATAGTGCTGAAGCACTGAGGGAGACTGGCAGAAGCAGATATTAGAAGGTACAGTAGGAGTATCATCCTCCTTTCCTGCCTTAGGTACTTTTAATTTTAACTGTTTTTGAAAAAACTTAATACGCACTATAGTTTTCTTCTTAACCCTTGTGTGTTAGATTCCATAAACCTGTAAGCTAAAGGTTGGGCTTTTTTTTTAAATCTAAGATGCAACTTTGTCACATTTCCAGTTTCAATGTCAACGTTTTGCTGTCAAAACAAAGTAAAAACTTCAGATTTTATCACAAATCTATAATTAAAATTAATATATTATATAATTCGTACATATACTTAGCCTGTAAAGTACCTTTTGTTCTCTGCTTCATTTTAAATCTACTTAAGGGCTAGGCCACCGTGTTGCATTTTAACACACAATCTGATCACGTTTGGAATCTGATCGTGTGTTTGCAAAATTGCACGCTAGTGTTAGCCAATTGGACTGGCCACAGTAGGTGCACTGGTGCCTGTTGCAATGTGATCACAATGCTCTTCTGCCAGTTTTAGGTGCGATTCATACGTACTCTGAGCTCGGAAATGACATTGATCGCAGCACAAGCAGGCACCAATGCGTAAGAAGCTTGTGTAGAGTCGCACAAGACAGTTAGCCTATAATACAGATGGCCACGGTAGTCCAATAGGGAACTATTTAATGAAACAAAGCTAAAAGTCAGCTGGCACAATGTTTGGGGGTTCCTTTGTATCCTTTATACAGTGCAGCAGATCGGGGAAAGGGTAACATAAAATTGGTTGCTGTAATCAAAATCATGAACTCTTATTCAATAAGCCCTATGATGTATGAGTAAACCATAAGGCTTAATTAAACATTATACCTTTTAATGGGTATTGGGATGTTGCAATATCGTACAATTTTGTATGGATGATTGACTGACGGCAGACCATATTTTAATAACTGCTGCATCCGTGCCTCTGTGTGTGTCCATACAGTGTCTATGGATTCACCACTAGAGAGAGACACACACGCATGGAGGCACGGACGCAGGACAACTATACAGTACTTGCCTTTCACACTGTCCACTGATGGTAAGTATACAGACTGAGGACCTAAACAGCTAGGTCCTCACCTTCTGTAATTTAGAATGCTTACTTAAATTTTGCGTGGCTTTGTCTCCATTCTATCAGCACACTCCAGCCAATGAAAAGACACGCTTTGTAGACGCGTGTCTTCTCATTGGCCAAAATGACAAAGGTGGGAGTTGGAGCTGCGAGCAATCTTTAAGTAAGAATTGCTAATCATATAGGACAACAAGCGATGAGACCTGGTGGTTTAGGTCCTCCCCTGGGTACTACATTGGAACAGGCTGGAGGTGAGTATAATGAGCTTGGACACTTTTAGCACCCATTATTTTACAGGTTTAGGGCCAGAATATATTAGACCAGGGGCCTACCAGGATACATTAGACCAGGGGCCTACCAGGATATATTATACCAGGGGCCTACCAGGATATATTATATATCATGGTAGGCCCTTGGTCTAATGTATCCTGGTAGGCCCCTGGTCTAATATATTCTGGCCCCATGTCTAATATATCCTGGTAGGCCCCTGGTCTAATATATCCTGGGGGGCACCTGGTCTAATTTATTCTGGTAGGCCCCTGGGATAATATATCCTGGTAGGCCCCTGGTCTAATATATCCTGGTAGTCCTGGTCTAATCTATCCTGGTAAGCCCCTGGTCCAATAATCTTTGGCCCCATGTCTAATATATCCTGGTAGGCCCCTGGTCTAATATCCTGGTAGGCCCCTGGTCTAATATATACTGGTAGGGCCCTGGTCTAATTATCCTGGAGGCCCCATGTCTAATATATCCTGGTAGGCCCTGGTCTAATATATTTTGTGGGCACCTGGTATAATAATTAACAGCATGCAAATGAATGTATAATCACCTAGGACAAATTTCTGTAGTTATGCCAGTAAGTAATAAGCTGCAAGGGCCATTACTCACCGTACGTAATTGTGCTGCCTAGTACTGCCTCAATCCTTCCAAACTCCATCTCTACCCTCCACATCTCTACCCCTGCTCACTCAGAATTCACATAGTCCCCAACCTCAATGGTACTTTTGTGGGCCAGATCATGCTATGTGCGAAAAAGTTGCTAGTTTGCTGCCACTAATCTACAATACTTTACTAATAGAAGAATGAATCTAAAAACTAAGACAGAAACACTGATGTGAATACAAGGGAACTTTTGCCATACATAATAATGTTTGACATCTATTAAAAATTCTAAAGGGAGCAAAAAAAGAATTTAATAGTAAGGGATGAGTATACATTGTACACTGACAGATTCTGATATTTCCTCCTAAAGGGACGTATCAGCTCCTGGATTTCCATATAACTTCGTAACAGTTAATGTGAAAATGTCACATTCTGCCACGTCGATGTCATAATCTTGCCACCCCCACGATGAACCAATAGCCAATGAGTTCAATATAAGGATAGAAAGATATACAAAGGTGAGTAATGCCTGAGGGCCGCCTATTCATTACCTATTAATAATAGTGGCCGCAGATTCATACCTGGGAGCGTTAGCAAATAGTTTAACATTATCGATGGAAAATGGGTGGGAAAGGTTCGTGCTGGAGAAAACCAACTCCGCTCATTCAAATTTTCTCATTTTTTTTACCAAAGAAAAGCCATAAAATGCTAATTTGTGCAATGAGGATCTGTATTCCGCTGTTTGTTACCAGGAGACGGAAAGAGAACGAAAACAATTCCTTTTTTTAATATGTGGATACCGGTGTTAATACCTTCATCTCTACAAAATGATAAGCCTCGTAGGTTTCTATACCGTGTCTGGGTTTTTCTCTCAAGTGTCCTCTCACCGTGAGAAGAGTTGAGGAGAGAAAAGTCATTTTTGTGCATCCAGAATCTGACAGCTTCATAACGTTCGGCATCCGAAGTTCATTGTGAGAACAGGAGATGGGATGGGGTGGGATGGGGCAGGAAAGTTAAAAGCCCTAATATTACCAGGAAATAAATGTTTCTTAACCTAGTGCCTAGAAAGGTGCCCTTCAAAACTGCTGCAGTAACAAAGAAAACACATTCCCAGCAATACCAGAGAAGAGGGAGGGAGTTACATTGAAAGTCTCAAGCAGGGAGATACAACTGTCGTGTAAAACAAGCCATACGAGCGGTTGACCGCATGACGAATAGATCGGTTGATTGAAAATACGGCAATCTGGTCAGACGGATCATTTTCTGTGTACTCCATCCCAGTCCATATCATCAGCAGATTACAAGCTGAAATCTGGTGAAGATAGACAGAACAAGGTGGTAAATTTAGATCGTAATGAGTAGATTGGGAAATCTGACCGATAAGAATGGTCTCGTACATAGCCACTTTTGGAAGCTGAAATCACTTTAGACCAATCATTTACTAACACGGCTAAACCACAGACCAGTAGAAACTCTTAAAAAAGTTAAATTGTCCACAGACCAGCCCTACCAGCCCCTTACTGCTTGGACACCCACTATTGGACTTGGTGACTCATCCCACCAGGCCCATCTACTGTAAGATTTTGGAGAGGAAAAAATGAAAAAATAAGAAAACCTAAAACAATAAAGTCAATGTAATTAAAAAGGCCAAGCTTTTCTCTAGAAGCAGAGAAACTTTTTGATGACTGCATTGGTCCTTTATATACAGTAACAAGTTTTTCATCGTAAAGATGGGACCCGGATCCAACACAGAACCCCTTGGTTCCGAAATCTGAATGTTTCATCCGAAACCGGACGGATCATTTGGATTTCGAGACTTCGGAACTAGTTTTCGATTTTATTGAACGTTCGAGCTATTTTCAAAATATGATTGAAAACTGGAAAATACGATCGGAAAACTGGATGTTTCTGATCGTATTTTCGAGGATTATCAAACGTTCGAGAATTTTCTAAAATAGCTCGAACATTCTATAAAAATCTGGAAGTTTGATTTTAAGTTAAATTTTTGGATTTTCTGGAAACTCCTGAGATCCGAAAACCCGAAAATGGAACGAAAACCGACTCAGGATATTCTCACTCGAAACTACTGCTGTTTTTGAGCTTTGTTCAGTATTGTAGCTCCTTTCAAAGGAAATATTATGTTGAAATATGTTATCGTAAACACCCCACTTTAGGCTGGGCCACATTAACACGTTTCTCACACACTTATAATGGCATTGTTCTATTTGTTAGCGCATGAGAAATGCATGGGCCACACTGTGCATTTGGCTCAATTTCAAAATTGCATGTACTCTGATAACGGATATGTGGCCGCAGCCTTCGCCTTCGAGTAGACAGGCTTGGCAGACGTTGGTCCTCATTGCTTTTTTTCCATGTGGGTGTGTCATTTTCGTTGGTTCTTTGGTTTCTTCGCCTGTCTTTTTCCTTCACTTTTGTGTGAGCCCTCACTGGTGGGGAAGGTGAGAGTGTGGTGTAGCCCTCACTGGTGTGGGGATGAGTGTGTGGTGGCCCTCACTGGCTTTAGTGTTCCACTGAATGCGTAGACCAACTAGTGCGCATGATATCTGAGCCTAACAACATCTTATTACTAGTATACTTCCGTGACACACAGAGCCATGACCAAAACAATCTAAGATTATATATCTTTCTTCTCTACCGTATCCAACGTAGGTAATGCACGCACTGTTTAAGCAGTGGAAATGATGGGCTCTAGTATCTCCTGCTCACCTCTGATCATGTGTGCATAGGCCTGGATTTGCTCACAGCAGCGTTTTCTATTAGGGCAGCAATCTTTGCAGCTCGCTCGTGCCGCAGCTTTTTCGTTTTCTTTTTCTGGGCGTCCGTGTGGGTTTTCTTGGCCCCGTTGGGGTGTCTGTTTTTTTCCTCTTTCCTTTGCCCTTGCTGCTGCCTCGTTTTTTTCCCTCTGTCCTTTCTGGCTCTCCCTCTCACAGGTATCTTTTTTCTTCGCCCAGTCACCCTCTTGTCTTTTGGTCAGCTTTATTTCCTCCTAGCCAGAGAGTAGACTTGGTCTTTTCCTTCCCGGCCTTCAGCTGTGTTGGGTTCCCATTGCCCTCTAATTCCCTGGCCGCGCGATGCTTGGTTGCTCTATACCACAACTTTAACAATATGGAGGGTCTCGTCCTATGCCTGGTCTTTCCTTCCTGAGCTCATGTTTTTGCTGACACATTATCGATAAGTTCGTGCTGAATCGTGTCACCTTTCCAGTCATTTTTCCCCCACCCCTGACCTGTGCTTATGAAGAAGAGTATGGGGGACAGCCCCTTTTTTGTTTCTTTTTGAGGTTGTTTTGCGGCATAGCAATGGCGTGTCTGATCATATATATGCCCTACCTGTTTTAGGAGTGGAGATACCTTTTAAGGGCATGTCCACCTTTTGATAAATTTTAGTATGCTGTAGGGCTAGTTCCCCCAGCCCCAACCGCTATATTATATTTCAAGAAGTCCCCCAATTGTTACTTACCTTCCTCTCTCCTCTGCCGCAAGCTCGGCCTTCTGCTTGCACGGAACTGCAAGGAGGGGGCGACGGCAGCGCCATCTGTGATTGGCTGAGAGGCAGCCAATCACGACACGGTGCTGGCAGTTCAGAAACGGAGGAGAGAGGGAAGGTAAGTAAAGATCGGGGGACTTTCTTACAAATATTTATTGCGGTGGGGCGGGGGAACTAGCAAACTTGTGGAAAAGGGGTTTTACACAGGGGGAGGGAGAACAAATGGAGGGACAGGGAGGGAGAAGGAGGGGGGGGAGGGAGTGAGGGCGCTCGAGCAAGCAAAGCCTCTGAGAGGACAGCTCAGAGGCGGAAACAATTTCCCTGGTGCCAGGCTCCTGGCCTTGGGGGGACATTACAGGAGAACATTTGGAACAGGGAGTAAGGTAATTATTTTTATACACTACAGAGTGGGGCCCGTAGTAGGTTTTTGGTTTAGGGGGTGGGCATGCCCTTTAATTGAGCCATTTTTAGTGTAATGTAGGTCTCTGGTTCTGTGAATGTCAAGCGCCTGAACAGACTCACAGGAATTAAAGGGCATGTCCACCCCCAAAACTATAATTTAACCCCATACTGGCCCCACTTTGTAGTTTAAAAAACCTTACTTTACATCTCTGCTCCTTATGGTTCTCCAGCTATGCCTTTTAAATTCCAGGAAACTCAGCTCTAAGCTGTCTGTGAGACATCTTTTCCATGCAGATCCTTGTCCACATAAGGTCGAGCATGCGCAGCCCCCTCCCCCACCATCCGGATCATCTTCAGCCATCGTTGCACCTAGCGTGATCCTCTGGATGTAGGTGGTAACCTGCGCCCCCAACCGCTGCAATATTTTTTTGAAAAAAAAAAGATCCGTATTAAAAGCCTTCCTCTCCCGCGTTTTAGTGGCGTCAGCCGATTGTGATTGGCTGCCATGCTTGCAAGCAGGAGGCTGGATCTGATCGACACGGGAGGAAGGCTGTGTAAGTAGAAAATGGGGATTTTTTTAAAGAAATATGTCCGTGGCTGGGGGGTGGTAGGGTTACCTACCGTACCCCCAAAGTTCATTTGGGGGGTGATGCCTTAAATAATATAGAGAGACTTAATTGCTATATATAGTTAGTTCATCTAACTATATTTCAATTGAAACATGTAAAAAATCAGAAAGAAATGGATTCGGACCTACCTCCTATTTAACCTTACTAAACAGTTTACCTTTTTTAAGATAGCTGTTGCAACTGACAGCTCCCATGATCATACTTGCACCTCCCGTAGAACTGTTAGAACTGTCAGGTGAGATAAGAATGAGAGGTAGAAGGTGGTCTAATCTACCTCTCGTTTTAGCATGTTTTTACAGTTTAGCGTCTTTTAGCTAGCCATTAGAAAAAAGATTTGACGGGCCTACCAGGATATATTATACCAGGGGCCTACCAGGATATATTATACCAGAGACGCACCAGGATATATTAGACCAGGGGCTTACCAGGATACATTAGACCAGGGGCCTACTAGGATATATTAGACATGGGGCCAGAATATATTAGACCAGGGGCCTACCAGGATCAGTAGACCAAGGGCCTACCAGGATATATTATTCCAGGGGCCTACCAGAATATATTAGACCAGGAGCCTACCAGGATATATTAGACCAGGGGCCTACCAGGATATATTAGACAAGGGGCCTACCAGGATATATTATACCAGAGACCCACCAGGGTATATTAGACCAGGGGCCTACCAGGATATATTAGACCAGAGACCACCAGAATATATTAGACCATTAGCCTACCAGGATATATTAAACCAGGGGTCTACCAGGATGGGTTACTTTTCACTACTGACTGCCCCTGACTCTGGACCTACAGATTTCTCATATTTGTTCATTTGCAGGTTTACCTGGCGTCCTGAGAGGCCAGCCTGACCCTAAAGTGAAATTTATGGATGGTACATACAAAGCTGACTCTTTGTAGCATCATATTTTGCCCTATATTACATGCATTTAAATATATATATAAGTTCATATTCAAACAGAATATTTTTTAATTCTAGTAGGTAGATTTTTTTCTTATTTGTAGGTTTTATACCTTTAAAAAAGCCCATGGATGGGAGGCCTCTTCCTTCCTTTTAAAAGCTACTGAGTGGTGAGAAGGGAAGGCCTCTTACACTAATCTAATGAATATTCAAGAAAATTAGAAGTTTCTATAATGGGGTTACCTTAGTATGGGTGGAAAGCTTTTCCTTTCATTTTAAAACCCTTATTTTTTTTATAACCATACAATACTTTTCCCCCTTAATTAGGGCAAGGCCTCGCAATTGCACACGGAATCGAATGCGAATTCATGTACAATTTCGTTCTGTTTGCGCATGCATTTTTTTCATTAAGTATTGGAAACCGCATGCCATTGCGATTCTTGTGCGTTTTTCGTTTGTGCATGCGTTTTGCGCATACGATTTTGGTAGGAGCACCCCTGATTTGGTCCATTTTTGGTGCATTAACGCATGCATTTACATAACGGAAAATGGCAAAATTGTATGCGCAAAACGCGTTTGCGCATGCACCTGCGGTTTTTTCAAATCATTGGAATCGCGGCAACGCACCGAAAATGCGCGTTTTTGACATTTTCCGTTATGTAAATGCATGCGTTAATGCACCAAATATGGTGAACGTTACCAAAAGGGAAACGTATCGCATGCTTATCTCAAATCGTGGGGATTTTTTGCGCTCCCGTGATTTCCATTATAACCAAATCGCAGCACAAAAACGCACAAGTGTGGCCTAGCCCTTAGAGGACAGAAACTGGTGGAAAAATATGTCCGTTAACAAATCATCTAATTCCTAACTTTAAAATAAATCCTGGGTAAGTCCCACTGGCCAATGGCCATGCCCGAGATTAACAAGCTAGAGGAGGGGCAGTAACTGCCGAGCATTCTGTCTCAAAAAGTGTCACAGTGTATTTAGACTAGAGATTGTACAGGAAGACGTCTTATGTATATTATAATCTGCAGGTTCTTCCCTGTAGAACAGAGGCAAAAGGCGTTTTAAGGTGAAGATATCAAGATGTCAATATATATAAGCTTTTCTTTCAATAAACAAATACATATGAAAGATTTCACTGATGCATGTAATTGTGATACAATTGAAAATATACAAACTGCACCTGTGTAAATTAAAATACAGATACAGTATCTCTTACCACTGTATAAAAATAGGCAGCTCATTGGGGTAATAGAACAGTGTGGATACTCTACCTACATTGGGCAAAATGAAAGTAAGATTTTACTGGTTCTTTAAATGACACAGAAATAAACTGATTTACAGTAAAGCTTTCCTCTCTAAGTACAGTGAAATTCAAACTCAATTTACTCACTTCTATAACATACCTTCAGAGTAAAAGCTCATAAGTGACACTTGTGCTGTAATTGCCCCCAATTTGTAGAAATAAACACCTTTTATTATGTCGTACTGGTAGAGGGTGAAGTCCTCCTTTTGGAGACCATTAAAAGTAAAGTGTAAATAAATAGGCTTCCAGGTGATACAGCCAGATGTACCAAGAGGCGCAGTGGCTGCAAATGGGCATAAAAGACATGCTAACCGGTGTTATATCGACTTAAACTTCATCATTTTGGCGCCTGTGTGGTTAACGTGGAAGTTAACTACACAGGTGGTGTTAGCGATGCTATAATCGCATAGCCCTTACCTTGACAATGGTGGAACTCCATTATGGGATGCACAGAGAAACACTATGCGAATGAAGCATCGCTGTGCCTCGCCATGATATTCTTATTTTAATGACCATATTCTGCCCAACCAGTGATTTCTCTGTGTATACTGTAAATACTTCCTGCATGCTGGAAGTTACTGCCCTGCCCCTTACTCAGCCATCAGGGTAATAAGTTGCTCAGTAGTAATGTGAGCATGTAGAAATTACTAGCATGGACAGTGAAATGAAGATAGGATCAAAATGGCACCTCAAAGGGAATAAAATCAACTAATCTTTCTAAGTAGATGTGTAGAAGTTAGATAAAAATACTTCATGTGCACAGTTTCTATTTTTTAAGAACATCTATAGAAAAAAAAATACTGTATTATTGCCAGGGGGGTAGGAGAAAATACTTTCTTTTTGGGTGCAGATGAAGGTCGAATCATGTAGCGGGTGTAAGTCAACTTGCAGGTCTGTTTAATTTCAGGTGTGGATTGAGTTGTGGGTCTGGCTATTTGCATAGAAAGATAAGTCTAAATCCACTGCTGGAAGCTGCCTTTGGTGCAATCCTCTGGTGTTCTGCCCCAGAACATGTAGTAATAATAAATGTAGTAGAGGACTGAGGTATCCTAGTATTTAACACACTACCAGGGAGATTCAATAATAGTTCTTATCGTTAATAATGGTGCTAATTTTGCCCCAACCAATCAGATATTATGTAACATTTGAAAGCTAACATCTGATTGCCTGGGACAAAATAATTAACCATTTTTAACGATACGAACTTTTATTGGATAGCCCTGTATATGTTTCGGACAGAGTCCTTTCTCAAGTCTACTGCTACCTGCCACTTGCAGGTTGGATTGGGTGCAATAATGGAACACAGCAGCAAAGTGTGTGTCAGTTTTGGGTGTCTGTATATTTTCAGATGTGGGTAATGGTTTTCCGGGTTTTCTACTGAACTCTAATCTGACTTTTGTGCTGCCATCTGTTGGTGAATCGAGTGATCACCCCTCTGAAAAATGAGCCCAAACAAATTTGATTGGCAGAATCTGGGTACTCTGCTAGTTTATATATAAATATATGTATATACACTGTGTGATGCCCAGGGTGCTATCGCATACATATACAAAGCGGTAGGTTCAATTCAAGGAGCACTCATCTGGAAGTTTTCAAAACATCAGGTTATCTATTTTGTCATAACGCCATATCAACGTGTTTCAGCCATCTTTGATTTTGACATAAATTGGAAAAATGAGCCGCACACACAATTTTTGCAATCCGGGATGGTAGGATGTCATATAATATATTACCTGGATTAATGTATGATGTGGACCGCTTTTGTTGACCACATGTGATAATATATACAGGATATATTTTGGATAGATATAATGACATTATTGTAATATCCATGTTACGGGTATATATACATCAATTCCTGTTGAACACTAGAGATGTACTTTGGGTTCTAATAGAACCCAGTTTCGAATTGAATCCGGTGGTTTCGAAGTCCCGACGAAACTTTCGGAACTCCCGGATTTTTCGAAACTCAAATTTTTCGGGTTTTCGAAAACTTGTATCGTAGGTGGGGATCGATTTCAGTAACCCTCGATAATTGTACGAATCCTGGTAACCCTCGAAATCGTAAGTCCTTCAACCCTCGAAAGGTAGCGATCGATTTCGGTAACCCTCGAATGTTTGTGCCGATTTCGCCAACCCTCGAATGTACAAGCTGATTTCGGTAACCCTCGTATTTGTGATATCGGTAACCCTTGAAAGTAATGTTCGATTTCGGTAATCCTCGAAAATAGCCTGCGAAAGCTCGAAAACAGCCCGATCATGAGGAAAGATAGATTTTAAATGAGTTTTACTTATATTTATTAGTTCCCCAGACCATTCCCCAGGTCCCTGTGTTATTTACAGTAACCTACTATTACTATTTCACCCTTCAAATTGATAGAAACTTTCGAATTTTTTTCTCCCATAGACTTCTATGGGTCCGTTTTCGGATTTTCGAATTTTTTCGAGAATTCGAAAATACGAAAACGGGACGAAACTCATCAGTTTCGAACATCTCTATTGAACACCTTTAAATTGTACTGATGTGCATGCCATTGCATAACCTTGTTGCGTGTGCATGACAAAGGGACTGTGTCCCGAAACGTTGGACTCTAGTGCAATGGTCATGTATTGAGAATAAACTTGCTTTTTATTGCAAAAATTGTGTGTGAGGCTCATTTTTCCTATTTATGTCTTTCTATATATACTGGATTAGTTCTGCACCACACACTGAATGCTGCTCTGGAAACACAGAAAATATATATATATGTATTTCTGCTATTAACGGAAAATGTAAAGTGTGTCAACAGAGGCAAATATCCATTATAATGTGCCATTTGTCTGACACATGGTTTCCTATAGCCCTACTATAGCCCTACTGCAATAGTGTAGATAACGTTGTTAGTGGGGTCTCAGATACAAGCAGGGGATTAAAACATTATATCAGGGATAATAAATATTTATCTCTCCAGCTGCTTTAAAAAATATAATTCCCAGCATCTCCCTTTATCCTTGCAGAGAGGAAGGATGGAGATGGAGATATATTCTCCCTGGCTGTGATTACATGTATTTATTTATCATTTGCCCAGACTATGTTTATGGAAAATAAGCTTGTTGTGTGTTAGGTAAATTTCCTGGTGTGATTATCAATAATAGAAAATCAGGGCTATTCAATAAAAGTTCTTATCATTCAAAATGGTGCTAATTTTGCCCCAACCAATCAGATGTTAGCTTTCAAATGTTAAATAAGATCTGATTGGTTGGGGCACAATTAGTTTTGTAATCTTCTAATTATGTGGAGAATATGTTTAGAATAGCCACTCTAATGTTATTTATTTACATAAAAGTACCTTATGGAGGGAGGTTGGATTGCTTATTCCTACCTCTAAATTTGCTTTCCCTGGGGAGCAACAGCATGATAAAGGAAAGAAAATTGGGAGGTAGGGATAGTCAATGCTCTGATTCTATTACCAACTAATACCCTAAACCTGAAGGGTCACTATACCATGTACATTCAATCCAACCTTAAAAAAAATCTCCCAAAATGACTACTTTGTTAGAACAAATTATTACATCCGTATCCCATAATCATTTCAAATGGTTCCATTAATGGCTTTCCTGGATAAATAAAGTGAGGCACACTGATGAATTGGCATGTTGAATGTAATTAACATGTAGAATGTAATTGACATGTAGAATGTACTGACAGGTAATTAAAATCCCCTGCTCTCACAGGGAGAGATCTCATGGTCAATTACTGGTATTAATGCATATAGATCTGGTTGATCCAGGGATACTTTCCGATTGCCGTTTGGAGTCAGGAAGGAATTTTTCCCCCCCTTTTTTAGCTGGGGTTTTTTGCCTTCCTCTGGATCAACTGTTAGGTAGGGTTAAAAAAAAAAAAAAAAAAAAGGGAATAGGTTGGACTTGATGGACGAATGTCTTTATTCAACCTTAATTACTATGTTACTATGTTACTATAGTAAATGGTTAAAATGCAGGCTGAATGTTCACAGGACGCTTACAGGCCTGTCTAGTTGTAAAGGTCTGTATACACATCTAATAGGATGCCCATTGACCAACCCCAAGTGCAAGACCCCCGCCAGACGAACGCATACACATGTGTGATACTCGTCTGAAAAGGTTGTTCGTCACGTGTGTGCACACGCTCAGGGATCATGCATCAGCCATGTGTATGAGGCTTATATGTAGAGGAACAATGACTCATGGTATTTTCTAACCACAGCATTATTTGGGCATTGGGACGACTGCGTTAAAGAAGCGGTATCTCAATTAAGAAATAACACTCCTTTTTAAATACCACACTTAAGATGCCCATACTAATGACGTTCCCAAGGTTTGCGTAATGTCAGGAAGAGAAGGTCGGAAGGTAAGACTTGCCGGCTCACAAACACACTTTAAAGTCATTACATAGATTGGGAGAACAAGCATGGAATCCATATTCCTTTATATTGAATGGCCGGCATAAATGTCCCTTTACTCTACAGTAGAGATGGCCAAAACTCACGAGTTTCATTCCGTTTTCGGATTCCCGGATCTCGGGAAAATCCCGAAGATCTGAAAATCCGAAATCGGAATGAATTTTCCATAATTTTCGAATGTACAGGGCTATTTTTGCTAATTTTCGAAAATAGCCTTGAACGTTTGAAAATTATCGAAAATACGATCGGAGACTGTTTTCGAGTTTCCGATCGTATTTTCGAAAATTTTCGAATGTTCGGGGCTATTTTCGAAAAATTATCAAAAATAGCCTTGAACATTAAATTTTTGAAAATACGATCGAAAACTCGAGAATGGTCTCCGATCGAATTTTCGTTCATTTTCAAATGTTTGAGGCTATTTTCAAAAATGATCGAAAATAGCCCCATACATTCAAAAATTATCAAAAATGTCTTCCGAAGTCCCAAAATCCGGGCGGATTTTTTGGATCTTTCGGATTTCGGAAGGGGTTCTGTGTCGGATCCGAGTTTGTGTAGAACCTGGATCCCATCTCTACTCTACAGTAGCTTTATTACTCCTGGACATATCTCCATATATCCTCATACTCCTCTTCCTTCCACTGAATAATTCTCCTTTTGAAGAATAAAATACTGTTTTCCCATAATCAACTGTCTGTTCAATTCCAGCCCCGTGTGGAATCAGACAAACCCAAACTGACAGCTGTACGAAGAGCAGCACATTTATGTGTCTATGCCTGTGATATCCTGTGGCTCCGTAAGCGCGTGTCGCGTGTACGCTCTTCTCTCTCTCTCCATCGCTCGCTTTGCCCTAAGCATTCTTTGAATGTTTTGTTGATAGATGCAGCTGGTTAAATATAGTGTGGATCTTTCATGTAACTTACAAGCAAGTGAATAATTTCCCGTTGTAAGCAAACTGCCCAGGGACAAGGAAAAGAAAGAAAAACCTCCTTGTAAGGGGAGCGCTGGCACAATGACAGAGTGGAGATTCCAGGGCAGTTAATCAGTCCATCCTTTTCTTTCTGCCATTCGTGTTAACAGCCTTTACACAGAGACTGAGCTATTAAATGAATTCATTCTTCCCTGCGTATTTAATTATAATAAAAAAATCTACAACATCCAATCAAATGTTTCTAACTGCGGTTGCCCGGTAAACATCTGATTGGATGACTTTTCCAACACAAACGACATCAGTCTTTAAAATAATTTACGTTATCATACATTTGCCCCGATTGTAGCGTTAAGCACATTTTTGTAGAATTGTTCTGTTCGTGTTAATAATATTCATTTGAGTATTGTTGCTACATTTACAGATGAACTCTATGCAATATACACGTTTTATACATATATATCGTGTGAGCATTCAAGCTTAAATTTTATATTGAATATACTATCAATGAAACTATGGTCACTGGCTACAGGACATCCTCAGAAATTTTTAAATATGACAAGGATATTGTTTAAACTATTTTTACAATCTGGGGGTTGGTCAAAGGCGAAGAGAAAACTGGTATTTGGGTTCCTACCTCCATTTTCTGACACAGTTGGAGCCTGAAATAAAACCATGTGACCATTGTGCCCTATAATGTTTCCTAACCTTTCTACATAACCAAACCCCTACCATTAAAATGGGGGCTACACAGTAACTTCCCTATAATCTACAGAGATGTCGTTGATCGATTTATTTTTTTTGTTATACCAGTATTTTGCAAATGCAATAAGATTGTGTAAAAGTAAAAGAAAAGTAATTATAACAAAGACAGTGGAGACAACTCAAGACATGAGAATGCTAACACCTTTATTGCAAAGAATCTAAGATGTCTCAGATAGAAATCAAAGTATTTGTTCTCTATGACAAGAATCTAAAGTATCCAGTACAAATGCATTGTAGATTAGAGAGGTAGACAGACAGACAAACAGACAGGCAACTGGCCAACAGACAGATCCATTAGAGCAGTAGATTAGAGCAGTTTTTAGCATTGAGTTTCTTTTTAAGCCTTAGTGGAATGAGTTTCATTCAACTAAATGTCAAAATAACATAATGTAAAATGCAAAACAATTCTATACAAATAAAAATAATTCCAGTTAATAAATGATACGATCTTTCGTAGGATTCTGTGATTTCACACTTAATTTAGAGATCTTGATTATCTACGCTGGTTAATTAATTCCCTTTAATAACGTTCTCCTTCTTCAAGTGCATTTACACTTTACATCCTGGCTTGACCTCAGGTTAATTTAGTGGCCATAGCTCTCTATAGCTAAAGCGTTTCGTAGAATGTATTCATTTGTACAGCAAAGTGTTGCTTCGAGATTTTAATTCCAAGGAAATATCATGCAAAACTAAATCCTCTTCTCTACAAAGGGTGACAGGAGACGTCCCTCAGGGGAACTTACTGCTAAAGGAAGGAATAAAGTGGTTCAAATCAAGAGCCTTGAATGTGATCATCTATTGTCATTAGGGGACGTAATAACTGTATATCTTTATGTCAATTAACCTAAACATTGAAGAACCATGTGAATAGAGCCGATTATATTTGCCTCTTATGAGGTTTTACCTTAAGGTCCTGGCTACATTTTCCAGTACTGGACTCACACATTATAAACAGGATTTATATTGAGCCGCAATTACTGGCCTTTGGGTAATTTAATGTAGCGGTTGCGGCTTTGGGAATTCATAAACGCGACTCTAAGGCAAGTGATCTGCTGAGAATTGCAATAGGATATCTCAATGTAACTAATATAAAGTAAATCAAGAAATAAAACAGATTATTTTGTGTGTTTACAGTTGCAAGATATCATCAGACTCCAGGTGTCAATATAAAGCTAAACTAGAGTGAAAGCAGTGGTGAGAACCTAACGTTTTAGGGCCTCACCCCGGGTACTGTTTATTGGGTATAATTCCCCTTTAAACTTATCTAAACTGGCACATTAAAGGACAACAATAGTATCTATTTTACCCCTCAACCATTTGAATGTACCCAGGGTGAGAATCTAAACCACTAGGTCCTCACCCCTGGGTAAAGATTCTAACACTCACATTTCCTATTGGTCAGCTAGCTGTAAGTAGAAAGTGAAGATGAGCATTCTGGCAAGGGCAAGTAAGTGAAGGCTTTAGTAACTTAGGACCTAGCAGTTTAGGTCCTCACCCTAGGTACTTTCAAATGAAGGAAGAAGAGGATAGGGACTGAGGTGAGGATCGTTGTCCTTTAAGCAAAAAATCAGGCATCAACTTTAATACAGTGACTTATATCTATTCCTCTTAGTTTTAACAGTGATCCACGTTTAGGCAGAACCAAGAGCAACAGTTAACTGGAACACAATATTCCCTAGATATTAGAAGGCCCAGTTGCACTTTTAGGCTTGTTATTTCATATTCTACTTAAAGGGAAAGTTCCGTGGAATATATAATTTAGTTTATAGTGCACATACCTAAATATTCTACATATTCTACATTTTGAAAATTCAGTTGATTTGGCCTTTTTAGTGAGCTGACATTTTAGGTTCTGTAATGATCCTTCTTCTTCCCAGGATGCACCACTTCCTTGGAATGTTCAGTTATTTTTACTGATTGGCTGTTGGATGGGTCAAACATGCTCAGATCTCTACTGAGCAACTGAATCATCCCAGACGCCGGGTCAAGGGCAAGACCGTAACGGTCTCTACTAGGGGTCCTGCAAACAGGAAGTCAGTATTTTGGAAGCATTTATTTAAAGTCAATGGGATGGAACAATACTGCTTTTTCTTTCTTAAATTCATAAGTATTTGAACTAAACTTTCCCTTTAAGGTCACACAAATATTGTTCTGTGACTTTGTGTTGACGTTGTTATAATATGTTAGACATTTTCCTTTCTTCGACAATATTCAAACACTTCCCTCAGAGTCGCAAAAAAATAATTAACAATACAGCAGTAACCAAGCAGCAAGATGTTGATAATAACACCGTCTAACACAGGTGGAACACAGTTAATTTCGAATTCGGCCCACTCAACAAAGCATTTGTATGCAGTTATCACATGTCGGAGGTGTGGTTCCCCCAAGATCCTTTACTACGGTTGAATAAAAAGCTACTGTGAAGGCTGAGAGCAATTCATTACACTTGTTTGATAGTGTAGGTAAATTGAATTTTGTTGTCTCTAGTTTACAAGCTGTTAGCGCTCTGCCAGATAAAGGATCATTGTGAAGATTAAATCCCATCATAAATATTATGCGTGAATTGAAATTCTATTAATGCATTTGGAAGGGTGATAATGGGTCTTGCTGTATGTGTCGTGGTTCGTCTTACAGTTACCCTGATAATGAAATATACCAGATCAGTGCAAAGTTCATTTACAATCAGACCTTAAAATGATCTAAAGGGTGATGTTAGCACATTAATGTATATTCTTTTTCTATTGTACGTGCTGCTAAATCACAATCGTTCTGCATGTATGATAACTAATCTGTACTGCTTTTCATGTCCTGATTTTGTCATCAAGGTGCTGTACTGTTGTATCATTGGGTAAATGGGGCCCTTTACAGTAAAGGGAATACAGTCTGACAAGACTTAAGCAGGCCGTACATTCAGGTATAATTTTAAGCTATTCAAGCCATTTTAAAAGAATTGGAAAAAAAAAGAAGTTTGTACCTGTGTGATGGATATTTAATCATAGGCATCTAATTTTCATTTAAGAAAAGTCATTTTATTTTCAGCTGAATAAGCTCCTCGTGGTAATAGCACAGACGCCACACCATTGCTTTCTTTACTTTCTACAGAATGAGAGGGTCACGTTCGTCATAGCATAGGATCCAGTAATAATCAATTTAAGAAGCTCTGAACAATAAAGCACTTGAATATATCAGTTTTTGCTCCATGGTTCCATTTTACTAGTGGGAGGTCATTCTGCAGTCTGGCTGATTTTGAAAATCCAGTCTAAATTATCTGCTGATTGAAGTAGCCGTTTTCTGACTTTTGCTACATTTACTCTTGGGTATTTTATGTTTCGTACTATTTTTACTATCGTTTTGATCTCTTCTAACCTAAAACCATTTTCTTACTGCAAATCTAAAATCCTGTTTTAACACTCATGTCTTGTTTAAAGGTTCTTATCTCCTTTTCTATGTATTAATAATTAGATTAATTGAAGGACAATTATACTGTAAAAAATAACTTGTTAAAAATTAAAAGTAGCTGGGGCAGGGAGGTAGGATGGATTATACCTACCTCCAATTATTGTATGATGAGCAACAGCACATACAGTTTTCATCTGCCAGGTTAGGGCCCTGGGCCTCCCTGTATTAAAGATAGTGCTGAAGCACTGAGGGAGACTGGCAGAAGCAGATATTAGAAGGTACAGTAGGAAGTATCAATCCTACTTTCCTGCCTTAGGTACTTTTAATTTTAACTGTTTTTGAAAAAACTTAATACGCACTATAGTTTTCCTTTAACCCTTGTGTGTAGATTCCATAAACCTGTAAGCTAAAGGTTGGGCTTTTTTTTTAAATCTAAAGATGCAACTTTGTCACATTTCCAGTTTCAATGTCAACATTTTGCTGTCAAAACAAAGTAAAAACTTCAGATTTTATCACAAATCTATAATTAAAAATTAAATATATTAAATATAATTCGTACATATACTTAGACTGTAAAGTACCTTTTGTTCTCTGCTTCATTTTAAATCTACTTAAGGGCTAGGCCACACTGTTGCATTTTAACACACAATCTGATCACGTTTGGAATCTGATCGTGTGTTGCAAAATTGCACGCTAGTGTTAGCCAATTGGACTGGCCACAGTAGGTGCACTGGTGCCTGTTGCAATGTGATCACAATTGCTTCTGCCAGTTTTAGGTGCGATTCATACGTACTCTGAGCTCTGAGAATGACATTGATCGCAGCACAAGCAGGCACCAATGCGTAAGAAGCTTGTGTAGAGTCGCACAAGACAGTGTAGCCTATAATACAGATGGCCACGGTAGTCCAATAGGGAACTATTTAATGAAACAAAGCTAAAAAGTCAGCTGGCACAATGTTTGGGGGTTCCTTTGTATCCTTTATACAGTGCAGCAGATCGGGGGAAAGGGTAACATAAAATTGGTTGCTGTAAATCAAAATCATGAACTCTTATTCAATAAGCCCTATGATGTATGAGTAAACCATAAGGCTTAAATTAACATTATACCTTTTAATGGGTATTGGGATGTTGCAATATCGTACAATTTTGTATGGATGATTGACTGACGGGCAGACCATATTTTAATAACTGCTGCATCCGTGCCTCTGTGTGTGTCCATACAGTGTCTATGGATTCACCACTAGAGAGAGACACACACGCATGGAGGCACGGACGCAGGACAACTATACAGTACTTGCCTTTCACACTGTCCACTGATGGTAAGTATACAGACTGAGGACCTAAACAGCTAGGTCCTCACCTTCTGTAATTTAGAATGCTTACTTAAATTTTGCGTGGCTTTGTCTCCATTCTATCAGCAACTCCAGCCAATGAAAAGACACGCTTTGTAGACGCGTGTCTTCTCATTGGCCAAAATGACAAAGGTGGGAGTTGGAGCTGCGAAGCAATCTTTAAGTAAGAATTGCTAATCATATAGGACAAACAAGCGATGAGGACCTGGTGGTTTAGGTCCTCCCCCTGGGTACTACATTGGAACAGGCTGGAGGTGAGTATAATGAGCTTGGGACACTTTTAGCACCCATTAATTTTACAGGTTTAATAGAGCAAATTATTCAAAGTATATTTTATTATCTTCACCATAATAAAGGAATTCTATCAGAATGTGTTTGGCATCTTTCCATACTACCTCTAAATAAAAAGAGATGGTGGAGATGGTGGAGTGGAGTGGGGCAAAATATTACATAAAATCATGTAAACATTTTTTTATTCTCGGTGTGTACGAATGTGATTGTCATCGCTCATGTTGTCCTGTTTACAAGGTTACAGGGTTAAAAAGCTGTTAGGAACCGTCCACACAAAGAGCTTTATACTCTGTATCCTGCAGTTGGAAGACACTTTAAAGAAAAGACGGTAGCAAACAGTTAAACACAATGTGAAAGGCAAAACCAACTGTGACCGGCCAGTTCCTGCTCAATCATCAGTAGAACTTGCTACTACAGCCAATTTGATATCTTGAAAATGAACTCATTAGTGTTATTTTGTCAGCCGAAGTCTATTGAACCAAAAGAATAGCAACTTATTTATTTCCTTTCCACGTGTGGCTTGAGACAATCGGTATCATGTATTTTAAGATACCTGAATATAAACCAACATAAAATATTTTCATAGGATGTAAGAATTGTTCTAATACACAGTTGCTATCTAGGATAGATTACGGACGTGATGATACTATAGCAAGAGAAATGAATTAATTAATTAATGAATAAACTGCTCAGAGCAAACACAGCACAACGTTTTGGCCATAGGGCCTTTGTCAAGGGCTTGACCTTTTAATTAATTAATTAATTCTAGAGTGTGTGCTTAGTTTCAGTGTTTTTTAATATCAGGGTAATGGATGTCTGTGGTGGGCTGGGCTTCTGTGCTTTATAACTTTAAAACTTGATATGCCCTCTAGTAACCTTCAGACTTCAAATAAAAGGGGTAATAGTCAAGGTCCCCTCACGACTATAATCAACTGCCTAATAAGGACAGTGTTATGTAAATCCAAAAAAACAATAACCCCAATGAAATATAGTATTAAAAATATATTAAAAAGACCACTTTATTTTAACATAAGACACAGGAATGGTAACCCATAAAATGACATCGGCTGTATATTAACACACATAAAATGGCTGGCCAGCCCATAAAAATATATGTAATAACAATAATCTTAAGTCTTGTTAAAAGCACAAACGTTGGAGTTCATACATCCACTAAAATGATTTCCTTATTTTGTACTGACTAAATATAGTTAATTCAGGGGAGTTTGTTATCCAAGAATCTCCTCTAGTCCTCTAGCAGAGACTTATAATTGCACAAATCCACTTTAATATAAGAAAGCTGCAGTTTAATTAGTATATCTAAACAGACAGTAAGCTTGTGAAGGTTCTCATTCATCCAGGTCATGGTATATCTGTTGTATTCAATTAGATCAACTGGACTTGAAATGTAGTTCGAGGTGTAAGCCGGGTCACAGTTCAAGTGCCAGTAGCAGTCAGGACCATGTCCCCCTGAATGGGACATTTAACTTACTTGGGACCTCAGCACTGCTACAGCCTAAGGGTGAGGGGAAAGACGGGTCTAAACTTCAAAGATCCAACACAAACCTCCCTCCCCCCAAGTCTGGAACAGGTTATAACACGGGGGGGGGGGCTGGAGAGATGGCCTGGGTCTGCACATGAACAGAGCAAACCGCTATTGGTCAGTTAGTTAGAAGGGGCAGGGAGAGAAGTGTCTGGAAGATATGGAAATGAGCTCTATATTGTCGGTGTTAAGGCTGTGCAGAGCATATACCGTAAATGTCACTGGACCATGATGGCAGTTAGTGGGGGGGGGGGGGTCAATTGGATTATTATACTGATTTCAAAGATTTTAGAAGTTATCTTCCTCTCTGTCTTCTGCATATATGTTTTTGTCTTGTAGGCTTATTTATATTTATTTAACCCTGTATGAGTATTTGAAGTTACCAAACCTTTTGGTAATTGCTGTTAAGGATGGGTACACACTCAACGACTTTTTGTCCCAACTGAGCATTTGCTACTAGTGATCGCTCGGCCAGTGAGCGCTGTCGCGGCTGATCATGCAATCCCATAGGGACAAAACCTGCTCAGATTTTTCGGCCTTGCTGACGGATACAGGGAAGCATTGGTCGAATGGGCCCAGCCTAGTGCTTAGCTGCAATGTAATGCATGGAAGCTCTCCTCTGTGTTGGTTATTGAACTGCCCTGCCAGATAACGGTTAGTGAGCTGCTGTAGAACAGAAAAATGAATGGCAAGCAGCTTTTTGAAGTTACAGATTGTTGGACAATTGTCTAACGATCTGTTTTAGCAATCAATTTAGTAACTCATGTGTTAGGAGCATGTGGAAACTAATTAACATCATAAATATGCAAAAAACCAACATCCCCATGAAAAATTAAAAACCTCCAGTGCTCCAGAATGCTGTTTTGCATGGACAAAATGTTTTTGGCGAAGCACCGTTTTAATGGCCACCTATCTTCTTTCTCTCCCTCAAAATGTATCTCCTGGTAGACCCTGATCAGTATGGTACACATGTAGTTCTGAACTCAGGTGCTGATTAGCACTATCCTTGCAACATTGCTGCTATGATTATGCATTTTATGATTGTCCACTGAAACCATGTATTTGTTTGTACATTTATAGAATAGGGGTAGCAATATATCGGTTATTGGTTTTTATATATTTTTGTGCTATAATTACATTTGAATAAAATTGTTGTGATGAGCATTCACACTATTTAATTTAATTTGTTCAGTGTGTTCTGTATCACTATGCTTTCTGTTTCTTAGGGTTATTTCTATTTGTACATTAAAGCGCTGGAGCGATCCGCGGTAACTTTCAGGTTTTACTGAAGAATGGGAGGAAAGACAGCTCATTTACCTCCCGTTCTTAAACCGAATAAAACCTACTTTAAAAATTGGTGGACATACCCTTTAATGGTTTGCGCACATGACATCCGGACACTTTATTAGGGGAACTAAATGCTCCAGAAAACATTGTCCCAACAGACAGAGCACATTTACAAACATACAACAAGTCTCTTCTCTCCCTTTGCTGTGGCTGCTGAAAGATTTATGAAATTAACCTGTGGGTACGAGAGGTCAGCTGCCATAATCCGCCTTAACTGGTTGAAACCCAAATAAGAGTACGTATAAACATTCTCTGTAGTGCACAACAGTTTTTATTTTTCAAACATATTAAATGCTCCTGTATTTACAATAATCCTTAGATTTTCACCCAATAAAGTAACCTTTGCAGTGTATTTTTTAGCTATCTTTATTTTTTGCTAGGAACATAATGGAAACAAAAATAAGTAAGTCTGGGGGATTTGAACCTGTGGCATTTTGGGCTGTGTGTTTCTAAAACAAGCCCTTTAACAGGTGAGCCACCAAAACACATGCAAGATACACAGGTACATTTAGAAGCTTTATCTTTTGATAGGATAATTTAAAATAAAAATGTTTGTAAAATCAACTGAATATTTTTTGTATTGCCCCAGGAAGGCTGTATGCGATTCACATTAGTTGGTAGATAAAACCTTAGTTTTATCAGGGACTTCCATATTGGTGTGGAGACATTATGTGTAGAAAATTCTCTGTGCATAGTGACAGTAAATGCTGAGGTTAAACATTAATAACTGAATGACAAGCAAGCACAGATAAATATGTGAGTACCACCATTTACTTCTTTCAAATTGTAGTTTCAAAAAATGTAAAGTTGTTTGAGTATAGTGGAAAGTAGCTGGGGCAGGGAGGTAGGATTGATTATTCCTACCTCACAATATATTTACTTTAAGGAGCTACAGCACTAACAGTTTTCATTTGCCAGTTTAGTCCAAATATAATACTTTATTAAAGATAGTGCTGAAGCCAGGAGGAAGACAGTTTTCTTTTGTTACTCACAGAAACAATATTGGGAAGTAGGAATTACCAGTCCTATATCCCTGCCCCAAGAACTTTTTAAGAAAAACTTCATAAACATGATAATTATTTTTTAACTTTAAGGTTTTTGTTAAGTTGTAAAACTAAGTAAATATTTACACTTTTAAAGGGGAATGTAAACATTTTCCAAATAGTACTAATACATTATCTGGAGTGTAACTGCTTTGCCCCTGATACACCCCTCCCCGGTTTGGTTCCGGTCTTTTAAACAGCTGATCTTGCGTATCTTTACTTTGTACGTGTGACCAGCTGTTCAAAAACAGCTAAGCTAGGATCTTCTTCAGGGGATGGTGAAACATCTGAAGGGGATTGCGGGCCCTCCCAACCCCTCCCCATGCAGTTGATGTTACGCCACTGTACATTATTTATAGTTTCCAGAAAGTGTTTTTATTTGTCCACCCTCCATAAATCTTGTAAGTGGTAGCATTAATTTTGTTAGTCTGTAAATATTTTTTATAAATTATTTAGTAGCACTTAAACCCACTAGGAAAACAAATCCACACTAGGCAATTTCTCAATGGAGAATATACATGCACATATATACTTAAACTTTGCATGACCTGTTGACTCTAGTCCCACAAGACAAAAAACCAGAGACTTGTAAACATGTGGAATAGCTGTAAAGAGCCCAGTGCAGAAAATATGGTTGTAGGCCTGTATCTAAAGTAAAAGATACAGGCCTACAGCAGCATACAGTGTTGTGGCTCCTCAGTTATAACTAAACATCTGTGACAGGATACTAGTGTCCTTATTACAAAAGATAGCATAGATTATTAAATATACCAGGTGCATGCTGATTTTGTATGAGGTGAACAGGCTTGTTGCTAGGGAATATTCCTCAGTCAACATGGATTAGATATTTGTCTTAGAATTGTTGTGATTGTGGTTGCTTTACTTTCAAATGTTTTTTGCTGAAGATATATTATTGGATTTTTTTGTAGGATATATGAAATGCTTAGAACATTGTGGTTCAAGTTCAACATTACCCAGGGAAATCGCATTAACTTAATTTACTTTAATTTACTTAAGTTCTTCTTTAGCTATATATGTACAAATGTACCTCCTAAAGATGAAATTGTAAAACTTGTTTCTTTTCATTTAGGGAGGTGGGATCAGCTTAGTATAAAAAAAAAAATCAAAGTACAGTTAGTTAATGACCTAAACATATTGTTTCGTTATGTAATGCAAAGCATATATATAATTTTTTTTAACCTATATAATAATACAAATTATGAGTATTTTATTATTAACAATACTAATTATTGGTGATCTGTTCCTATTTATTATTATTAATTTAATTTTTATTCCAGATGCTAATAAAGTCCTCTAACTTTTTATAGGGAACTGACACTTTTTTGGAGCAAACTGCAGAGAAGAGTGGATCCATCTATACAGATATATCTGGAGAGATGTCGACAGCTCTCTTTGTTAACAAAAACAGTTTATCATATTTTCTTTCTTATCAAAGTCATTCAGTCAGAGGTAATCATTTATTTTTAAATATTTTTTTGTTTAAAACTGCAAAAACATATTTTTAAAATGTATTCTGTCCTACATTGAGGATTGTATTACGTACACGTAAATTTTTCCAGTGCTCTAAAATTATCTTAGGCAATGTGACGATCTTTCCCCACCACACACCCTCTTGCACACTGATTGGATTGGGGAGCCTAAATATGATGTTTGTAGGGCAATTTTACAGCAGTTGAAGATAAGAAATTGACAGTTGTAAAAGCAACAACATAAAGTTAATTTGTCCTTTAAAAACTGATTGGCAAATGCCAGGAATCAGGTCCTCGTTTGGCAGCTCTCTTACACTGGGCAGCTTATATTTAAAGGGTTTTCTATTGAGGTATATGGAACTTGCTAACTAAAAAAAGTTAATTCCCATAAGTTGGTCTGAATATCTCCTAAAGTAAAAATTGGTTGTTTAATACATTAAACAGTGCAGTCTCTAAAAAGTCTCTAAAATAAAATGCGTGTCCTTAACCCTAACCATTACATTTATATATTTAATTGTGATTTTAGTAACTGATTACTATTAGGCTACTTCTTGCTTCCTTACTGTAGGAAAGCCAAAAAGTAAACCGTGCACATGTTTAGTTAATTATCTGACCATTATATCACTAGTATGTATAATATTGCTATGTGTGATATATATTGGGTTATATTTAAAAGACAGACCTCTTTCACAATTTTTTGTTTGTGTATATATCAAACAATAAAATGTACATATTATGGATCGTTAGTGTGTGTTTTTAGTGTGGTAATTTATCTATAAATACATTGTTTATACATAGTATTTTTCTTTCTTCCTGAAATAGACTGAAGGTGCTGGACTTCCAACTTGCATCGAATTGTGTGTTAGAGCTCTCCGTTTGGAGTCGAGTGAAAGTTCGCCAAAAGTGAAAATCTCAATCTGCAAGACTATCTCGTGTTTGTTGCCTGATGACTTAGAGGTTAAGAGAGCTTGTCAGCTTACAGAGTTTCTTCTTGAACCCACTGTGGATGCATATTATGCTGTTGAAATGTTGTACAATCAACCTGACCAAAAATATGATGAGGAAAGTCTTCCAGTACCAAATTCATTACGCTGTGAGCTGTTGTTAGTTTTAAAGACTCGGTGGCCATTTGACCCAGAATTCTGGGACTGGAAAACATTGAAAAGACAGTGTCTGGGTTTAATGGGAGCTGAAGCATCAATTGTGTCATCAATTGATGAGCTAAATGACAATGAAGCATATGATCAGGCAGAAGGTTGCCAAGAAGAGGAAAAAAATTCAACCGTGAACGGACTGGATTGTTTTGATACATTTAATGTCAGCAATGTAGAGGATGAAAAACAAAAAAAAAGAAATATGAAAAAAATGCGAGAACGTGGATATATATCTGAAAGGTTTAGAAACTGGCAAGCATACATGCAGTACTGTGTGCTGTGTGACAAAGAATTTCTAGGCCACAGAATTGTTCGGCATGCACAAAAGCATTTTAAAGACGGTGTTTACAGTTGTCCAATATGTGCACAACAGTACAGCAGTAAAGAAAACTTTGTTCCACATGTTACCTTCCATGTTAAGCAGTCCTGCAAGGAAAGACTGGAAAGTATGAAACCTTTGAGGAGACTTGGAAAACCAACTAAAAAACCAGCAACTTGTAAGCCTAAAAAATCTGTAGCAGTTTCTAAGCAAGAAAGACCAATTAAAAAGAACAGTCTCTATTTAGATGACTTTATTGTGTTTAATGATAATGATAAATCAGATGAGGATGAGAAGGATAACCAGTCAGATATTTCCATAAAAGAAAAGCAGACGCTCGTCAATGAATTCTCATGTCCTGTGCAATTTTGTGAAAAAGGATTCAAATACTTCAAAAATTTAATTGCACATGTAAAAGGTCACAAGGATGAAGAGGAAGCTAAACGTTTTCTTGAGATTCAAAGCAAAAAAGTAATTTGTCAATATTGTCGACGGCAGTTTGTTAGCCTTGCTCATCTAAATGATCATTTACAAATGCACTGTGGGAGCCAGCCATATATCTGCATACAAATGAAGTGCAAAGCTAGTTTTGAAACCTATGCTGACTTGTTGACACATCGAAAGGAGCACAGAGTTTTTAGGGCAAAGTGTATGTTTCCAAAGTGTGGGAGGATATTTTCTGCAGCTTACATGCTTTTTGACCATGAAGCACAACACTACAACACATTTACTTGCAAATATCCGGGCTGTGGAAAAGTATATCATTCTCAACTTCAGTTAGAAAAGCACTTATCTGAGCATATGCCAGAAGCCACCCTACCTGAGAGCAAGGCTAAAACAACAGCTAAACAAAGGAAAACTTCCGGAACCAGAACTGCTAATGTTAATACTACAGTTAATGACAACCCTTTAACAGTCAATCCTTTATGTGATATTGCAGCACCATTGCTTTCAGTTCATGGTCCTGTCTCTGAAAAAGATTCCAACCCGCTTTCAGTAATCCTGACCCAGAAAGACCAATCTTTTATTTTAGGTGGGAGTTCAGATGGGGTGCAGCAGACAGTGCACTTGCTTGATATTCTTCCACCTCCTACTGAAGTTAATTCTTCTAACAATTTACAAATCCAGATGTTGTCGTCATCCCCCATTATCACAAATCAAAGCCTGCCACCAACAGATGTTTTAACCCCTGTTGATTTGTCCAGAGAGTCCAATAACAATGGTACATTGCCTCAAATAAATACTGAATCTTCAGAAATTTTAGAGAACCAGAACAAGATAGTATTGGCAGAAAATACGGATCAATTAGATGAGACAAAGAAGTTTCCTCATTTTCATTTTGAGGAACCACGTCTTCCAGTTTTTAAAGAAGGCAATGTACCCTGCCCTATTGAATTGAATAAAGATCATATTAATACCGCCAAATTTAGTAAACTTAAAATAGAAGCGTTGTCTTCAATTTCCGGTGATGGACAAGTCGGTAGCATAATGCCTTTTGAAACCTACAACCAAACTTCACAGCTGTGTGAAAATAATTTACAAATTTCTGGATTTGGAGAAAGCTCCAAACAAGAGAATGTGCTGTCGTTATCCCTTGAAACAAGTAGTATGCTTACTACTGCTTTGCCTTCTGTTAGTAGCACAGTGCCTGCTCCTATACAAACACCACCAGCACAAAAATTTAAATGCAATGTGGAGGGATGTACACGAATTTATAACTCTGTCCAAAGTATTGGTAAGCACATGAAGACAGCCCACCCAGATCACTATGACTCTTTTAAAGCAGAGCGCAGGAACAGAAAAAAACTAAAATGTGGGAATTCAATAATGCCTCTCTCTGATGAAAAGCCAACTTACTGTATATTGTCTGGAGAAGATGGTTGCAGAAACCCAATTTTTCAGCCACAAATACAATGCGTCTCAAATCCCAATTTTAGCAATCCCTTACAACATTTACCAAGTTCAGTATTTCCAACACATCTTGAAAACCTCAGCCCAATTCTTAGTTCAGTGGGAAGTATTATGACTCAGGGTTTATCTAAAAACGTGTCTGATTCTATCCTTGCATCAGATGTTGGAAACCTGACTAACACAACCCTAACTTCACAGCTGGAGGATCTGGCAAAGGTTGTTTTACCCTTGAAATTTGAAAATGGCTCTGACCCTTTTCTTCCAATGCCAACTGAAAATGACCCATTACCAGTCATGTCCTCCCTCACAGGTGCTACAGTCTTTCCTCAGTTGGTAAGCAGCACAAATCATGATCATGTATTAGCTAGTGGAGAATCTGCGTTTGTGAAGGAAGAACCAGATGCAGAATCCTCTTATTCCAAACAGGTTGACAGCACAGATATAGATGCAAACTTTAACTTGGATAAATCTGCTACCATGCTTTCAAATAATATTGATGCAAAGACTAGAACATCAAGGAACAAGGAAAAAAAACCAAGACATAGCTCACGTCCAAAATGCCCTGCCATAATAAGAGATGGTAAATTTATCTGTAGCAGGTGTTTCAGAGTTTTCACTAACCCAAGATCTCTTGGTGGCCACCTGTCAAAACGAGCTGTTTGTAAACCACATAATGAATATGATACTTCCCATGTGGCCCCACAAGTAGATGGTCAGGTGTCTGTTTTGGCCAGCATGATCCTCTCAAAACAGAATGTACAGTCACCCCCACCATTGTTTAATCCTGAGGCTTCTGTAAAAAAAGAACCTTTTTTAATGCCAATTTCAAACAGCAATCAGACAACTCAATTTTTCCCCTCCTGTGTAAAGAGTAAAGATGAAGCCAGAAGTGTCATGGGAATTTCAGATATTGCACAGAGTAAAGCACTATCCCTAAAAGTGACTTCAGAAGGTTCCATGGCTATGAATAAGACCCCAACTGTATGTTCCTTGCAAACCAATAGAACAATGGAAGACAATCTAAATTCCCACTTGAATAACCTTACAGATACTGAAGGAAATCCCTTGGAATCCATTCAGAATGGATTATGCCCAAATCCCTTATTGAATCCGGTTGAGGAAAACAACCACATGCCCGGTTCTTTAAGCAGTTCTAGAGTGTCTGTTATTAGTGGCCCTCAGAATTCCCCATTAACAACAGCTAAAAAAAAGGGTGGAGGTTCCAGGAAGAAGAAGAAACCTGTTGATGTTCCAGCTGCAGTTAGTGCTTCACATGAGCTGGCAAAAAATCTCTTGGCAGCAGTAGGAAGTCTTCCACAAAGTATAGGAGGGAATGTACAGATGTCTTCTGATACGCAACCAAACTTTATGACCTATGGCTCTGACCTTTTTGAAAACATTGCAAAGCATTTAAACAATGCAAACAAACAGCTACTGTTGTCTTGTATAAATGAAACTATTAAAGCACATTCTGATGTACATACATTTTCCCAAATACAGGTTAAACAAGAAAAGTGTGACCCTTTGCCATCTTTTACCACTAATAACAAAGAGCATTCTGATTTACAAATGCAAGGGGGTTTAACAGACAACAGTTTTGACAATATTACTTCAGATACAACTGAAACTTTTTCAGTCAACGGAAACAGGGAAGGTACATGCTTTTCACTTCCACAATGTCAAGATTCTGTAAACAGTGACATAGATATTACTCCAGAAGATGTACAAAATATATCTGCAAAAAATGCGACTAGTTCAAATAATACACTCAATATCCCCATATGTTCAACCTCCCCAACACAAGAAACCGAAATAAAACCTGATATTTTAGAAATCATGGATTTGGTGGAAAAGCTTCAGTTAGAGGATAGTGTATTCAGTGAAGATCAAGAAACAGATTCAGCACCTGAATGCCCATCTGACTATTTTCCTTCTAGTGTAATTGTCCCAAATCCAACTTTAAGCGTTGAAGATGAACCAAATGACAAATGCATTGCTAAACCTTTTATATGCCAAGAAGCTGAATGTACATATTGTGCGATGACAAAGGATGCTTTATTTAAGCACTATGCAAAAGTACATTACTATACACAGGAAAAGATTGTAGAAATAAAGAAACATCAACTAAAATTTGCCCCATTCAAATGTGTTGTGTCCTCGTGTACAAAAACATTCACTAGGAATTCAAATCTCAGAGCACACTGTCAAACGATGCACAATTTTACACCAGAACAAATGGTAAAATTAAAAATCAAAAGACCCTATGGCAGAAAATCTGCTAGTGAGAGCATATATGACCACATGCAAGAAATACCACAGATTATTCCAGAGATAGAACAGTGTGCAGAAGAATCCATTGTGGTTCAACAAAAGTTGCCAGAAGAAATCCAGGAAAAGCAAACCCTGATAACAGCTGAGACTCTTAAAGAAGTTGTAACTGCTCCAATTGTTCCTATTTCAGCCTCACAAACCTTTCAATCTGTAAGTAAAAAATGCAAGAAAGGCTCTAAAATACGAAAGAAGAAGAAAGAAAAAGAAATAATGTGCACAACAGAAATCCAAAAAGACTTTAAGCCTTCTGTCCCTGAATTTAGTACTTACAAACCTTACCAGTGTGTACATCAAGGATGCACAGCAGCCTTTACTATACAACAAAATCTTATGCTACATTATCAGGCTGTTCACAAATCTGCTTCAACATTCTCCCTAGAAGAAGGTGAAGATTGTGAAAATGGTCTAACTAACAAGGAATTCAGGTGTTCAGAAACAGACTGTTCTAGAATATTTCAAGAGGCTGCAAGTCTAATACAGCATTACATGAAACTTCATGAAATGATTGCTGAGGAAATTGAAAATGTTCTTGGAGTACATATTGGACAATTTAAATGTGACCAGCCAAGTTGTACATCTTTGTTTACTAACTGCTCTAGATATATTGAACATCTTGAAGAACTACATGACATTAGGATGAGACAATTAAAATTTGATGGAGAAGAAATGTTTAAGTGTGACTGTGAAGGCTGTGACCGTGTTTATGCTACAAGATCCAATTTGCTAAGACACATTTTTAACAAGCACAACGACAAACACCAAGAGCATCTAATTAGACCCAGAAAGATTAGTCTTAGTGATCAGGATACAACCGAGGATAAAACACTGAAAGAAAAACCCAGAGTGCCTAAACAGAAGTGTGAAAACGAGAGTAATTCACTCAAAACAAAACGTTATAAGGCTTGTTCTGCTGACAGAGATCTAAAAGGAGGTTTGGAAAAGGCAAAACAAGAACTGTTAACTTTAAAATATGGCAGGCATACTTACTCTTTAAAACCTAGAGATGTGGCATTTGCAGAATGTACTGAAAATCTTTCAAAGCAGTATCCTTGTATGATTCGTGGCTGCACATCTGTTTTTACCAATGAGCGCAATGTTATTAGGCATTATAAAAGTCACAAATTAGCAAGAGCTTTCATTGTAAAGCATAGAAAAACACTAATAGCTTGCAAAAGACGTGTACGCCCAAAAGCTAAAGTGGACTCCACAAATCTTAAGGTAGTGGAAGACCCTAAAAGTGAGCATAAAGAACCCACTATTACCCAACAGAAAGGATCCGTATCATCATGGCCTGAAATTATTGATGAATCAAGTTTGTCTACATCTCAGCCAAGTGAAAATGAAAAAGATGAAATGGATGAACTGGCAGAGCTTTTTATCTCAAAGCTTAGTAATGAAGACAGCACAAGTTCTGAAAGCCAGGAAAAGACTTTATCCTTAGTGAGCAGTGATTTTCAAGAAACAAGCTCTTGCCAGTCCGAGCCGCAAAAGGATACAAGTAATTTGAGAACCATTAATCAAAAACCTCTCACGACCAACAGAAAGAGAAGATTTGATCAGTCTGATGCACTTTCCGCTGAAACAAGTAGTACAGCTAGCGGTGATGAGGTGGTTACTTCCATTCAAACCACAGAAGAACCTCATTTGTTTGACATAAGTTCATTTAAACCAATGGGATTTGAAGTATCATTCCTAAAATTTCTCGAGGAATCCAAGGAAGAGGAGAGTGAAGAGCCAGATGATAGTGAAAGAAGCAAAACAGAGTTGCAAACGGTTAAGAAAATAATTCGGTTACCGGTAGATGAGGATGAGTTGTCAATGGAGAGTTCAGACAGTAACCCTTACCTATTGTTTGCTAACCCTTCCCTCCTTCCAGACATAGACAATGTAAAAATAGTTTTAGACCAGAAATTCAATGACTATATTGACGTTGTTGTAAAGCAAATTAATGAACTTAAACCTGTGGTGATTCTAAAAAGACATAAAATGTGTTGCAATGAATCAACTGGTGCATCAAAGGAACACATTTTACCAGTGGCTGAAGAAGCTACAGCATCTTTTTGAGATCATAAAGCATGCAAGTTAATGTATTTTTTATTTTTATGCCTTTTTGGTTGATTTTTTTGTAAATTTTGTTTTTGTTAGTGAATTATCTTGGCCAAAAAAAAACATGGCACAAGTCATGCAATGTTTTTACTCCATTTTATCCCTATGGGACTAAAGTAAATGGGATTGTTTTATTAAGTTGTGTAAATATTGTTTTAAATCCTCAATATTTCTATTGATAAATTGTCCTTTCACAAATCTAACAATTTGTGTATTGTCTATGACTGGGTATGCTCACAAGTTCACTGCTTTTGTGCAAGTGAAATACTTGTGGTTGACATTCATTACTGTAAATATCACTGTAACACATTTGTTGCGTAATTATAAACTATTAAATTACACCTTTTATATAGAGAATGTTTTATTTCAAATGAAATTAACATATTTTTAAAAAGTAGTTCAGTATTGACTCTGGATACTTTTATCGTAAACAAGGTGAAATTTATGGTTTGAATAGTTTTCATTACTTAAAATATTTGTTGGTATTTTGTCCTAAATGAATTAGAAAATACTGCAAAATACCTGAACTAATTCTAGTTGGAATAAAGGTTTTCCATATGGTCTTTGGAAAAGTATCAGCTAAACAAAGCAAATTCCTTTATATTATACTTTATTAAAATAAATTCTGGTTAAAATTACATTCTTCCCCAGCAAAAAGTATTGTCAGAATTCCAATAGTAATGATACCTAATGCATTAAGTTCAGCACTTGTTATTGATATAAAACAATATCGTAAAATGGATACTTTTTACCTTTCTTGCCATGGTAAGAAATGAAGCAATTAAGCTGTTTATTTACTGCACATCTTCGACAAAGCCCACTGCTGCTAAATTAAGCCAATAAAAAAACCGCAGATCTAATTAAAGACTGACCAGAAATAACTATTTTTGCATTAAATAAGGTTTACAACAGGACTTGAGTTGGTGTGCCCATTTTAAAGGGCAACCTTAAAAATAATAATTTTCCTCCCTGTAGTCCATTTTAGTCCTGGCCGTTAAAAAATATTATTTCAGTCCTATTCTTCCTGTGTGCATCCAGTTGCAAAAGGCTGCAAACTTCCCTGTTCCCCCAGCCCAACTTGGATTAGATCAAGCTCTGTGGCTCAGAAAATTGTCATTAGGCCATCCAGAGGGACCATACAACTGAGCGAAATGAAAGGATGATAGGGGGGTTAAGAATTTGTAATTTTTCTATTAAGGGCTCTATACTTGTGAAGGTTCTCATTTATCCAGGTCAACATCTGTTGTATTTAATTAGATCAACTGGTAAGGTGTCAAAACAGCATTGTACATGGCAGACAGTTGGTGTCGAACCCCCCAACATGGTCATCCCATATGTAGCAGGGGTCTCCCGAGAAAATAAGAATTTTCAAAAAACACTATCTCTGTCTGCTTTAAACCGAACATCACACTGAGGCAGTAATTGTAACATCCGAAAGACCCAATACGAAACACAAGAAAAGCGACTTCATATACGCAGTGCAATGAAGCATGCTCTGATTTGTATGTGGGGGAGACCAAACAGCATCTGCATCAACGTATGGCCCAGCACAGAAGAGCCAATTCCTCGGGTCAGGACTCAGCCATGTACCTGCATCTTAAGGATAAAGGACATACCTTTGAAGATTGTTAACATATTAGCAAAGGAACGTGACTGGTTCAAGAGAGGTGTCAAGGAGACCATTTATGTTAAAATAAAGAAACCAAGCCTAAAATAGAGGTGGGGGGGTTCAGCACCAACTGTCTGCCATGTACAATGCCGTTTTGACACCTTACCCTGGGCGTTCCTATAGCACCTCTTAGCCACTATGCAATCACGCCCTTAACACCTGGCTGTGATATGCTAATTGGGATTTTCCAGGGTACATAATTGCCACAGATTCTTGTACAAGTCATTCTGAATTGAGAAAGCCAGTCGGGTGACTAGCGAAACGCCTTCAAGAACTAAACTTCAAGTCCAGTTGATCTAATTGAATACAACAGATATAAGGGCTCTTTATTTCTCACAAATTTAGAATTCAAGTGTAGATTTTTATGGGGCATCATTACTTATGTTTAGGGGTATTGGCTATATGTTAGCTCTTAATGGCTTGGCTTTAGACAGTTTGTCATGTATAACATAAAAGAAAAAAATTAATTAGGCAAAACAGTAAATATTTCCCAGTACAAATTTAACAATCCCCTAATATTTTTTTTTAGTAATTTCAGTCTTTTTAATGCATAAAATTGTTAAATATAATCAGGCTGAGTTAACAAATAATGGAGCTTTTTTAATTTTGAGGTATATTTTGCCTATGATATTAACCTGCAAAAAACAAGCAGATGTTATAAAATGTTTTCGGACTGTAGTAGAACAGTAAAAAAAAAAAAAAAGGTGACAGCTGATTGGTTGAGGGAAATGAACAGATCGGGCAAATTTTTGCACCTCCTATTGAATAATGATTTAAATACAAAAGGCTATGAGTCCTACTTATATTTATCAAAAGCTAATGTGTCTTTCAAGTTAAGTTTAATAATGGTAGAATGACTTGTTTCAACCAGAATGCTAAATTGACATTGGTTAGTAATATATTTTTTTGCTTCTGCAGAATATGCAGTAAATTATGCACAGCAGTTTTGTATTTTTTCCAAATCCTGTCATAGAGAAAATATATGAAAGAATTCCATCCTGTTCATTCGGATTGCCACATAAGCTTAAAAAAGGGACTTTTGCCACTCACACAAATACTTTTTTGCAAATGGGGATGAGGAGGAATGAAATAACTAGTTTTAAGCCTTATGTGAATAATTAAGTACTTTAGTATACATGAAACCCACTTTTCAAAAGTGTTTGTTTTTCAACATTTCTAAGCTTACTATAAGGCCTTATAATCTTTTTTTTTTTTTTTTTGCATATATTTGAAGCAATTGTTGGAAGTAATTTGGTTACAACACTGTGATAGTTAAACGTGAGGGTGTACTATACAATAAATTATTCATACCTGCAGTGTATAATTACTTCCTGGATTCCTACCTCCTGTTTTGCTTTAGGATACCAGAAAAAAAAAATTGAGGGATTGAAGCTGTCCGCTTTACACTTGACTACTGTTCAACTTGACTCTTGTAACTGCACATGCAAAAGGAACAATTGGGGGTATTGGGTAGGGAAATGGCATCTGAGAGTGCTTTCAACAAAGTAGTATCTGGCAACCTAAAGCAGAACAGGAAGTAGAAATATTCTCTTCTACCTCCCTTGTACATTGTTAGTATGAATTTGAAATAATTCAACTGCCAATGCCATGAATAAATAAGTGAGAATGTCAAGGTACAGTATTGTGGATATTAAAAATGCTCTAAAGAAAATGCTACTACATTAACTTGTGATTGAGAGAAACAGAGTGTAATAAGATGAACATACCATATATAAAACATTTTTAGCTCTAGAAGGAGTCCACTGGTTTTTTTTTTAACTTTTTTATCAGTGTAACTGAAAAATGGTTACCTACTGTTCTTAGTGAAACCTGCATAAGAGGAGGAAGAACTTACTGCAGATTGCTCCAGTGACAGCTTCTCTGATAGTCTTAGACACATCCACACGCCTTTGCACTGCATGCTCAATGCAAAGGACTGGGGATGTTTTTGGAGAATGCCAATGGCGCTGATTCATTCTGGCTAAGTTCTTCCTTCTCTCCTGCAAGTTTTACTGAAGAACGGGAGGTAAGACATAGCTCATTTACCTTTCGTTTTTCAATTTAAACAGATAAAAGAAAGTTTTAAAAAATCTGTGGGCATATCCTTCAACATAGAAAATCTGTAATTTAAAGCCAGTACAATCAAATTGTGCACTAGAAACCAACAAACATTGAAGCTAATGTATTTAAATAATTTATCTACTGTCGAACAAAAAACAGCTTTCTTGTTTTAAATGAGTTGTCTTTACATTTAAACCTGTTAAGGCTAGAAGCTTGTGGCAGTATCCTGTAAAAAACATAACTATGCAGAAAAAGTACATTTCCAGAGTTAACACTGCCTAGGTTTATATTACTAATAATTTTTAAATAAAGCATTAAAGGAGCATTAGAAATAAGTGTTAATTAATTGTTCAAAGGATATGCTTTGCATATGTTGTTTTAATAGTAAGGTGGGTACTTTTTTCATTTATGTGGGAGAATGTAGCTGCTAGCTCAGGGACTTCCCAACCCCCTACATATCCTATATCATCATTGCATGGGGGACTTGGCATATTGTTTTCTTTTTAGTGGCAGCTGCCCAATGCCTAGTTAATGTACTTCACAGCCTTGACAGTATTTAATAATGTTAAATTTTAACCAGCAACAAATGTGTGAGTGTTTTGTTCCCTTCAAATACAAACAGTAGAGCTAAAATTCTGGATTTTTTTTAATTATTTCTGTGACATTTTATATATACTTAAATTGTGGATATGACAGGCCCACACACTTGTAAATTACTGTGATGGAGTGTGTATATATGTATATATAAGATGGTGATTTGTGAAGTAGCCCATTATTGCCTTAAATAAAGTCAAAACTCTTTCCTTTCTACAGATATTTTCTATTAATCTTTTTGGGCACTCTTTCTATGGGTTTGTTCATAGTATTTTATGGAGTTATATGGCAAGGAACCACAGGCCCATGTTTTAAATAAGCTACTCATGAAGACCAATGGTCTCAAATGTCTAAGGTTGCTTAAATACTCTTTCAGGCTCATTTATTCAGGGCTGATGCACAAATTTTGAGATTTAAAGTCACAGTAACTGATTCAATATCATTTGGAGCAACTTTTATTCCTTTGTTGCACCGGCTGCGCGGGTCTTGCAAAAGGCACCTGCTCAACCAGCTCAAGGAATTTAATATTGAATTTGCACACAATTCAGCGCAAGATTTTAACGACAGCTGACAAAACTAAGGATTTACCCACACACGCAAACCCGATATTGAATTTGCTCTGGGTAAATCTCTCCTGCTTTGACTGAAAGGGCAAGAGGCAAATATCTCTCCCCACCCCCCAAAAAAATTGGTATATGCTTCTCTTACTAAACTACTTCTTAAAATCTACATTGTGGTTTCCCACCATTATGTTTGACACTGCATTAAATAGGAAAACCAGACACACCACTTACAGCTATAGAATTGCAGCAAGAGCTGTGGATGCCCCTTGCCACCCTGCAGTGATAGCTGTGGATGCCACTTGCCAGCATGCAGAGTGTGTATTCTTTGCTGTGATAACATTGTGTGCTGTTTATCACCAAACAGTGATAGCATTGAACTAGCAATATTTGTATATGTATTAACGGGGCATTAGTTTGCGAATGTACTAGTTTTAAAAAAACAAATCTGAAACAAAGATATAAAAACCTATACCAGTACGCTATAACAACTATTTTTGCATTAAACTATGGTTTACAATAGGACTTGGGTCAGTGTGTCTGTTGTAATGGACAATACAAAACTATAAAAAAATCCTCCCTTATAGTCTTAATCTTTTATTCAGTCCTAGCTCTGTGGCTCAAAACATTGTCATTAGTTCATTTGGAGGGGTCATACAGCTGATCAAAATACAGAATGCTAGGTTAAGAATTTTGTAATGTTTTAATAAGGGATGTATATTTCCAACAAAGTTGTAATTCAGTTGTAGATTTTGCAATAAATGGTTTTTGAGTTTAATTACAAGTTCAGGGGTTTTGACATTGCGTTGGCCCTTAAGAAATTTGCTTTGGAAATGTTGCCATATAGAAGAAGAGGAATTGGGCCAGTAAATCATTTTAAAGGGAATGTCCATGCTGAAAACCATAATTTTAATATGGCCTTTATTCTAGTTTTAAAACAAGCCAAACCATATTACAATCTGTCCGGAAAATTTTAAGATACATTTTTACTATATTCTTTTTGCAGACTAGAAGAATCTCTGTGTAAATCCAAACTATCATACGTCACCTCATGTCCGTGCCTTATCCATTCCTTCGCAGCCTGGGTCCTCCCTCGGCACCAGACCAGGAACTCTGTAGTGGTGACGTTTCTCCCCCCCTCCATCGTTCTCCTACCTAGCGTAAAATCCTTTTAACATGATGGATACCCCCTGCCCAGACAACAGCCGAGTTATTTTTAAAAAAAAACAATCGGATCTGTACTTATATCCCTTCGTATCCCGAGCGTTCTCGCACGCAATTGTGTTTTTGTGTGTTTGCGCATGCAATTTTGCCATTTTCAGTTATGGAACCGCATGCGTTAACGCACCAAAAATGGTGAATGCATGCATTACCAAAACGTAAACGGACTTGCATGCGCATCGCAAATTGCGTAATTTTTGCGCAATCGCAAGTGCAAAACGCTTTCGCTAGTGTGGCCTAGCCCTAAGTAAGGTTCTAATCATTTATTTAAAGAAAGTGACGGTTGGGAGGCGGGCAGGAGGTATCTCATATGGTTAAAAAATTATTTTGTTGAGTGGACATACTCTTCAAACTATTCTGTCCAAATTTGCCAACCAGTTGCATATCACCGATATCCCCCTTTAAAACTATGATGTGGCCCCACCTCCCTGCTTCATCTACAGCAATTCCACCCTGTTAATTGTGTTTGGATTGTCCCACAAGTTAAAAAGAGAGTTTTCACACAAATACTTACAAAAGGTAGGGTGGGGTGAAATAACTATAGTTTTTAACCTATAGTATTTGTATAGTAACTAATGTATTTATCTGTTGAATTCAATTAGATCAACTGGACTTAAAGTTTAGTTTTTGAAGATATTTTGCTAGTCCTCCGACTGGCTTTCTCAATTCACAATGACTTGTACAAGAATCTGTTGGCAACCGTTGAAAGTCCCAATTAGCATATGACAGCCAGGTTTTCGGGACCTTCTGAATGAAAGGTGTGGATGCATTGAGGCTAAGGTGTGTTCTCTAAACTGCCAATGTTAATGTGTCAAAACAGCATTGCCCCCCCCCCCCACACACACACACACACACACCTCTCTCTATTCAGGCTTGTTTTCTTCATTTTCACATAAATGGCCTCCTTGACACCTTGAACCAGTTATGTTCCTTTGCCAAGATGTTGACATTACAATCTTCAAAGGTATGTCCTTTTTCTTTAAGATGCAGGTATACGACTGAGTCCTGAGGAATTTGCTCTTCTGTGCTGGAGCAGAAAATTAGGAACCGCGCGCACACACAAGTACTGCGAAAAAGGGTCCTTAACCCATTTATTTAAAGTGAAAACACTTTGGAGGTCCCCTGAAACGTTACCTTTATACTGTTTCCACCTTAAATAAATGGGTTAAGGACCCTTTTTCACAGTACTTGTGTGTGCAGTTCCTAATTTTCTGTTTCGACTTGGCAGGATGTTCAGGACACCAGCACCACATATAAAACTGGAGCACATGCTAGTGCATAGGGTGTGCATTTTCTTATCGATATTTTGGACTCCTCTGTGCTGGGTCATATGTTAGTGTAGTTGCTGTTCGGTGTCCCCCACATACAAATCAGCACTCTTTACTGCGTATATGATGTTGCTTCTCTTGTGTGTCGGTACGGTCTTTCGGATGTACCAATTGCTGCCTCAGTGTGTTTGGTTTAAAGCAGACCAGGATAGTGGGTTTTTTATCTGAACGAGAGGGAAGTGCAGTGTTAGCAAGGAGCCGATATAGGGTATGGGAGCAGTAAGAGGCAGAAGAGATGGAGAGATATAAACAGATTTGGTAGATCGGTAAGTAGGGGTGGAATACAAATACAATTTAGGAAACCTGGTGCAGAAAACAGTGAGACCCAGCCACTGTGTATACATAATGTTTATAATCAGATTAGGTAGATATAAAGACTTGGTTGTAATTGGATCTTCAGCTTCATCTGTAGTTTCGTTGTGTCGATCTCCTTGTTTAAAAGTACATATATTTGATTTTACTTACCTGACCGAGTGCTCCCACCACATTCGATCGATCCTGCCTGAACCGCCTCTCCCATTCTTATATGCAACCGACATGCGATCGCAAAATGAATGGGATTTTGTGATCGCATGTCGGACACATAGAAGAATGGGAGAGGCAGTTCTGGCGCGATCAATCGAATGTGGCAGGAGCGCTCGGTCAGGTGAATAAAATCAAATATATGTATGGCCACCTTAACTCCAATATACTTAGGATATCTATACTTTGGATGATTCTTTCCTGCACAGCAACACAACCAACACAGCTCCCCCTTAAGATTGTCTGAACTTATTGGGGGGAAAGCCAGGCACAGGGCAAGGTAATTAAGTAATAAGCAGGATTCAGTTTGGACAACAAAGTAATCTCCACCTGAGCTACAAGGGCTAGATACCATCTCAGGAATCGGTAAAATGGAGTTTGTCAGGAAATAAACAAAAATACTTTCACCCCCCCCTTTTCTAAAATATGGCAAAGGAAGAAAGGCAATGGAATGTGTACCAGATATGGTTTTAACAGTCAAATAAAAATGGGGAACAAGATGAAAGACAATGGAATGCGTACAAGATAGGATTTTAACAGTCACAAATAACAATGGGGGCACAGTAGGAAAGGCAATGGAATGTGTACCAGATATGATTTTAACAGTCACAAATAACAATGGGGGCACAGGAGGAAAGGCAATGCAATGCGTACCAGATATGGTTCTAACAGTCACAAATAACAATGGGGGCACAGGAGGAAAGGCAATGGAATGCGTACCAGATATGATTTTAACAGTCACAACAATGGGGGCACAGGAGGAAAGGCTATAGAATGCGCACCTGCTGGGAGAGAGAAAGAGGAAAAATTGTCAGATCAGCAGATTCCCTTTTTCATCAAATATACTTAGGCTATCCATACTTAGGATATCTAAACTTGGGATGATTCTTTCCTGCACAGCTAACCCCAGGATCTTACAGTGTCCTATGTGCACCTAGCTTTGTACCTACTGTAGCTTAAGGGAAACTACGCTTGTATTAGGAAATTTTGCAGAGGTACCAAAAATTAAACCTATTGATTTCCACCGAATACCGATAAAAAGGGTGGGGTGGGATTCATTTCCAGATTTCACCCACCAAAAACTTACATTCTCGTAAACCAATACTAAAATGTTTAGCGGTGGTTGGGAGGGGGGGGGGGTTGTGAAGAATGATCTACACTTTTTATTCCCCCATTGGAGTATTTTCTATCAAGAACTATTGGACACGGATATTTTATAACCAATAGGAGCTTTACAAAGTAAAATAGAAAGTTTTAGTCCAAAACGAGTGCAGCGGCAAACTTGCACATTGTCTCCTTTTGAATTTGTTTGCTGACATTTTGCAAGTGGGATACTGTTTTATTAAAGGCATGGGGGAGAAAAATGTTTAGAGAGCGGTTATATATTTACTGCTCAGGATTTCTAGGTTTCATCCTTTTTCTCTAAAATCTGCAAAAAAAAGTGACATTTTCTAAAAAGAACTGCGTGCAGAATTATGCATGTATGTATGAAATAATTACAACGCATCTGAGTTTAATGGTTCAGGAAGATTTCAAACTTTGGGCCCTATTTATAAAAGATCGTTATCGGAAAAATAACGATCGCTATCGTAAAATAACGACTGGTATTTTCCGATATCGGGAAATACCGGCCGTTTTTGTAAAATAATGATTGGATTATCCAGGTTGGTGAGACATCATTAAGTCCATTGGATAATGTAAAAATCATGGTTATCCTTATTTGGATGTTAAATTCTAGACTGAAGTTCCCCTTTAAGTTAGAGAACTAACTTTTTCCCCTTAATATGAAAGCTTTTCTCCTCACAACATTGTAAGGCACTTCTCCAGTAAATTGCATTTATTTATGTTCCATGTTGTTGCCAGTATAAATCTCAACCTGTAGCCTTCAAAGAGCCTTATGAGCATGCGCACAATTGGCCATGCCACCATACTCCAGTAGTCACTGTCTGCACATAATTTCCATAAAGTCTCCACACCAATTTGGAAGTCACTGATAAGATAAGCTGTTTTTAGCCTGCAGTTTATTTTACAGACAGCATGAATTATAGACAGCCTACCTGGAACAATACAAAAGCTTATTTTACTGCCTTTATCTTTTACTAGGAACAGAATGGAAGCAAAAATGTTAAAAACATTTCTGAAAGTATCCATTATCATTATGTTAGCTCTGGTGGGTTAGTGGACTAATGCTATACTTTTAGAAACCCAGCCCATGAGGTAACCAATTCAAATCTCTTTACTTAATTATGAAATTTTCTTTCTGTCTCAATGCTTGATAGGAAATAAAACTGTAAAGATTACTTTTGTTTTTCGTTTGAAATGCAAAGGAATGTGTGGGGAAAAGAACGATTGTGCAGCATTAAATCTCTTTGACATGCACTTAAAGGCAGGTCTCTTGCTGTAATATGATTGGCTGTCGGCTAGAGAGCATGTGAGTGTTTCACACAGACTTGTAAATATAAGATTCCCCCATGCCTAGCCCACACAGATATAAATAACGTGCCCACACAGACAGTTTACAGAGTCACTGGAAACCAGGATGATCTGGGCCCAAGTGTCAGCAGCGTGTTCTGTGTGCACCCCTACACTGGAATGAGCAGGAGAAACTGCTGAAAAGCTTCTCAGGAGCCAAAAGCGCTGTGTGCGTACTTTGGATTTTTCTTTACAACAGGAATTAATTGCGGCTTTTAAGTGTTTCACGGGTGCGTGCTGTAAGCACTAACCCGATACCGATATAATGGGTAGCATGACTTTTAAACCAATTTTTGCAGCAATATGGTTTACTGCATCTCCCCATGGAGTTTCCTGGCCACCAACATTTATTTAAAAAAAATGAAGCTGGCATACATTGATAGCACAGAAACGTTTGTGCTTATTTTTTCAGCCCCTATTTATATACAAATACAAACTGTTGTGATGAACTCAAGTATAGAATAAGGATTTAGAAATAAAAATTCTTAACACATCTTTTTATTCAAGGCAATGTTTTATTTATAATAGAAAAAAAAATAAATGAAAGTATCAGCCAATATTAATATGATGCTAACCTCCCTGTGGTTTCCAAATAAAGTATTTCTCTTGTAGAGCATTGCAAGTACAAATGCCATCAACCTTTAAAAACATTTTTCAAACACAGCAAATGTTAAATTAATACAGTGGAATTGTAATACATTTCTTGGCATAAATTAATTTACTGTAGATTAGACTTCGATGGAAACCATTATATACACCTTTCCAAAGGACATACTACTCCTTGTTTTATTAGTAATTATCTCCATATCTCCAACACTCATGTTTAACAAACCCACTAAAGCAAGGATCAACGAATTTGTTGAAATTATGCAGTTTTGGTTTCTTGCTCTCTGAAATCCAATAAATTATCTATACAGGTTCAAGCCAAAGGATCATCATCACTTAGGTCAGAATCATCATCTTCAACTTCCCCTTCAATCATAGATTTCTTCCCCTTACAGCAGGAGACAATCAGTCCAATAATAAATACCTGTAATTAAAAGGTTTTTTTAAGGTTTTTCCAAAACCACAGCTCTTTACATAGATTCATTATTGTTAAATCATTTATCGTCTGGATTATTTTTTATGTAGGCAGTAATGCCTTGCAGCGCTGAAGTCCTGAGTTTGAATCTACCCTTGGACACATCTGCAAGGAGTTTGTATGGGTTTGCTCCGGGCACTCCGGTTTCCCCCACAATCAAATATATGTGCTTAGATTGTAAGCTCTTTGGGGCAGGGCCTGATGTGAATGTATACATGTAATTGTAAAGGAAGTTGTTAGCGCTATATAAATCCCCAATAATAATGGTAATATTAATATAATATAACTTTTGCCCTGGCAATGAATTTATAACTTTTAAATATTAACAGTTATAAGGTAGGAACTTTAATAGCATGGGCAGTTTTGCACCTTTTTTTAAAATCTGCGTCAATCTAATTGGTTGATACAAATTAATAGCACATGCACATTTCTGCACCTTTTATTGCATCAGCCCCTTCATAAAAACGCCTCTTCTCCCTGGTCCAGATACAAGGACTCATTGGGGCTTAACTTTATAAAAGGTGCATAACTTTAACGTGCTTTTGATCTGCAGCAACCAATCAGATGTTATCTAACTGTAGAAACCCAGTAAAAAGCTTGGCTGCTGCAAATAAATTGCAAAGGCACCTCTTATTTCATCAGCCTCCATGGAGTATGTTGTCTGCAGAACATAGTAACATAGTAACATAGTAATTAAGGTTGAATAAAGACATTCGTCCATCAAGTCCAACCTATTCCCTTTTTTTTTTTTTTTTTTTAACCCTACCTAACAGTTGATCCAGAGGAAGGCAAAAAACCCCAGCTAAAAAAGGGGGGAAAAAATTCCTTCCTGACTCCAAACGGCAATCGGAAAGTATCCCTGGAGAACTACATTTCAAGTCCAGTTGATCTAATTGAATACAACAGATATAAACAGACAGTACTTATCCTTCCAGTAATTTTGTCTGCTCTAATATTACTAGCTGGGAGCTGTACGTTTGTAGAGTGACCGTCTCAGGTGAGAATCCTGGTGCCGTGTTTGCTGGACTCCTGTCGGGTCCCACGTGACTCCACTGACTCTGAGGTTCCATATGCCTCAGAAGTGGTTTACACACACTGTGGTTTACGCTGGCGTCTTCCGCATACCCTCCGTAATAATATACATCCATCCAGTCCAGCAGTAATGAAAGTATATTGAATGACTGAAATTCTTCTATAGTTGGATCTAGAATATTTTCTTACTTTTAATCATATTTACCAAAAGCATAGGTATAAATCGCTTTAAAGGGCATCTGGTCACTTGCCAGTTACCTGCTCCCAGTTCTAACGGATATACCCAGCACTTAAGATGCATTACTAACTAGATATTTATGGATTATGTTTGCCTCCATTCTGACAGAGTAAGCTGTCTCTTTCATGCATTCAATCAACACTGTGACTGCTGACATCACAGCCAATGGTTGACTGTTGTTTCCCCTGCTGTCTCATCTGCACATGCTCAAGCTCATTGAGCAGAGGGAGGAGGCAGATACCTTTTGCCAGAATGTATCATTACATTTCTGATTACGAATGCATGTAATACACTAATAAAAATAGCAGTTACTTATTAACATTTGTTGTCTAAATTCTTCCACATTATGTTTGTAAGATGAACTCAAATCAATAGTAGTGACAAATAATTTAGAAACAAATACATGAATGTTGAACAAGGGTAATTTGATAAGGGTGGTTTACAGCTTTGGGAGAGACTTGCAGGGCTATTCAATAAAAGTTCTTATCGTTTAAAATGGTGCTAATTTTGCCCCAACCAATCAGATGTTAGCTTTCAAATGTTAAATAAGATCTGATTGGTTGGGGCAAAATTAGCACCATTTTAAACAATAAGAACTTTTATTGAATCTCCCTGTTGGTCTGTAGAGGCAATTTCCTGCTAAGCAGCTGAAGCAGAGAATGGTCAAACCCTGACACTGCTTCTTATTTGTAACAATTTGATAAATGACCTATTTTCTGTTAAGGTATGGAAAGAATATCCCGCCAGACAGTGATATATATGCAGTGCAGTTCACTTACATTGACCCCTCCACACAAGCCATTACTAATAGATCATTTCCAATTCCTAAGGTCGGGTTGGTTGCAGTATGAAAACTGGCAATTTAGCTATGGATATGGCTGGAGACTCTGTATTTAAATGTTCATATTATTGCTGAGCTGGTGTCTTTAATACCAGAAAATCATTTATTTTGGACAGATTTGCAGTGCGGATGTGCAGTTTCTTCATTCTACCTTTTTTCTATATTTCTTCTTGAAAGGGACAATTTATTCTCTAAAAAATATTTAAAGGAGAATTAAAGCAAAAGGAAGCCATACATATATCCAATTTTACTTACCCGACCAAGCGTTCCTGCGTCATTCGATCAATCCTGCCGGAACCGACTCTCCCGCTCTTCTATAGAGGCGGGAGAGGCGGTTCCGGCAGGATCAATCGAATGATGCAGGAACGCTTGGTCAGGAAAGTAAAAATGGATATATATATATGTATGGCCACCTTTAAGAATAAAAAAAGTCACAATGGATTCTATCATGTATAACGTAAATATTATACCTTTAACTTCTCAAGTAATTCATTTGGGGATTTTCTGTTTAATTCTACGGGTTTCTGGCTTTATCTGACTTCTGCAGCCCTCCTACCTCCTGCCTTGGAAACTTTTACATAGTTGCATGTACTCTAAGCCCCCCTCCCCCTTTACTCCTTCCAGAGCTGTAACGTTACTACTGGCTGGCCTTCCTGTGACCTCTATGTGATCAAAACTGAGCAATGAGAAAACCAATCACTAGGAAGGAAGGGCAGTAGAAACCAGGAAATGGAAGAAAACTGCTGAATTACACATTACACAAGATATTTCCACATTGCTGCTGGTTTTGGAGGTACCTGCTACAGCTATCTGCTATTTAATAATTATAAACTCCATTCCGGCATATTTATATTATAGCTTTAATTATCCATTAAAGGGTATGTCCACCCTAAAAACTGAAAGTGGGTATATTGTAGTTTCCCCCTCCCAACCCTAACCACGTTGTCTGTTTGTAAAAAAAAAAGTTAGAATAAACAAACTCACCAGCACGGTATTCCTCGGTCTCAGCCTCCAATGCAACTTCCGGAAATGGAGCTGCATCAGGGGGTCTTGGTCTGGCAGCCGCGTCTGGGATTTAGCCGAGGGATCCCCGAAAGTAACTCTTTTCTATTTTCTTTTGCAAACAGACAATGCGGTTCAGGTTGGAAGAGAATAAACTACAATATACCAAAAGTGTTTAATGTTATAATAAAGGGCAGCGCTGATGGATCTTGATGGAGGGGGGGATTGTCATCATGGTGCATGCCTGAGTACCTCCTAGAGGACAGAGAAAAGGCAGAAACCTTTTCACAGGAAGACAGCTCCTACTCTTCACTTCCCTGGACTTACCTGATTGGAATGTATTTAATTCATAATTAAAACAATAATAATTTAGAAGTAGTATCAAACCCAACAGTCACAATCTATTCAATGTTTTCTTCCATTTCTAAATGTTCACCTATCTGCCTAATTACTATAACCATTATAAATCATAATTAAGTTTGAATGAACCCTGGGGTTCCGCTGGCAGGTCCGTCAATTGGAACTATTTTTCCCCCTACATAATTCCAATGGCGAAACCTTTCCCAGAATCAGAATTCTGAAAAATGCAACTGGAGGAATGACGGGATCTGACCCAAAACCAGACACATCCCTATTAATTTTATCTTTTTATTTTATGTTTTTGATCAATTAATCTTCCCTGCATTTACCTTTTCATGATAAAGGAGCATTCATTCATTGTTTGGATTCTCCGTAATAATCGCCCTGGGCCTTTCTTTTGACAGAGTTTCATGATGTTTCTCCTATTTCAGCAACAAAAGCAAAAAAAATAATTTCCCAACATGATTCATCTTCCATTTATAGTCGCCTTCCTGTGCTGATAGCAAAAGCTTCAGAAAGTCTTTGTTGTTACCTGTACCACTCAAGGGAATTATTAAGTTAACTAAATCATTAATTAGCATTTTCTCTGAATTTCTACTGATTATCCGAAATACCGTACCCTGTATTCCAAGACATTATATATACATTTATACGTAGGAAGATTTAGCTTTAAATACATTTGAATGATCTATTCATAGTTATTTCTTTTAATCCTCTTAGGTGACAGATCCTGCTTCTAATACTTAGAAAGCTTAATATCCATATGTAAACAAATCCCATAGAGCCTGTAGGTACGGATATGATTGTGGCTCAGATCTACAGGAACTGCAAACATATGCTCTAGTAGAAATATGTTGTCCTTTGCATGCTTAGGATAGAGATGCATTTTAATCAATATTAGCTGTGCACTAGAGACTTTAATGATAATACATTTTAATTATGTCTATGCCAATTAGGGTGCCAATATTTTTTTCATTTATTAGTTTGCAAATAAATGTTTTCCCTAAGGAATACGCCCTGTACTGGGTAAAGTGTATTGTGTATCCCATCAAAAACTGCACACGCATTTCAAAGAGGCTTGCGTGCTGGTTGTGCCGCCTTCTGTAATTTAGTTCGCATCTTGATAGAAAGACAACGTGGTCACCTCTCCCTGTTGGTAGGAATCTGTCATTCTGAATTCCTTCTATAGAGTGTATTTAAGGTGCCCTGAGCAACAGATAATTGCCTTGGAGCTAAACTAGTCCAGATTGATTAAAACAAACTAGTCTATTGTGAAACGCCATCCTCTATTACAGAATAAAACCATAAAAAATGGCTGCCCCTTCACTTTCTAATATGTTTTAATATAGAAGAACAGAAACAAGTCAAACAGATTTTTTTAACAGAATTTGGTGTACACAAACCTATTATTTTAATAATCTCTTAATGTTATTGCCTGTTAGAGATCTCGGTTATGTTCTCATTATATAAAACATATAAGCTTTATTTTATGTTTTAGACATAATGTATTGATTTCTGTTAGACATTTTAAGGACAAAAAAAATATTATAAGGACATTATGGGAGGAATGTTAATGATCAGAAATATGGACTCCCACTTTGTTATTATCATAGAGGAAAGTTTTTTGAGAAGACTGGATGGTGTGAGAGGCATAAACGTAACTACTGCGCCTTTAACCCTAGCTGACCATGAGAGCACCTCTTCTTTTTTTAAGAATGATTAAAGGGTAAATTAACTTTTTATAAATGGAAAGTACCTGGGGCAGGGAGGTCGGATTGATTATTCCTACCTCTCAATATTGTTTCATTGAGGAGCTGCAACACTTACAATTTTCATCTGCCAGGTAAGTCCTGGACTATTCCTGTATTAATGATAGTGCTGAAGCCAGGTAAGAATTATTATATCCCTGTCCCAAGGTTTTTCAAAATAAATTAATACAAACTATAGTTATCCATTAACACCCTTGCTCCCTGGCGATCATGGGAGGTTGTGGCAGGGTTAGGCCTGGTTTTAGTAGTTGTGTTGGTTCACTTTTTCTAGACAGCAGTTTTTTAGCCTCATGTCCAATAATTAGGCCATTCACACACATGTCAACTATGTAAACCAAACAATAGTCTGTCATTCGTGAATTAAACCCATCATGGGGCCCATTAAAGGCTGCCCAATTACCTGTGATTTTACAACATGTGCGCTCGTACAGACGTTATGCCTCAGAGCAACTGACTGGGTCAGAAATTACAGCTGGTATTTGGCCCAACTGACCAAAATATTGTCATGTACTGTAGATGTGAGTTTAGGTTACATTATGTGATTATAGCACGTTGTTTTACAAGATGATAAAATACATATGTGTAATAGAAATAAAGCTTGACAAACTAGAACACATGAATTTCCATGAAATAACTGGCAATGCAATTTTTTTTGTATGACTGGAACCAAAACTGCTGAAACCAGCAAATTCTTAAATCTGCAGTGTTGTTTCTCTAATTGTGTCTGGAGACTCTAGAAATGTGTTGGCAGGTGATTGTGCGACTAGTCAGACTCACTGACAGAAGCTGGAATTAAAGTCAATAACACCCTCAAGGCAGAAGACCTCACTGTGCTTGCTAAAGACGTTTAATTTCAGTTAATTACAGTACGTGCCTTCTTTTTTCATTCATTCATTCCAGACATTCTAGACATATTTTAGAATTGAGTTATCTGAATGACAGTTGGTGTGACATCATGAGGAAATTAACTTCTTTGTTTACAACCCCATGTTAAATGGGAACACTTCATAGAAAGGAACTGCAGGTTGAAACAATACAGGCAGTGATATTTTTTTGTTGGCTTTGCAGTAATCAGGTTTTCTCCACCCAAAATATCATTGATTATTAATATTGTCCTTCGGATTAAAAGATAAAGTATCAAGTTTTTACTGCATAAAAAATAGCCCCATAAATACTCCATAAAATTTACTCCATAAATAGCCCCTTAATTTCTCTCTTATCTCCTATTTTATTTTATATTCCTTTGAATCTTTGAACTTTAATTGTGTTTAATCTTTAGCTACTGAGCGATATATAGATGACCACTGATGGCAGAAGGCAAAGACTGTAGTAGGTCTGGTGCACATGGTACACATATGTACATCTCTTCCAGACAGACAGACTACCGATCAAGTAATTGGTATTCAGCAAAAAGTGCTGCAGCCAACATTTCAGTCCCAACTGATCAAACGAATTGGGCAAACTTTATATACATGTCTGATCAATCATGCGTCCGATATTTCGACCCAATCAAACAAATATTGTGGTGGGCAGTCAAATGGGCCAAAATATTGGACCTTGTGTACTGGGCCTTACAGATCCCTTTTCTCTTTAAGGATAATTTATATATCGTGTATTCAGCATAAGAACCTTTGGTTTTTCACCTTAGTCAATAGACTGTGCAAAGAAAATGAACAAGAAATGATTGGCTAATAGCCCAACTTAATCTCATCTCTTGTGTGTCAAAATGCTGAGCTTGCAAATAGAAAAAATGGGACAAAGTAAAGCAAGAATCTCCCCATATGGGAATATTTACATCTACATCACATTCAAAACTCCTTATCACTTTGGCAGAACAATCATAAGAAATGTTCAGTGCAAATTAACAGAAAATACATTTCATAGATGAAGAATTTAGAATCGCCTCATAGATTGTGCAGATTAGATAGGAGGAGAGAAGCAACAGGCATCAGTTTTCCAACAGTGAGGTTAGAACTATAGAGAAAACACTCTAAATTGTTTTAATTTGTATTCAAGTCAGTGTTGCACATTTAGTTGAGTTCTGTCATCATTGTGTCATCATTGTTTTATTGTGTCATCATTTTTATATTGTGTCATCATTGTTATATCATTGTTATGTTGTTTCATCATTGTTATATTGTGTCATCATTGCTATATTGTGCCATCGTTGTTATATCATGTCATCATTTTTGGAATGTGTCATCATTGTTATAGTGTGTCATACTGTTATATTGTGTCAACATTTTTATATTGCGTGATAAATAATTTTGATTTGCAGACAAACTATCACATTTTCCCAGTTCTGTAAAAAGGAGAAAGTAGAAAATGTTTTTTTATTACTTCCTTATTAACTATTTTCATAAGTCCCATTTTTTACAGGACAGCCCTTGTTTTCGGGCCTTTTTCCCGCTGCCCTAGATCTGCTAGCCTCATAAATAGATGGCCAGGGTAAAACTTTAGTTGGGCAGCACAAGTGTGGTACTGGGCATAGTAAGGAAGGACATGGTCTTGGCCTGGAAGCTGAGCTACTGAAATATCAAAAGAAATTCAGAGAGTTTAGTACAATTAATCACACAGCCTCATCACTTAGGCAGGGGCCTAATTTTATCTTATTGAATCTTAGTAAATATACTGCCTATGATTTATTGATTCATCTTATTATTGCTACTAGAGTTAATGAGAGACAAGACAGACAAAGCCACTGCCCACTAATTATGAACCTTAATCATTTCTAATTTCTGCTTAAGGGTGAGGCCACACTGCAACGCACAGGAATCGCGCACAAAATCGCGAGCGTTATCGCACGCGATTGTGTGCGTGATTCTTGCGCGTTTCGCGCTCGCGTTCGCGTTTTGCGCATGCGTTTTTGCCTTTTCACGTTATGGACACGCATGCGTTAACGCACCAAAAATGGTGAACGCATGCGTTACCATAACGCGAACGGACGCGCAATCGCATGCGCATCGGAAATCGCGGGAATTTTTGCGTTCCCGCGATTTCCATTTTAGCGAAAATCACGGGCGCAAACGCGAGCGCGAAACGCGTGCGCAAACGCGCGAAAAACGCGCTAGTGTGGCCTAGCCCTAACTGTCGAATGACTTTCCCATCTCTTGCTTGAATTGAATAACATGTATGTATGTATATGGCAATAAAAAATGCATTGTTCCATTTCTCTTCGAACCACCATTGACGGACGACCCTTATCTGATAGGCATGTTTAGGTATGGAAGAGTTTGGTTTAACAGTGATGTCAGATATATCATTGTTTAATTTTAAATGGTGTAATCTTTAAAAAAAAATTTAAAAAACACAGGGCGATGTTTATAAATTATGTTAAAGGGGTTTTCTTACATGAAAACACATGCAGGGAGATTCAATAAACGTTCTTATCATTATAAATGGTGCTAATTTTGCCCAAACCAATCAGCTCTTATTTAACATTTGAAAGCTAACATCTGATTGGTTGGGAAAAAATTAGCACCATTTTTAACAACATGAACTTTTGTTGAATATCCCTGAAGATATATATAATGATGTTATCTAGTGGTTTAATTATGTTGTATACAGTAAAGGAGACAACAGGAGTCATAGAGGGCTGAAGCAATAAAAGTTATAGAAATCTAAGAAAATTAGCTGTCATATGGGTGAATAATGATGGGTTTTTACTTTCTTCCCAAAACAAGTTTCTGAATAAAATTACAGGCAAAAGTTTTTTGCAAAATACTAAAAATAATTCAAATATTATAGGATATTTTCAGTTTTACCGCCAATATATTTTTGTTGAAACCGCAAATTCAAGGTTGGAATTGTGGTTTTGGTTATGAATTTTCAACTTTCAACCTGGCGTGTTCAGCCATCTCTACTGGTAATTAGTACAGGTGCATTAAACAAGGTTTTATCAGCTTGATCAACCCCCAAATAGCAAAAAGCACAATTGTTACTTCTCCACAGCTACAAAAATTATATATTCACTCCTGGGTCCGCCGCAATATTCTACTTTGGTTGCTGCTTCCACTTCACTCGCAAATCTGTTGCAAATGTTTAAAAGGAGGCCAAAAAAGCCAATATCCCATTTTAGGGGAATTGGAGAAGTAACTATTCAGTCTTTGCGAGTGAAGAGGGAGCACACGGTCAGCAGCAATCATTGGTTGCATCATTATCCGTCAAGGCCACGATTGACTGCTCCAACTAGGATTGACTGCTCCTACTAGGATTGACTACTCCAACTAGGATTGATTGCTCCAACTAGGATTGACTGCTCTAAATAGGATTGACTGCTCCAACTAGGATTGACTGCTCCAACTAGGAAGAATACCAATGTAGAGACAGGGAACAGAAGATTGTAAAAGAGTCAAGTAACTCCATTATTTGGCAAGTGAACAAGTTAACTAACCTTGTTCATGTATAAAGGGTTAACATGCCCTTTAATAAATGTTATTACAATGGGAGATTGCAATCTGGGCTTGCAGTATTTATCAATATATAATATCACTATATAAACAATATGTAATAAAGAATATAAAATCCAGTTGCTTTGTAGAAAAAAATGGGAATTTTAAGACACTTTAGGTAGTATCAATAATGCAACTATACCCTAAATACCATCGGGTTATTCAATAAAAGTTCTTATCGTTTAAAATGGTGCTAATTTTGCCCCAACCAATCAGATGTTAGCTTTCAAATGTTACATCATTTCTGATTGGTTGGGGCAAAATTTGCACAATTTTAAACAATAAGAACTTATATTGAATCTCCCTGCATATGTCTACTATCTACAGTAAACTAATCAAATAGGTGTCAAATTCCACCAGTTTAAAATATTCTGAATTTAATACACTAAGTACATGTGTGTGGGTGTTTGTGGATAGCTGCGCTTTGCTCCTCTTGCCAATCTTACATACACCGATACCGATCACTATCCCTGTCTATCACATTATTGCAGCCATGCCAGCTGTGATCCAAATGACCATTTCAGCTTTGTATAGCAGGATCCGATCACAAATCTTGTAAATCTTGTATAATGATGGGATTTGCGAACCTAATCTTATGATAAAGTCCCAGTCACAAATCCCAATCTCAATCTGAAGCTCAGACTAAACTACAGATTATCGCCTCTGGATTTTTGGAATAAAATCCATTTTTAAAACCTTCGATTTATTAAAACTGCACAAAGTATATGCTTATCTTTAATAGTCTTTCACTTTCTTTTAATATAAAACTTGATGCAATAAAATGTTCAAAGTTTTGCAACCAATCAGATGTAATCTAACAGCAGTAAAAATCTAATTGGCTCCTGCAAATAAATAACGGGCAAATTTATTGGTCTGCTCCTTCATTTAAAATATTTTTAAGGTATTTTTTTTTGGGTTCTTCTCTTTACAAAATATGAATTATTAGTCAGTGAAAATGTGTGTTGATGTTTGATGCACCAAAGTTATTAGTTTTAACCCTTACCAATGGCGTATTCCTCTTATTTTATCCTCCGCTAAGTGGACATTTGCGATATATGCGTTATCCATCTGATGTTCTTCCATTCTCATGATGGAATGTTAACAAATAATTCAATGCAGAAACTAGAAATAAATCTTATGTTACCTAAAAGGAACAGCTTATCTTGTTTATATTCTAGAGAAATCATCCTTTTATGATTATTAAAGGTTTCAAAGGGAAAGTTCAGTGGGAAAAAATCATTATTTTATCAAATTCTTAGTTATATTGCACATACCTAGTTATTTTACATATTCTCTTCCATTTTGAAAAAATTGTAGTTATACCCCTTGCTATTCTCTGCTGATATTAGTGAGCTGCCATTTCAGGTTCTGTAACTGTCCTTCTTCTTCCCAGAATGCACAATAACTTGGAATGTTGCTAACAGTGATTTCTACTGATTGGCTGTTGGATAGGTCAAACATGCTCAGATCTCTACTGAGCAACTGAATCAACCCAGACGTAACGGGCTCTATTAGGGGTCCTGCAAATAGGAAGTCGGTATTTCAGAAGCATTTATTTATAAACAGACAAAATGCTGAATGGGCAGATTAAAGTCAAAACTTAACTTTTTTCTTTAAAGTATATGTATTTGCACTGATCTTAACCTTTAGGACAGGAGCAGTTATGTATAAGCCTCAAAAAAAATGTCAACCGTTTTTAGCAATTCCTATAGAAACCTAAATTCTAAATTTTCTAAATTACCTATCAGCAGGGACCATCATCAGTATTTTGATATACATCACTATGGGGCATATTTATAATCCGCTATTGCAAGACATTGCAATGACAAGTAGCACTAATTTCGCCTCATTTATAAAATGCTTGTTTTCGCCTTTGAGGGAAAGTATCGCTGTGGCGATTGTGGCGATAGTTTTCACCTTATTCATTGCGTTATGTTTGGTATCGTTGCGAAAAGAGAGATTAGATAAAATAAAGAAAATTTGCCTTTTGATTTTTATACTACGTATATACTCGATTATAAGCCGACTCGAGTATAAGCCGAGGTACCTATTTTTGCCTCCAAAATCAGAAAACCATGATTGACTCGAGTATAAGCCGAGGGTAGATAGTTGCCCTTTAAATGTACAGTAATCCCATACAGTACATGTAGATGTTTGGAAACTACAACTCCCAGCATGCTTTCGTTGCTGGGAGTTGTAGTTTCCAAACACCTATAGTAGAAAGGTATTGGGTGTTACTGTATGGCATACTGTCCCCCACCCTAGAGCCCCCCCAGTTCACTTACAGTACCTGGCCAGTCTTCAGTCTTCATCTCTCCGCCGGCTGCCGCTCGCTCTGTGCAGAGCCGGCAGTTCCCAGTACTGCTTCGCGGCTGCGGGATGACGTCCGCGAAGAACTACTGGGAACTGCCTGCTTTCCTTCCTGACTTGCGGCTGCATCTGGAATTAAGGTTAGTTTTCTCTTGACTCGAGTATAAGCCGAGGCAAGGTTTTTAGGTTGATTTTTAAACCTAAAAACCTCGGCTTATACTCGAGTATATACGGTATTTATTTTATCTTTGGCTGAAAATAAACACCAAATGTGTTGGGCTATTTTAAATAACAAAGACAGGTGTTCAGTGTGTATTAACCAATGTAATACTACTTTGAAAATTACCTATTTACCATCATATGTGCTGAGCTTTTTCAGCATTATTAGTGCTATTTTTTGCTAGATCATTTTCGCTTTTGATGAAAATTCGCCTTTTTAATAACTTTGATGAAAGGAAAAGTTGAAAGTTTAAAAAATTGTGGTAAATGCTGGTGGGGAAAAAAGCAAAAATAATTCCCCTTTATAAATATGTCCCTCAGACCCCCATTTAACTTTATTGGTAAATAAAGAAAATCGGAACCTTCAATTAAAAAAAAGGCGAAAAATTACAGTAAATGCTGGAAAATAGTCTAACACCCCCTGAGTACTTATTAGTATTGAGAAACACTCCACAATGTACTGACACCTCCATGGACCCATTGGCAGGCTAAATAAATGGCCACAATTTATGTAAAAGGTGGTTTGTATATCATGTCATATTATGTATACTTATTGTCCACAACAGGTGAGAAGAAACTTGCCTGGTGCAACGAAATTCTGAACACATGGGATACTTAATTGGGGGTGGTGCTATAGAGTGTATTTAAACAGGATGTTACACGTGTGTAATTTGCTTGAAAAAGGATTGTGTTTGATCCGAAACATGTCGCAATAAATCTTGTCTTTAGCAGTACTTTCCTGCATGTCTCCTCACTCATTTGGATTATTTGATGAAATACCTGAAAGTGGGAACAGGAGAGTGAAGAGCAGTTAAAGTGATCCGGGTGTGTCATGTTATACACATGAATTAAATAAATGGCCACGTATAAGTTTTCGCGACCTCAGACTTGGCGAATTGGAATAGCTGAACTTAATGCAAAAGTACACTTTTCACCATTTATAAATATGCTTGAGTAACCGCAGCGATGTATGGCGAAAAGAAAAAAGTAGCGGTAATGACCTTTTGTCACTGGTTATCACTGCTTTATAAATAGCGAAAAGTCCAAATTTGGCGAAAAGGCAACATTAAAGAAGGCAAAAAGTTTAATGAACCTTTATAAATAGGCCCCTATGTTGGAGGTTTTTGTTGTAGGTGGGTCTATTGTTCTTCTGTTTTTCATTTAAATATGTAAGTAGGAAAATATATTTGTTTTTAGGAGTAGAAAGGGTTCCAGGAATTGTGATGTCTCCTTGTAGCCAGGAAGGATATTTTTCTCTTTGATGTACCTTCTAGCTTTTATAATTTAACCATTTGGTAGGCATCATTAATTGGGGAAAATGCTTGAATTTAATGGACATATGACTTTATATAAAAGGCATGTTCACCTCTTAACAAACATACACTAAGCACCCCCAAACCCTATTTTTGCAATACTTACCTTTTATCACCTATCATCCTGAGTGAATATATCTTACCTTGTAATTCTGTGGTCCTCTCGCCACATGCTTCCCAGAATATCCGGGTGCTAGACCATCAGTCAATGACGGCTGGATTACCTGGCTCCTTTATGGATGGGCATGTTCACATAGAACTCACAAAGCCATAAAGGAGGTGGCAGAAAACGAGTGGCTTCAAGTTAAGATGTCTTCAATCTGGAGCATTGGAAAGAAAGGTAGGTTTTGCAAAAATGTGTTTGGGGGATGCTTGTTTGTTAAGGGGGTGCTTGTCTGCTGCTATATAACTAGGACATTCATGAATTATTCTGTTATATTAATACATTACCTTAACATCATAGTGAATCTATTAGTAAATCTCCACATTAGTAAAGCTAATGTTCCAAACCAGGTGTATTTGACATAGAATGTCACATGTTTTATGTTTACAAAACTTGTGATTATTGTAATTATTATCATTTCTACATATGTATCTCCAGCTTGTTGCAAGCAGAACCTAGGCCAATTCACATATCATAGTGCGTTGTCTTTGATTTGACAGATTGTTTTACTGACAGGGACACAGCAAGTACGGATGGGGTGTCTATTGCTCTTTTCATTAAACTCTGAGTCATAATAACACTCAAGGGAATCATAGTAACATCTGTTCACGCAGATACTTGTACTTATTTTAAATGTATTTTCACGAGGATAAATCACTGACAGTATGGATGGCTGACAATGAAATGTGTTCTTAACAATAGCCCTAAAAGCTCAAAAATGCTTTAAAAAAGATTTGCAGGTGACAGATCAATTTTTTTTTATTAGTTTTCAAATGTATCGTTTATCTTTTTTTTTCAGCTAAAGGAGAACTATAATGTCCTATGGGCCCCCCAAAAATCCCTTCCCTGAGAGTACAAAGGTGAGGAGCTAAACCCGTAGGACCTCATCCCTTGGTTTGCGCTGTATACCCAACAGTAAGCCTTAAAGCCCTAGTACTGGTCTAACCCCACCCCCTCTAACAGCGCACACTTAGCCAACTGTAAGACAAACTCTTCCCATTGGCCAGTCCAGAAACAGTCCTCGACTGTGAAAGGGAAGGGGCACCATGGCATGTATTTGCTCTGAAATTCCCCCTTAATCTTAATTTTTTAAAATTAATTTGCATCATATAGGGGAAAGCAGCCTTAATGAAAACACTTCATAGCATCAGTGCCAATGAGTTAAAGTAGGATCACTGTAGTTTGCCACCATTGTTGAGGACTCAGGCAGGCTTGGCCCCTCTGGACATACCTCGCGCCACATTAGCTACTCTCCCTCAGCGTATGCATTGTGCAAGGAAAAGTGGGCGAAAGGGTTACCCTTTATAAGGCTGTTGTGCTGCCTTTTACACCCAGGGGGTTGGCACTGCTAAAAACTATTGTCATTAGTGAATTTGGGACATGTGGCTGGATAATTTCCCCAAATTTTATACATTTAGAAAATTCAAAAATCCTTTTAAGTTTGAAAAGTCTGAAGTCAGAAAAATCAGAGTTTGTTCGAACTCGTAAAATCTGATTTGAACTCGGGTTTGAGTTTGAGTTCTAGTCCATCTCTAGTTTTGAGTTGTTTTCCGGCACCTTACAATATGGAAGGGATGGCGATATATTTAGACAGTTGAGACAGGCATTGCTAAAAGTAGTAGGTACTGACTTAATTCTTAAATCATAAGAATTGTTATAGTGTCTCTACAGGTAGTGCTCTAGTGGGTAAGGATGAGACAAGGGCGTTGAATTGTAATCCAGCTTTTACACGTAACCAGGGACAACTACTTACAATTTAATTAACACCTAAAGTAAAGAAAGAACTAATACAAATGTAAAAACAATAACACTTAATGAAGAAACAACTTTATTAATTGGATCTATGGGATAGTGAACTGTAATTTCTGAATTTTAACCAGAAAGCAATATTCACATTTAACAAATAATAAATGATATTATGGAACTGATAAGAGATTTTTTTAACTTTAGAGGATACTTTTAGGGTTAATGCTCATTATGACAACTGTTAAAGGCTTTGGGCTCCTTGTTATGCTTTGTTGATCACAATCATCATATACATGGGCATTTTAAGAGTAAACATGTTGCAGCCATACAGTTGGCAACACTTTTCTCTTGGGTTCTTCTCAGTTTTCTGCTCCATAGGTTGGATGACGTTGCACATGTGATTGCACTGAGACTACAGAAAAGAAATAGCAGTCCTCTGAATTAGACTCCTCTAATCTGCAACCTTGAAAGACACAGAGCAATATACTGGATATAATTCAATATTAAGGTGTCTGGATCAATCCTTTAGTCAATTTCCTATAACTACAGAGGCTTGGTTCTAAGATCAGTTCTTATTTAAGGGTCACTAAACCCTTTTTAATCAGTTCTATATCTCTCCTGTTAGTTTAGAATGCGAGTTATCTTAGAAGTCTTCCATTCTAGCTGTGCCTCCAACACATACTGTAGGCGAGCATGAGGGGGTGAGTGGGGCGCCAAGAGGAACGATTTCATTTACGAATGGATCTGTGCCTGACAAAGCCGATATTGGGTTACACATTATATTTCTAATATGAAATGTCTTACATGTATTCTTAAGAGCAAATCACCTATTGTGGCATCATTGATGGTAAATGCTCTATTGAGTTTGTGATTGCATGGGGGGTTTATGTAAATCTTGTGGTCTCTGGCTTAATGCATAAGAAAATGTACTCAAAACTCATGAATATGATCTGCACTATTCAGAGTTATAATAATATATAAATGATTGGTGTTTGTGTCTTCCTGCTTTATACCAATCCATTTTTCTCTTGGAAGTGTAATCAGGAATAATGATTATATGAAGTCATTTGGCTGAAGCCTTTCCAAAAAGCAAGTTTTTTGTTTTTAATTTTTATTTATTTATTTATTTGATTTTTTAAAATGTAATAATTTATGTTAGAAATCTTGTATGTTTTGGCCCAGCTGCTGCACAAAAGTTTTTTTAAAAAATAGCAAACTAATCCCATGGAAGTTCATGAATTTGGCATCGTTTTTGTCTACTGTAAATTACTTGCCATTGTATTCTGGCAAATGTGAAACTAGACCTAATTTAAATAAACATGACCTTCTCTTTACTACTAAACAAGACCTTCTATTTAAAGGGGAACTGTGGTCTCCAAACAAGTTAAGTTTAAATGAAAGTCCAGTTTCCTACCTTTAAAATGAGCCATCAACCACCTCTCTACGTGCTCCACAGCCCAAGATATAAAGAAATGACTGACCCGAAAGTTAATCGGTGGGAGGCTGACTTGTGACATTCCTGAGGCTTCTCCTGCACAGTTCCGCCGGCGAGCACAGCCTCAGACTCCCTCAGTGTGTGAGGGAGACAGGAAGTCCCTCCTCCTCTCTGCTGTGTGAAGTCCTGACAGAGAATGTTAGGGAATCTACAGCCCTTCTCTTTCACTGTGTGAAAACAGCCTTTTCAGGAAGAGTTCTCACTCTGCCTGAAAAGGCTATTTCCACAGAGTTTTCTGGGAGGGGTTTGAGTAAGGCGCCCATGAGTGGGTGGGGCTTAGGCACCTGCGAGTGGGTGGGGCTTAGGCACCTGTGAGTAGGCAGGGCTTAGGTACCCACAAGTGGGCGGGGCCACACGAGGCTGTAAGATAATGGGCCATGGGGGGCCTGCAACTGGAGGGACCATGGGGTCCATGACTGGGAAGGACCAGGGGGCTGCAAAGGGGAAGAGGAGACACAGGACAGATTGACTGACGGTTTCAGAGCAGGAAGCAGGAAGGCCAGGGGACCTAAGGGGACCTTCTCCTTAGTAATATACAAGACCTTCTCCTTAGTAATACACAAGACCTTCTCCTTAGTAATACACAAGACCTTCTCCTTAGTAATACACAAGACCTTCTCTTTAGTAATAAACAAGACATTCTCCTTAGTAATATACAAGACCATCTCTTTAGTAATACACAAGACCTTCTCCTTAGTAATACACAAGACCATCTCTTTAGTAATAAACAAGACCTTCTTAGTAATACACAAAACCTTTTCTTTAGTAATAAACAAGACCTTCTCTTTAGTAATACACAAGACCTTCTCCTTAGTAATACACAAGACCTTCTCTTTAGTAATACACAAGACCTTCTCCTTAGTAATACACAAAACCTTCTCTTTAGTAATAAACAAGACCTTCTCCTTAGTAATACAAAAGACCTTCTCTTTAGTAATATTCAAGATATTTTCTTTATTAATACACAAAACCTTCTCTTTAGTGGTAAACAAGACCTCTTTAGTAATAAACAACATATTCTCCTTAGTAATACACAAAACCTTCTCCTTAGTAATACACAAGACCTTCTCTTTAGTAATAAACAAGACCTTCTCCTTAGTAATATACAAGACCATCTCTTTAGTAATAAACAAGACCTTCTCCTTAGTAATACACAAGACCTTCTCCTTAGTAATACACAAGACCTTCTCTTTAGTAATAAACAAGACCTCCTTAGTAATACACAAAACCTTTTCTTTAGTAATAAACAAGACCTTCTCTTTAGTAATACACAAGACCTTCTCTTTAGTAATAAACAAGACCTTCTCCTTAGTAATATACAAGACCATCTCTTTAGTACAATGTTTGTTGATTACTACGGAGAAGGTGCTTTGTATTACTAAAGAGGAGGTCTTGTGTATTACTAAGGAGAAGGCTTGTGTATTACTAAAGAGAAGGTTTTGGTAAACTAAAGAAAATATCTTGATATTACTAAAGAAAGGTCTTGTTATTACTAAGAGAAAGGTTTTGTTTATTACTAAGAGAAGGTCTTGTGTATTACTAAAGAGAAGGTTTTGGTGTAATACTAAAGAAATATCTTGAATATTACTAAAGAGAAGGTCTTTGTTGTGGTGTATTACTAGAGAAGGTCTTGTTTATTACTAAAAAGGTCTTGTGTATTCTAAGGAAGGTCTTATTTAACTAAAGACAGGTCTTGTTATTACTAAAAAACAGGTCTTGTTTATTACTAAAGAGAATGTCTTTTTATTACTAGGAGGCCTTGTTTATTACTAAAGAGCAGTCTTCTTTATTACTAAAGAGAAGTCTTGTTTATTACTAAGGAAAGGTCTGTGTTATTACTAAGGAGAGGGTCTTGTTTTATTACTAAAGAGAAGGTCTTGTTTATTACTAAAGAGAAGGTTTGTTATTACTAAGGAGAAGGTCTTATTATTACTAAAGAAAAGTCTTGTATGTTACTAGGAGAAAGTTTTGTTTATTACTAAGAGCAGGTTGTGTTTATTTCTAAAGAAGAAGGTCTTGTGTATTACTAGAGAGAAGGTCTTGTTTATTACTAAAGAGAATGTCTTTTGTATTACTAAGAGAAGGTCTTTTTATTACTAAAGACAAGAAGTCTTGTTTATTACTAAGAAAAAGGTTTGTGTATTACTAGAAGGTCTTGTTTTTTTACTAAAGAGGAAGTCTTGTGTTATTCTAAGGAGAAGGTCTTGTGTATTACTAAAGAGATGGTCTTGTATATACTAAGGAGAAGGTCTTGTTTATTACTAGAAAAGGTCTTGTGTATTACTAAAGAGAAGGTCTTGTGATTAATAAGAGATGGTTTGTATTTACTAGGAGAAGGTCTGTTTATTCAAAGAGAAGGTCTTTGTATTACTAAGGAGAAGGTTTTGTGTATTACTAAGGAGAAATTGTTGGTTTATTACTAAAGAGGTCTTGTTTACTACAAAGAGAAGGTTTTGTGTAATACAAGAAAATATCTTGAATATTACTAAAGAGAAGGTCTTGTTATTACTAAAGAGAGTGCTTGTTTATTACTAAAGAGGAGGTCTTGTGTATTACTAAGGAGAAGGTCTTGTGTATTACTAAAGAGATGTCTTTAGTTATCTAGGGAAGGTCTGGTTTTTATAAGAGAAGTCTTGTGTATTACTAAAGAGAAGTCTTGTTTATTACTAAAGAAAAGGTTTTGTGTATTACTAAGAAGGTCTTGTTTTATTACTAAAGAGAAGGTCTTGTGTATTACTAAGAGAAGGTCTTGTGTATTACTAAGGAGAAGGTCTTGTTTATAACTAAGAGATGGTCTTGTATATACTAAGGAGAAGGTCTTGTTTATTACTAAGAGAAGGTCTTGTGTATTACTAAGAGAAGGTTTTTGTGTATTACTAAGGAGAAATGTTGTTTATTACTAAGAGTTCTTGTTTACTACTAAAGAGAAGGTTTTGTGTAATACTAAAGAAAATATCTTGTCATATTACAAAGAAAGTCTTTTGTATTACTAAGAGGTCGTGTTTATTACTAAAACAAGTTTATTATTACTAAGAGAAGGTCTTGTGTATTACTAAAGAGAAGGTCTTGTTTATTACTAAAGAGGAGGTCTGTTTATTACTAAGGAGAAGGTCTTGGTATTACTAAGAGCGTCTTGTTTATACTAAAGAGAAGGTCTTGTTTATTACAAAGAGCAAGTTGTATTTATTACTAAGAGAAGGTCTTGTGTATTACTAGGAGAAGGTCTTGTATTACTAAGGAGAGGTCTGTGTGTTGACTAAGGAGAAGGTCTTGTTTATTACTAAGAGGAGGTCTGTGTATACTAAGGAGAAGGTCTTGTTTATTTACTAAAGAGATGTCTTGTATATTACTAAGGAAAGGTCCTTGTGTTTTATTTACTAGGTACCTATTTTTGCCCCAAAATCAGAAAACCATGATTGACTCGAGTATAAGCCGAGGGTTAGATAGTTGCCCTTTAAATGTACAGTAATCCCATACAGTAATGTGATGTTTGGAAACACAACTCCCAGCATGCTTTCGTTGCTGGGAGTTGTAGTTTTCCAAACACCATAGAGAAAGGTATTGGGTGTTACTGTATGGCATACTGTCCCCCACCTAGAGCCCCCCAGTTCACTTACAGTACCTGGCCAGTCTTCAGTCTTCATCTCTCCGCCGGCTGCCGCTCGCTCTGTGCAGAGCCGCAGTTCCCAGGACTGCTTCGCGGCGGCTGCGGGTGACGTCCGCGAAGAAAATACTGGGAACTGCTGCTTTCCTTCCGACTTGCGGCCTGCATCTGGAATTAAGGTTAGTTTTCTCTTGACTCGAGTATAAGCCGAGGCAAGGTTTTTAGGTGATTTTAAACCTAAAAACCTCGGCTTATACTCGAGTATATACGGTATTTATTTTATCTTTGGCCTGAAAATAAACACAAATGTGTTGGGCTATTTTAAATAACAAAGACAGGTGTCAGTGTGTATAACCAATGTAATACTACTTTGAAAATTACCTATTTACCATCATATGTGCTGAGCTTTTTTCAGCATTATTAGTGCTATTTTTTGCTAGATCATTTTCGCTTTGATGAAAATTCGCTTTTTAATAACTTTGAGAAGGAAAAGTTGAAAGTTTAAAAAATTGTGGTAAATGCTGGTGGGAAAAGACAAAAAGCAAAATAATTCCCCTTTATAAATATGTCCCTCAGACCCCCATTTAAATTATTGGTAAAAAAGAAATCGGAACCTTCAATTAAAAAAAAGGCGAAAAAAATACAGTAAATGCTGGAAAATAGTCTAACACCCCCTGAGTACTTATTAGTATTGAGAAACACTCCACAATGTACTGACACCTCCATGGACCCATTGGCAGGCTAAATAAATGGCCACAATTTATGTAAAAGGTGGTTTGTATATCATGTCATATTAGTATACTTATTGTCCACAACAGGTGAGAAAAACTTGCCTGGTGCAACGAAATTCTGAACACATGGGATACTTAATTGGGGGTGGTGCTATAGAGTGTATTTAAACAAGGATGTTACACGTGTGTATTTGCTTGAAAAAGGATTGTGTTTGATCCGAAACATGTCGCAATAAATTTGTCTTAGCAGTACTTTCCTGTGTCTCCCACTCATTTGGATTATTTGATGAAATACTGAAAGTGGGAACAGGAGAGTGAAGAGCAGTTAAAGTGATCCGGGTGTGTCATGTTATACACATGAATTAAATAAATGGCCACGTATAAGTTTTGCGCGACCTCAGACTTGGCGAATTGGAATAGCTGAACTTAATGCAAAAGTACACTTTTCCCCATTATAAATATGCTTGAGTAACCGCAGCGATGTATGGCGAAAAGAAAAAAGTAGCGGTAATGACCTTTTGTCACTGGTTATCACTGCTTTAAATAGCGAAAAGTCCAAATTTGGCGAAAAGGCAACATTAAAGAAGGCAAAAAGTTAATGAACCTTTATAAATAGGCCCCTATGTTGGAGGTTTTTGTTGTGGTGGGTCTATTGTTCTTCTGTTTTTCATTTAAATATGTAAGTAGGAAAATATATTTGTTTTTTAGGAGTAGAAAGGGTTCCAGGAATTGTGATGCTCCTTGTAGCCAGGAAGGATATTTTTCTCTTGATGTACCTTCTAGCTTTTATAATTAACCATTTGGTAGGCATCATTAATTGGGGAAAATGCTTGAATTTAATGGACATATGACTTTATATAAAAGGCATGTTCACTCTTAACAAACATACACTAAGCACCCCAAACCCTATTTTTGCAATACTTACCTTTTATCACCTATCCTCCTGAGTGAATATATCTTACCTTGTAATTCTGGTCCTCTCGCCACATGCTTCCCAGAATATCCGGGGTGCTAGACCATCAGTCAATGACGGCTGGATTACCTGGCTCCTTTATGGATGGGCATGTTCACATAGAACTCACAAAGCCATAAAGGAGGTGGCAGAAAACGAGTGGCTTCAAGTTAAGATGTCTTCAATCTGGAGCATTGGAAAGAAAGGTAGGTTTTGCAAAAATGTGTTGGGGGATGCTTGTTTGTTAAGGGGGTGCTTGTCTGCTGCTATATAACTAGGACATTCATGAATTATTTCGTTATATTAATACATTACCTAACATTAGTGAATCTATTAGTAAATCTCACATTAGTAAAGCTAATGTTCCAAACCAGGTGTATTTGACATAGAATGTCACATGTTTATGTTTACAAACTTGTGATTATTGTAATTATTATCATTTCTACATATGTATCTCCAGCTTGTTGCAAGCAGAACTAGGCCAATTCACATATCAAGTGCGTTGTCTTTGATTTGACAGATTGTTTTACTGACAGGGACCCAGCAAGTACGGATGGTGGTGTCTATTGCTCTTTTCATTAAACTCTGAGTCATAATAACACTCAAGGGATCATAGTAACATTGTTCACGCAGATACTGTACTATTTTAAATGATTTTCACGAGGATAAATCACTGACAGTATGGATGGCTGACAATGAAATGTGTTCTTAACAATAGCCCTAAAAGCTCAAAAATGCTTTAAAAAAGATTTGCAGGTGACAGATCAATTTTTTTTATTAGTGTTTAAAATGTATCGTTTATCTTTTTTTTTCAGCTAAAGGAGAACTATAATGTCCTATGGGCCCCCCAAAATCCCTTCCCTGAGAGTACAAAGGTGAGGAGCTAAACCCGTAGGACCTCATCCTTGGTTTGCGCTGTATACCCAACAGTAAGCCTTAAAGCCTAGTACTGGTCTAACCCCACCCCCCTAACAGCGCACACTTAGCCAACTGTAAGACAAACTCTTCCCATGGGCAGTCCAGAAACAGTCCCGACTGTGAAAGGGAAGGGGCACCATGGCATGTATTTGCTCTGAAATTCCCCTTAATCTTAATTTTTTAAAATTAATTTGCATCATATAGGGGAAAGCAGCCTTAATGAAAACACTTCAAGCATCAGTGCCAATGAGTTAAAGTAGGATCACTGTAGTTTGCCACCATTGTTGAGGAATCAGGCAGGCTTGGCCCCTCTGGACATACCTCGCGCCACATTAGCTACTCTCCCTTGCGTATGCATTGTGCAAGGAAAAGTGGGCGAAAGGGTTACCCTTTATAAGGCTGTTTGTGCTGCCTTTTACACCCAGGGGGTTGGCACTGCAAAAACTATTGTCATTAGTGAATTTGGGACATGTGGCTGGATAATTTCCCCAAATTTTATACATTTAGAAAATTCAAAAATCCTTTTAAGTTTGAAAAGTCTGAAGTAGCAGAAAAATCAGAGTTTGTTCGAACTCGTAAATCTGATTTGAACTCGGGTTGAGTTTGAGTTCTAGTCCATCTTAGTTTTGAGTTGTTTTCCGGCACCTTACAATATGGAAGGGATGGCGGTATATTTAGACAGTTGAGACAGGCATTGCGTAAAAGTAGTAGGTACTGACTTAATTCTTAAATCATAAGAATTGTTATAGTGTCTCTACAGGTAGTGCTTAGTGGGTAAGGATGAGACAAGGGCGTTGAATTGTAATCCAGCTTTTACACGAACCAGGGACAACTACTTACAATTTAATTAACACCTAAGTAAAAGAAGAACTAATACAAATGTAAAAAACAAAAACACTTAATGAGAAACAACTTTATTAATGGATCTATGGGATAGTGAACTGTAATTTCTGAATTTTAACCAGAAAGCAATATCACATTTAACAAATAATAAATGATATTATGGAACTGATAAGAGATTTTTTTAACTTAAGGATACTTTTAGGGTTAATGCTCATTATGACAAACTGTTAAAGGTTTGGGCTCTTGTTATGTTTGTTGTTCACAATCATCATATACAGGGCATTTTAAGAGTAAACCAGCATGTTGCAGCCATACAGTTGGCAACACTTTCTCTTGGGTTCTTCTCAGTTTTCTGCTCCATAGGTTGGATGACGTTGCACATGTGATTGCATTGAGACTACAGAAATAAATAGCAGTCCTCTGAATTAGACTCCTCTAATCTGCAACCTTGAAAGACACAGAGCAATATACTGGATATAATTCAATATTAAGGTGTTGGATCAATCCTTTAGTCAATTTCCTTACAATACAGAGGTTGGTTCTCAGATCAGTTCTTATTAAGGGTCACTAAACCCTTTTTAATCAGTTCTATACCTCTCCTGTTAGTTTAGAATGCGAGTTATTTAGAAGTCTTCCATTCTCTGTGCCTCCAACACATACTGTAGGCGAGATGAGGGGGTGGAGTGGGGCGCCAAAGGAACGATTCATTTACGAATGGATCTGCGCCTGACAAAGCCGATATGGGTTACACATTATATTTCTAATATGAAATGTCTTACATGTATTCTTAAGAGCAAATCACCTATTGTGGCATCATTGATGGTAAATGCTCTATTGAGTTTGATTGCATGGGGGGTTTATGTAAATCTTGTGGTCTCTGGCTTAATGCATAAGAAATGTACTCAAAACTCATGAATATGATCTGCACTATTCAGAGTTATAATAATATATAAATGATTGGTGTTGTGTGTCTTCCTGCTTTATACCAATCCATTTTTCTCTTGGAAGTGTAATCAGGAATAATGATTATATGAAGTCATTTGGCTGAAGCCTTTCCAAAAAGCAAGTTTTTTGTTTTTAATTTTTATTTATTTATTTATTTGATGTTTTTTAAAATGTAATAATTTATGTTAGAAATCTTGTATGTTTTGCCCAGCTGCTGCACAAAAGTTTTTTTAAAAAATAGCAACTATCCCATGGAAGTTCATGAATTTGGCATCGTTTTTGTCTACTGTAAATTACTTGCCATTGTATTCTGGCAAATGTGAAACTAGACCTAATTAAATAAACATGACCTTCTCTTACTACTAAACAAGAACCTTCTATTTAAAGGGGAATGTGGTCTCCAAACAAGTTAAGTTTAAATGAAAGTCCAGTTTCCTACCTTTAAATGAGCCATCAACCACCTCTCTACGTGCTCCACAGCCCAAGATATAAAGAAATGAATGACCCGAAAGTTAATCGGTGGGGAGGCTGACTGTGACATTCTGAGGCTTCTCCTGCACAGTTCCGCCGGCGAGCACAGCCTCAGACTCCCTCAGTGTGTGAGGGAGACAGGAAGTCCCTCCTCCTCTCTGCTGTGTGAAGTCCTGACAGAGAATGTTAGGGAATCTACAGCCCTTCTCTTTCACTGTGTGAAAACAGCCTTTTCAGGAAGAGTTCTCACTCTGCCTGAAAAGGCTATTTCCACAGAGTTTTCGGGAGGGGTTGAGTAAGGCGCCCATGAGTGGGTGGGGCTTAGCACCTGCGAGTGGGTGGGCTTAGGCACCTGTGGTAGGCAGGGCTTAGGTACCCACAAGTGGGCGGGGCCACACGAGGCTCTGAAGAAATGGGCCATGGGGGGCCTGCAACTGGAGGGACCATGGGGTCCATGACTGGGAAGGACCAGGGGGCTGCAAAGGGGAAGAGGAGACACAGGACGATTGACTGACGGTTTCAGAGCAGGAAGCAGGAAGGCCAGGGGACCTAAGGGGACCTTCTCCTTAGTAATATCAAGACCTTTCCTTAGTAATACACAAGACCTTCTCCTAGAATAAACAAGACCTTCTCTTAGAATACACAAGACCTTCTCTTTAGTAATAAACAAGACATTCTCCTTAGTAATTACAAGACCATCTCTTTAGTAATACACAAGACCTTCTCCTAGTTAATACACAAGACCATCTCTTTAGTAATAAACAAGACCTTCTTAGTAATACACAAAACCTTTTCTTTAGTATAAACAAGACCTTCTCTTTAGTAATACACAAGACCTTCTCCTTAGTAATACACAAGAACTTCTCTTAGTAATACACAAGACCTTCTCCTTAGTAATACACAAAACCTTCTCTTAGTAATAAACAAGACCTTCTCCTTAGAATAAAAAGACCTTCTCTTTAGTAATATTCAAGATATTTCTTATTAATACACAAAAACTTCTCTTTAGTGGTAAACAGACCTCTTTAGTAATAAAAACATATTCTCCTTAGAATACACAAAACCTTCTCCTTAGTAATACACAAGACCTTCTCTTTAGTAATAAACAAGACCTTCTCTTAGTAATATACAGACCATCTCTTTAGTAATACACAAGACCTTCTCTTTAGAAATACACAAGACCTTCTCTTTAGTATTAAACAAGACCTTCTCCTTAGTAATATACAAGACCATCTCTTTAGTAATACACAAGACCTTCTCCTTAGTAATACACAGACCTCCTCTTTAGTAAAAAACAAGACCTTCTTAGTAATACACAAAACCTTTTCTTTAGTAATAAACAAGACCTTCTCTTAGTAATACAAAAGACCTTCTCTTAGAATAAACACAACTGCTCTTTAGTAATAAACAAAACTTTCTCCTTAGTAACATACAAGACTTTCTCTTTAGTAATAAATAAGACCTTCTCCTTAGTAATAAACAAGACCTTCTCTTTAGTAATAAACAAAACCTTCTCTTTAGTAATAAACAAAACTTTTCCTAGAATACAAGACTTTCTCTTTAGTAATAAATAGACCTTCTCCTTAGTAATAAACAAGACTTCTCTTTAGTAATAAACAAAACCTTCTCTTAGTAATAAACAAGACCTTTCTTTAGTAATAAACAAGACCTTCTCCTTAGTAATACACAAGACCTTCTCTTTAGTAATAACCAAGACTGCTCTTATAATACACAAGACTTCTCCTTTGAATAAACAAGACATTCTCCTTAGTAATAAACAGACCTTCTCTTAGTAATAAAGAAGACCTGCTCTTTAGTAATAAACAAGACCTGTTTTTTAGTAATAAACAAGACCTGCTCTTTAGTAATAAATAAGACCTTCTCCTTAGTAATACACAAGACCTTCTCTTTAGTAATAAACAAGACCTTCTCCTTAGTAATACACAAGACCTTCTCTTTAGTAATATTCAAGATATTTTCTTAGTATTCACAAAAACCTTCTCTTTAGAATAACAAGACTTCTCCTTAGTAATACACAAGACTCCTCTTAGTAATAAACAAGACCTCCTTAGTAATACACAAAACCTTTTCTTTAGTAATAAACAAGACCTGCTCTTTAGTAATAAACAAGACCTTCTCTTTAGTAATACAAAAGACCTTCTCTTTAGTAATACACAAGACCTTCTCCTTAGTAATACACAAGACCTCCTCTTTAGTAATAAACAAGACCTCCTTAGTAAACACAAACCTTTTCTTTAGTAATAAACAAGACTGCTCTTTAGTAAAAACAAGACCTTCTCTTAGTAATACACAAGACCTTCTCTTTAGAAATAACACAACCTGATCTTTAGTAATAAACAGACTTTCTCCTTGAACATACAAGACTTTCTTTAGTAATAATAAGACCTTCTCCTTAGAATACACAAGACCTTCTTTTAGTAATAAAACAAGACCTTCTCTTTAGTAATACACAAGACCTTCTCCTTAGTAATACACAAGACCTTCTCTTTAGAAAGAACACAACCTGCTCTTTAGTAATAAACAAGACTTTTTCTTTAGTAATAAACAGGACCTCTCTCTTTAGTAATAAACAAGACCTCTTAGTAATACACAAGAGCTCTCTAGTAATAAACAAGACCTTCTCTTTAGTAATAAACAATACCTTCTCCTTAGTAATACACAAGACCTTCTCTTTAGAAAATAAACACAACCTGCTCTTCAGTAATAAACAGACCTTCTCTTTGTAATAAACAAGACTCCTTAGTAATAAAAAAGACCTTCTCTTTAGTAATAAACAAGAACTCTTTAGTAATACACAAGAGCTTCTATTTAGTAATAAACAAGACCTTCTCCTTAGTATTAAACAAGACCTTCTCTTTAGTAATAAACAATACCTTCTCCTTAGTAATACACAAGACCTTCTCTTAGAAATAAACACAACTCTCTTTAGTAATAAACAAGACCTTCTGTTTAGTAATATACAAGACATTTCTTTAGTATTACACAAAACCTTCTCTTTAGTAATAAACCATACCTTCCCTTAGTAATACACAAGACCTTCTCTTTAGAAATAAACACAACCTTCTCTTTAGTATAAACAAGACCTTCTGTTTAGTAATATACAAGACATTTTCTTAGTATTACACAAAACCTTCTCTTTAGTAATAAACAATACCTTCTCCTTAGTAATACACAAGACCTTCTCTTTGAAATAAACACAACTTCTCTTTAGTAATAAACAAGACACTTCTGTTTAGTAATATACAAGACATTTTCTTTAGTATTACACAAAACCTTCTCTTTAGTAATAAACAAGACCTCTTTAGTAATAAACAAGACCTTCTCTTTAGTAATTAACAAGACCTACTCTTAGGTAACAAACAATACCTACTGCATTATACAGTATCAATCTGTCCCACTTTATAAATATAACAGATCAGTGTATGTACACTTAATACACGGGAATACAGTTTATGTTGAATTAGGATGACGTAATTTTATTTTAAATGGACACAAATACCCATGTCTAATATTAATAACCAACCTTTTTTCAACTGAGGCTTTTTACTGTCTGAGTCATTTACTTTCTAGATTACCTAGTTGACTCCTGCCTGAGTTTCTAACCCTATGAGGGTGGTACATTGACGGTTGCATCTAAATGTATACCTAATTAGTCAAACACTACAGGGATTATCCATGAATCTCAATTTAATAGACTAATCTGAGCTGACAACCGCAGTTGCAATCATGATTAGTAATTTGCCATACACTAAAACCCTAAGAACTCAATCCTTCATTTCTTTCAAATTATAGCTTTTTCCTTTAAAACTGGACATTTTTTATACACACTTGATTGCTTGATTAGCACTCTGTTGATATGCACAGTAAATATTGCTTTGGTTTCTTTATAACTACTGGATACCTGCAACAGGTGTGTTTTATAGTTGTTGATTTGAAACAAACATTAACTGTTCAGACTATCAATTATGAGATATTTTCAACTTTTTGAAATCTTTAGCAGTGGGACAGACTAAAATTGCTGTTTTTAGAGGGAAAGGGAATTTTGTGTGTGAATTTCAATAGCCTGCCTGCTTGCCAGCTAGCCCAATAGACAACATTATTTTTCTTTACTGTATATATGTATTTATGCATTTGGGTCACAAATGCATACTTTAACTTTTAAAGGGGATGTCCACCCCCAGAATAAAAAATTGTAAATAGCTTTATTGTTGTGGTAATGTCGCCAGGTAAAACAGCTGCTCTACTTGACGTTGAATTTATGCAACATCAGGTAGTGTATGGCTAGCTTTAAAGGGCATCTATAGTGGGAAAATTAACTCTTCCTTTCCTTTTTTAAGTTTCCCTCTCTGCCCTGACATACGAAAATTAGAAGAAGACATGATTTCAGTCCTCTTCTTGTAATGTCAATCAAATCCCTGAGACTGACCCTCTTCCCTGCTCAAGTCCCTCCCTCCTCCCTGCTCTGTTTGAAACTCCACACAAACACAGAGATAAGAACATTAACAGGCGGAGAGAGGTAGCTTTGACTGCAGAGATAAGGCTGCACTCAAACCCCCCCCTTCTTAATAGCTTTCACTGTTTGATGATGGGTCACAAAGAGGGAGATTGTGTTGCAGCAGTAAAATGTATTGTTCTCCTTCTTCCGTTTCTCCAGGACAGCTTGCTTTCTATTGGCCACTGTGCATGGATTTGTTTTTTACAGGAGGTTGAACTTTTTACTCCTACTGCACATGTTTGAGGTTTGTACCGTGTTAGCCATAAGTAAGAGAAGAAAAGTTGAGCTGTGATACCTTTTATTTTTCGGGGGTACTGCATATGAGAAGCTTGTCGGGCAGCCAGCATTTAGATATGGAGGAGGTAACCGAGAGGGGAGGGGGGAGTGCTGCAGAGAGATCTGACGCCATGGAAAACAGAGTCACTGACAGAGGTAGGAGAAAGGCAACAAAGAGTTACAATAATTTAAGTTTGCAAAGGGCACTATAGATGCCCTTTAAGGTATATACAGAAATCAAATAATTCTCCTTGACAATTGAACAATTGTTACAGAGGACAACTACCCAACAATGGACACACATACGGGCTGTTCAGTGATTGGTAAGAAGCCTGTTCTGTCCTAGGTGACAGAACAGGCCTCCATGTAGTGCAGTGAGAAAAGGCCATCATTTGCCAATATAGTTTAGCGATACACCTTGGCAGTTTTCAAAATTATGTTGGCCACCACCTCTACAGATGTTGGATTTTTGGACAAAAAGATTGTTTGGGGTCACGTCAGCCAACTTAAAGCCATGTTTATAATAGCGATACCATTCTTCACCCCTGTTAGAAAATGCCCCTACGTTTTACACCTATTATTTATATCCCCTCATGTTTATAATGTAAATACAAATTCTATTTGTACATGGCCAAATCCTCCTACAGTATGTCACTGACTTTCTCCTTTTAATACATAACAGTGGGTCGAATTCAAACCTCCATTTTGCACACCCTTGTTTACACGGATACTTAATGAATTCTAAAGACAATAATGTATGTTGTGCTTGGAGGGAACAATTATGCAATTCACAACTAATCAGCAGCTAAACAAAAATTGCAAACAAATAACTCTGGGGGGAAAAAATGTCTCTGGAGCTGTGAGATCTCAGCATCTGTTATTGTAATTGTTGTAACGCAGCTTTATTTGAAAGCTTTGAGTGCTTTTATGGGGGAAGTTACATCTATTGAAATAAAAATGGATTAAACGGCACCAGAAGAGCCTTTAAAGAACCAAGCAGAATGTTTTAGTTAATGAAAGAGAAGGCTGTGCGGTTTCCTTTTGAGGTATAATAGCAGGGTTGAATTTATCAATTGTGAGATATGTAAAGAACAGTGACAAAACAACAGTGAGCTTAGCTAGTCGAACATGAATGTCGCTGTATCAAATTCATAGATTGCGAGTTACATTTTGGGTATTTTATAATACATGGCATAATGTGCAACAGTGTGTTTAAAGGGGAAGTTCAGTAAGAAAAAAGAGCAGTATTTTTCCATCCCAATGACCTTAAACTGCCCATTCAGCATTTTGTCTGTGTATAAATAAATGCAACCGAAATACTGACTTCCTGTTTGCAGGACCCCTAATAGTCTTGCACTGAACTGATTCAGTTGCTCAGTAGAGCATGCTTGATCCATCCATCAGCCAATCAGTAGAAATAACTGTTAGGAACATTCCAAGGTAGTGTGCATCCTGGGAAGAACAAGGAAACTAGGGATGGACTAGAATTCAAACTCAAACTCGAGTTTCAGACTGATTTTATGAGTTTGTACAAACTCAAACTTTTTAGAGCTCTCCGAACTCCGAACTTTCGGGTTTTCCTAAATCGTAGAATGTTTTCGATAATAATCTAAAATTCGGGAATTCACGAATTATCGAATTGGTAACCCTAGAATGCGGCATTCCTTACATTCGAGGTTTATCGCTGTATTCGATGGTTACCAAATGCCGCATTCGAGGGTTATGACTGAATTCAAATGGTTAGCGAACACTACATTTCAAGGGTTATCATCTAATTCGAGGGTTACCAAATGCCACATTCAAGGGTAATGGCCAAATTCGAGGGTTAGGGAACAGTGATAACCCTAGAATGTAGCACTCGCTAACCCTTAAAGTTGGCCATGATCTTCTAATGCGCTAACCCTCAAATTCAGCAATAAAAAAAATAAGAAGTAAAATCAGTTGTTGTCCTTTCCCATGAAGTTTATTGTTGTGCTTTTTTATTTTAGAAAATGCATGACTTTTTTATTCTAAATTAAATTATTGTTAAAAAAAAAAAAGATAATCCAGAAATGAAATCTAACAATACTTTGAATCACTGTACATCTTAAAATAGGTATGTGTCTTGAATACATTTTGTTGACCTTTTTAATAAATAAAGTTATGTTAACACGTACAATACGGCGCACCATGCCAAATGCAATAAGGGCCACTTAATAATCACGTGTATGAGTTTTTAGTGTTTAAATTTGTGATTGGGGGGCTAGACCTACTTATTAATAAAATGATTATTACAGCCCAAATCTTCCATTGTGTAGCATAGCTTGGAAAAGATTCAATTTCATGATTTGGAATCCACTATGACCGAACCCCTTGGAACGTACCATTTTATACATTAGGCACCATCACAATGATCTCTTGCCCTTCTGATTATAGGATCCTCATCACAATTTCATCATTACTTGTATAAGCATGCAAACTTTGCAAACAAGAGCATTTTTTTAGCCTTTTTCCCCTAGTAAACTGTATTCTTTGATATGCTTATTTGCGAGTGCTTTGATTATTTTACTGTGAAACATTTTATGATTACATTTTATGATTACATTAAAGCTACCCCGTTGTGATAAAAGCCACTTTGTAAAAGAAATGAGTCCTACAGACCTCATTTCTGTGACTGCTCTATGACTTCTGGGTCATATAATCTGCTCCGTTTATCACTTTTTTATGCACTCGGTTACTGCATAATGAAAATGAAATACAAAACTGTGGTTATGTGCTGCATTCTGATAAATAGGATTGAGTTTGCTCGCAGCTTTTTTAGTACAAACTGAATATGCATAGAAATGTGGTGTTGTCTTTCCTCTGTTGTTGGAACATTTTATAGTGGTCAGTAAAAATGAAAAGAATTATTTGTTGAACCTTTTCTTTATGGTTTGGTAGCAGCTCGGGGTAGTTTTGCTCTTGTATTGGATTATTACATTTTGGCATAAAAAATTTTTTGTTGAAAGTAGGAATTCTGTGACAAAATCATGGTTTCGAAAATGACACTGTGGCCACAAAACCAAAGTTTGACATGGAATTTAAATGTCAAACTTCCTTCAGGTTTTTAATGAAATTTGGGCACTAGTTTGGTCAGCAAAATTTTGGTAGTAATGTTAGGATGAAACTACCTATTAGAGATGGTCGAACTATTGAAAGTTCGGTCCATTTTTGAACTTTCGAACTATTGTAAAAGTTCGAAAGTTCTAAAACGGACCCATTAAAGTCTATGGGAGGCAAATAGTTCGAAAAGTTCGAGTCAAATACAACTAAAATATTAATGGTAACTTAATGTAAATGGCTGTGGGACCTGGGAAATGCTCTGGGGAACATGTTCCAATATCCAGGACTTTCGTAAAATCGATTTTACTCTCACGCGCGCTACTTTCGAGCTTTCGCGTTCGAACGTTCGAGGTAACATGGACATTTTACTCGCAGATTCGATGCTCGCGTATAGGCTGTAATGGAGACTTTACTCGCAGATTCGATGTTCGCGCCTAGATACCATGTACATTTTACTCGCGGATTCGAACGTTCCACCGTTCGAACATTCGATAAATCATCGAAAGTCCGGGAAATATCGAAAGTCCGCGTCCGAGATAGTTCGAGAAGTCCGGGTCCGTTTGAACTCGAACAGTTCGGCTCGAACTCGGGTTCGAGTTCTATGCCATCCCTACTACCTATCCCTTAAAGCACCTTGATGGATATCATACTATACAAACAAAGAGGGTTTCTAAAGAGCGAGTCAGATTAATATGCCCAACAATAAATCTTTCTCCTATTAACTGAAGTTTTGTGTAAGAAATATGCTAAGGGAGGTATAAAAGCTTAACCAATCAGCATTAACAGGATAATGTATATAGTCTACCTTAGATAATCTTATCGTTTTTGGAGATCTCATTTTAATCCATACTCTCCTCCTTTGGCTTTGATTCAGGAGGTATAAAAAATATTTTACTAATCATTTCACACAATTAGTTTTTATCACAAGCAAAAACTATAAATTCAACTTGCAAATGAAAATTTCTCGGGGTGATATTGTATTATTGAATAATTAATACATTCTTAATTTCTATTAAATAGGGTTTTAATCCCATTACTATTGAAAGTCAGAATTACAGTCAGTGCTACGTGGAGTCCTAGATAGGGCAACTGGATGGAGGCGTCTGTTCCAGGGGATATTTGAAAATATCTAGCACATCTAGGAGAAGCCCAACCATTTAAATAGTGAAAGTGAAAAATAGGAATATTTGTTAAATATTTATAGGGTATATCCACCCTAAAGTATTTTTTGCTGTAGTGTAGGGACAAAAATATCCCCAGTTGCATATTACTCAGACTAATTAATAATTCTCCCAGGGCTGAGGAATTAAACTTACAGCTTCACGATCCACTGCTGCTTACTTTGCCTCCTCTGCTGCTGCAATGTGCCCTTTACGTTCACAAGCATCAGCAGTGGAGCCATTGGCCATGACATCACTGTCATGGGCATGATTGAATAGATCGTGGAGTTGTAAGTTTAATCGCTCATACTGAAATAATATATATACAATATCGAGTGGCGCATCCTGGGAGCATTATAAAAAACTTAAATGGGGTTTTGGGGGGGTGCTCCAAAACACATTTTATTTTGGGTAGAAGGGGTGGACATACAGTACCCTTTCAAAATTTGAAAATTGTGGTCGAAAAATGTAATATTTATGCTTTAATTTGGATTGGATTTTTGGAATTTCAATGCAGTGCGGGAAATCATTGGTGGAACAATTGCCAGATTTATTATGTATTACATCATTAGAAAAAAAGATCTAGTTCCAACAGGCTTTACACTACAAGCTTACTACATAAGTAGCATTTGATGCTATTATTTAGAGAATTTAAGAGAAGTCCTTGAGCTCACTTAATGAACAAAGTGGTTAGCAAGTATATTTTCATTTTCACCATTAAATAATGATTGCTACAATACAGAAATAAAGAACAAAACCATTTATTAAAAACGGAATGCTTTTCCTTGCCAACTGAATATATTAATTTGATTTAACAATACTAATTAAAGTCTAGAAGTCAACACTGTACTTGCTGGCTGTGTTTTTTTTATCACTGATTAAAATGTTAATGAAAACAAAACAGTAATAACTTTGTTCTGCATATTTTCCAAAACGAAAATAAATTCCGCACGCTAGACGAATTATCCGAAGAAATCTTCTGTACCCTCGAGTGAACTGTGCTTTCTTATGAACACAATTTATTTGCCATTTTAAATAATGGTTTAGTAGAAGAGGAGTTTTTTTGAAGTTGTATATTAGCAGTGTCATCTCAAAAAAAAAGCAGTAGAAAAATGATATTTTAGGTCTGGGAGATGTTGGATTCTAATTCCTCAAGGAACCCATTTTGAAAGTTCTCTACAAGGAGATCTATAGTGTGTATTAAGTTTTTTTTTACAGGGATACAGGATTGGTAATTCCTACCTCCCAATATTGTTTCTGTGAGGAGCACCAGCCCATAGAAAACTGATTCTGTCAGTTTTCCTCCTGGATTCAGCACTATCTTTAATACAGGACTAACCTGGCAAATGAAAACTACATGACGTAGCTCCTCAACAAAATGATATTGGGAGGTAGGAATAATCAATCCGACCTCCCTGCCCCAGGTACTTTTTATTTTTAAAAAGTTAATTTTAAGAGTATAGATATCCTAAAATACAAATCCTATTTTTCTATGGTCTGGTACACACATGCCTTTTACAACATGATATTCCTTTAACAGACTACCGATCGATAAACAGTCTGTAATAAAGAAATGAAAGCGATAATTTTTTACTGATCGAACATGTGGCCTGTTGAATACCATGCATTTGGCCCAAAATTATAAAATTGACTAATCTAATAAAAATGTCAATCACAGAAAACATTCCTGCTGATATTTTGACCCGATGGACAATCTGGCGCAATATTTTGGTCAATCGGGTCAAAATATCAGCAGGAATATCTACCTCTGTCTCTCCAACCTACGAGGGTTTTTTAAAGTTTATTTTGCTACCTGAAAGCAAAATTGGCCCTTTAGTAAGAAGCAAGTAGCATATGTCAGCGGTATGACTATTGCTGGTAACAGATGGTAAGATATGCCAACAGAATGAGTAGATAAGTCCCACACAGCAGGTTATGATGTAGCTGTACTGGTGCCAATCTACTGGTCCAAAAACATCAGAATGATAAGACTTAATACACAACAGATCTGAAAATATATAATCTATGTAACCTGCTTTCTGCCATAGATAAGCAGCAATAAAGTAGAATTTGTAACCTTAATTTAAATCTCCCAGCAAAAGAACTTCTCATTAAATTTTGGCCAGTGTCTCTTGTGAAACCAGCACTGCTATTCCCCTCTATGTGAAACCTTTTTAAATAGGTTCACATCAAGGCAGGAATATGAGCACTTCTGTAAAAGTATTTATCAGATACAAATACTGTAGGAAGGATCCTAATACTGTGAATGGCTGATTCTGCAGGAAGCAGTGTAACCATGAATTATCCTGTATCTGCAGATTGTTAGAAAGCTTTTCAAGTGTTTGCGGGTCAGCGCTGGCAGTTCAGTGGTTTTTATGCTTTATCTAATGTTTTCTAATCTGAAAATATAATTTGAACCCAATTTAATCTGAATTCTTGAATTTCTATTGCAAATTTCTATATCCGTATGGCATTTTTGAAGTTTTGATAAAAAGTTGTGATTTTTCGAAAGGCATTTCAGATTTTCTAAATTTCCCGAAAAATCCCAAAATCTGATTGGTTAAAAACCAGAATCAGAATGAATGTAGAACTAATCAAATAGGCTATTGTTTTGCAGGTTTTGAGCACATTGTTTGTACAGTATCTGTCAATTATTCATACGCCCAGTTACAAGAAATAATGTTGCCCTGAGGTTCTTCCAAATATTGGAGGTGAACAATTTCTCCTGTAAGATTTTTCATACCAACAAGTTTCCATTCTCAATTACTTGTAAAAAGCAAATAGTCTGATCGATCCCAACAGAAGAAAAACTCACACAAGTGAAATGTACAGATTTGATATCGTTAGCTGTAGGCGATGGATTATAAATGTGAAACAGAGATTCTATAACTAACTCAGACATGAACTCAACAGCAATCTAATAGAAAGGAACATGAAGAGTTTATATATGAACTAAAGTCAAAGGAAAAAAGACTGGAAACAATAAGGCGCCTGAACTATTAATCTGCAGGAGCCAATGTGATCTTACCTTTTAACTGCTTTGGCCAATTAAAGGGTATCTCAACTTGTAAAATAGACTACGCTTTTTTCAGTTTACTTGAAGAATGGGCAGTAAAGCAGCCATGTCTTACCTCCCTCTCTTCAATTAAACAATCAGAGGACAAGAGGAAAGTCAGAGTATTTACTTGCGATCTGACCTTGTATGTATACGCATGCATGTACATTGCAAAGGCGCATCACGTCTGAACAGCAGAGATGCGCGATCGTGGGTAAGTTCTCTGACATTCCTCCTGTCTCTTGATGGTTTCATTGAAGAACGGGATGACAAGGGGGGCAGCACCAGAGGCATTTTGTTTAATGCGCCATTCAACCTTGAAGCACCCTTGTTGGTCCAATGTAATAATGCAAATAAATGACAGTAACAGAAGTGGTAAATGCCATGATCATTAAATACTGTGAGCTTTAAATAACGGTGAAAATAACGCCCTCATTAAAATGAGTAGATAACGTTAGCAATCCTTTACATTAGAAAGGTCCGGACCAAACGGGTTTTATTCTGCCTTTGGGTTTGCGAAAGGTGACTGTGTGTAACCACAGATTGATATTGTGTTACCAGCTTATATATAACAATACTGTCTATATAACAATACTGTCAGACTGGCATCTTAATGATTAGTTGCCTTGCAGATATGAGAAATTGTATATGTGCTGTGGATTAAATACTGTAAATTCCTATAAAACATATGGCCTCATATATCACTTTACATTCAATAGAATCCTACCCCTTGCCTATCCTCTTTAATTTTGAGCTGTATCTCAAACAAAGCGCTGTCTAATTATAACGCTTGTTCCACTGCTGAATTTGTATTCCTACCACCCACGGTATTATCAGCTAAACTATGTTTAATATAATGAACTGGCACCTTTCCCGTATTAGATCTATCTTTAGAAGTACCTCAACATATGCTTCAGGCAGGGAGTCATTCCATATAATAAGACAGTGATGGATCCACGTTAAGTGGAAAGTTAGAAAGAAATCCAATTTTTTTCTATAATGGGTAAATGTTCTATGCTATTGATTAATCTTCTAAATGGAAAGTGTTGATACAATCCAGTGCAGTCTACCATAAACAACCACTGTGGGTACCATAAAGAGCCGACGGAGTGTGAAACCTTTCTGGGAGTGTGTAGTAAGGCTTCAGGGTCTTTAATGTGTAATATACGGGTTAAATGGACTCAATTTACCAGAAGAAGAGCCTTTTAATTCCCACTGGTTCAGATCTATCGTGTATCATTATCTTATACATGGCTGCTTCCTAGATGTCCGTCCTTTTAATTTAACTTGTAACAAAGAACTGTTCCTTTTTCCAAAAACATTCAAGGTAACTTGTGTCATGGTTAAAATATACTATAAGTGATTCAATAAAAGTTCTTATCTTTAAAAATGGAGCTAATTTTGCCCCAATGTATCAGATATTATTTAACATTTGAAAGCTAACATCTGATTGGTTGGGGCAAAATTAGCTTTTTATTTATAATAGAAAAAAATTAGCTTTTTATTTATAATAGAAAAAAAAGTCCAAGCAAGCAAAAACAAGAGAAGAACTCTTTGTGGTATTCCAGTTGCAGGGATTTCCTTTGTCAACATAAATGTTTTACCTGTTAATAGTTTTTCCCAATCCGTCGCCTGGCCTGATATTTTGGTTGGGTCGGATGGGTGGTAAGCGATGATTTCCAATATGACCACACATGTCAGGAATAGTGATGGCCCAGTTCGTGGATCCGAACCCGGATCCGCGGCGGATTTACCTAATTCGCGAACGCCGGATATTGCGGATTTTCCGGTTTTCCGCCTTCCGAACTTTTCCGAATCGCATTTTTGAAAATTTTCGAAATTACGAGGATTTAGATTTTTTTTTTTTTGGGACAGAGCAACCCACATTTTCGGGTCCGTATTTTCAAAGAATCCACGTATTTTCGAAGAACCCTCGTATTTTCGTAGAACGGATTTTGGCGAACTTTCATTTTAATAGGTTTTAATTGGTCCGCTCGCGGAATTTAGAATTTTTCCGAAAATTCGCGGATCCTCGAGCGGACCGGATTTTGCGAAGTTCGGACATCTCTAGTCAGGAAATCACTGCGTATGGACAGGGCAGGTCACTGGATACACACTTTACAGAGACAGACTGCAAGCTGGAAGCTGTCTGCCATTAGCTATAAAAATGCCTATGGGGTGCACTTTTCAGCCAAGCAGACAAACCCATAAACCTAACATAGAGTCTATTTAGAACATGTATTTCCCAGAACTAAGTGCCCATGAAGTAGAGAATATTAGTTAAATGACCTGCTAAATGCTTAATGGGTGATACTCTATGTGCAAACATGGCCATTTACTGTGTTTGCTGGTGGTTTACTAATTTCCATTTGTTACTACTGTAGCAGCTTTACAGTCAGGCCCTGTTTAAAATACTGTACTGTCATGGTATATTGGCGTGCCCTCCTAGCCCCCCCGCTCTCAGGGGGCTGTAGTTATGCCATTGGGACTGACACACAAACATGCACATGTCAAAGACACACGAATATTCCATAGACACAAAATTAAATGCATGCACACAGGCACATTCAACAGACACACAAACATAAGTGTGCACACAGGCACACAAACTTTTATTCCAAAGACAAACAAACATAGGTATGCACACAGACACACAAACATAAGCATGCATACATACACAAATTATACTTGTGCACAAAGACACACAAACATATGCATCCATACAACCATACAAACATACCTACGCATGTACAGTGTGAATTCCTGCCAATATGGTGATTCAGCATGGGACACATAATAAAACATAATAAATGTATCCAATTAGGTAAAATAAGGAGAAAACACCCTGGAAGATTCCGTTTCACACCTCTAGGCTGCTGAGTTTAAGTTCAAAAAGCAACAGCAAAAATCAATGCTGTGAGCTGTTTCACGCTGTTAAGTCAACAGTATACGGCAATAATTTTGAACCTTGTAAATGTTTTTCCACAACATTAGAGGATCTCGCTTTAAAAAATGCACTGAATTTTAACATTAAGTTTTCACATCCTAAAAGGATTTTGCAATTTCTGTAGTGGGGGGGGGGGACTATTTAGCAAATTCTAATAGCTGATTTCGGCTAAGGCACACGTTTCTGTGCAGAAACACGAATAAAAAGCGTGCGCAAGTCAGAGTGCAGTTCATGAGCGTTACGATCCGTTTGTACGCAATATGGGTCCATTTTCCGATTTTTTTTCAAGATTTTCTGAAAATTGGAAAAAATAGAGAGAAAATGTCCAGTCTTTACTTCTACAGTAAATGGAAGATGCAGGCAGCAAAAAGAGAGGTAACAGAACATCAGGCAGCATTTCAGATTAGACTTACATCTCTCACATTTCTAACTATTGCAATTTGAGGGTTACCTACAACATTACTTTTTTTAAAGAGTGAATGTTTTTTTAAAAATACTTACCTCTGCCTTCTTTTGGCTATTATTGCTTTTGTCAGTGTCCTGTGAATCTGACACAGAGAACCAGTAACAGCTGCTTATGGTGGTGGCATTATGGGGTTCCAGGTATTCTACTCCTCCCGGCAGTCTCATGAAGTCCTGGGAAACTCAGAGGAAATGCCTGTCATAGTATAGGAAGTGCCGTAATACTGCAGAAAATTACATAATTTCCAGGAGTTTGGGGGGTCCCGGATAGCAAGTTTATCTAGAAGATTTATCTTAAAAAGTAATTGCTGCCTGTATATTCTTTAATAAATAAAAGTTTCATTTTATTTAGATTTTAAATAAAATTCCTTAGGAATATTATATCTTTTCGGGAGACAAAATTCAAGTGTTAAGGAGTATTACTTTGAAAAGATGACCTATTACTATAGCTTATTACTTTTCAACAAACAATAAAGTAGAAATAAATGAAATGGTCCATTGCTGTAACTGATTTGCAGAAAATCCAAATTATATATACCAAGTCCGAAATCAGTGTGTGTGCATGAAATAGGAATCTTGAGCTTTTGATAGGCTAAACCTGAGATTGGTTACCAAGGCAACAGACATTAATGACCTTGAACTGCCCGTTGCCCCTAGCAACTCATCATCTTTATATATAAAAAAAAAAAAACAGTTTAAACATTTTTTTTTCTTATTTTTTTTTTTTTTACTTTTCCTATGTCAGCAGCTTATCATAAAGAATCTATCTTTATCTATCTGGTCATTAGTCTGTAAATCTTTCTTTTTGGCTGTACCTATTCAAAATCAATGATTATTAAAAGTAACTGTACATAGCAACATTATTAACCGTTGACTTCTATAAACACGCCCATCAGACTTATGCAAAAATTATGCAAAAATGTTGCCTGTGCCATTAATTTGCAGCAAATGTTACCTTTTTACTCATCAACTGCATTTAGAAAACATGTGACAACATCTGATTGGTTGTTGACATCCCTGTTCTATCCAATAGCCACACGATTAAGTTGCATATGTGCCTTTTATCACAGAGAAGAAGCTGAGGTCTAATTGTATTTTTAGTATAAGTATAAGATTTACATAGGACACATTTCTTACATTCCAAATCAATCACAGAATTTAAAAATTATTATGATTATTATTATTATTATTGCTATTATTATTATTATTATTATTATTATTATTATTATACAACTAAATAGATGAAATCATAGCTTTTGGATGAGATAAGGCAGCAATACTTTATTAAATTAAAAACATTTTGTGCTATTTTAGTACCCACCAATCTATTCCCGATAGAGATAAAGAAGTGACATAATCAGTAGTCCCATTCCTTTTAAGTCATTTGATTGACTACAGGTGGAATCACTATGGGCCAGTTTGGAAAACTTAACACAAAGTTAAATCTTAACTAGAGATGTCAGCATTTCCAGAAAACTTACTGAAATTCCAAAAATCCAAAAAACTGATTCAAACCTGATTGTGGAATATTTGTGAATTTTTAACCTTGATTTTCAATGTGATGTTCAAATTTTCAATTGCAAGTTTCTAAATTTTCAAATGGAATTTTTGATATTCCAATTTTTGTATCATCTGACTTTTAGAATTTCCAAAAATCCCACTGGATCTGCGGGTTTTCAAGACCTGCAAGTCTGAAGCAAAATCAATAACAAATAACCACACATATTGATTCTCATTATTTTCAAACACCCAGAAATGTAACCCCAGACCTATTAATTCATTCCCATGACAAAGAACTAAGATTCCCTTCCTGTCGTTATGAGCTGCTTTCTTTTATTTAGGATTTTTAGCAATGTTATCAAGATGGTCGCACAAACACAGCAAAGGTCAGATTGTCATATGTTGATGAGCTCCTTTAAAATAGACTGTTCTCTGGCTCCCCCTCTAGTCTGTGTCCCTGACATTTATGTTATTGAAAAGGAGGTCAGATTGGAATATGCTGCGAAGTTTTGGAATCCCATATACAAAAGGGACATCTTGGAAATAAAAGCAGTTCAGAGAAGGGCAACTAAATTAATAAGGGGAATGGAGGGTCTTGGCTATGCAGGCAGATTAGACACGTTAGGGCTGTTTACATTAGAGAAGCGACATTTGAATGGGGAAATCATCGCTTTATTCAAATAAATGGGCCATACAATAAATTCTCTGGTGCATTGTTTACTTATAGGTCATATCAAAGGACACGTGTTCACCCTTGAGGTTGGAAAAATAGAGGTTTCACCTCTGACAAAAGCAAGCTTCCTAGCTGCCCCCACTCCCCCAGTGTCGCTTATCACCAGACCCCCTTAAGCTCTAATTCCCACCCCCACGGCAACAAAACTGATGTTGATACAATTATAATTAATTAACAATAACTGTGTTCATAGTAGTTGGGTTTGCAACATTAGACATGCAGCTTACTATATCACGTGACAGCGGCCATTTTTGCTTTCCAGTAAAGTGGTTTTCAAGTCTTGTAGTGGGATGTTTCTGTAAGTAATTATGGGAGTAGTGAGGAGTATCACAGTTCAATATTATAATGGGATGTATAAAAGGGTCTGATCCTAATCAATGCTTGTAGACAGCAAATAAACATGATTAGCAACATTCATAAACTTGAAACTCGAACAGATGCATTCTTTAGAAATGTCTTTCTCTGGATCACGGCACAAATATTGGCAGTGCGGGGTGATACATTACCCCATAATCTGCACAATTATCTTCTGCATTGCGAAACGAGTAATTAAATTTAGATTCGCGTGACCATTAGTTAAATACATACTGATGGCGGCGATGGTTTAATGTGCGGCTGCAAATTACATAACCACGGTGATTGTCAACAATTAATATAGCTCAGAGCAGGATTTAAAAATAAAATTAAATATGCATTACGCGTAAAAATAAACAACAGAGTAATTCCCCGCGATCTGATCTCCCTACGGTGCAATGTTCACAGTAGTACAGTAAAGTAAGAAATAATGTTTTAGAGTTACAATGAATACGGTGTTTAGAGAAGAATGACACGTAATCTAGTAACATTTAAAGGAGAAGTAACCATAATGAACAGAAAGCTTTACATAGTTTACTTGTAGACTCTAATATGACAGAGATATCAGCCCTGTTCAGCTTCCTGGGCCCCAGTGGAGAGGGGGCGTTCACATTGGCATTGGCACCTTCCTCTGGGTCACCTGATGACATCACACTCTGTAATATATACATAATATAATATATAGAGATTATGTCTCTATAATAAGTCAAACAACTCTGGCATATACATTGGAACTTTTAAAAAAAAAAATGTTGGGACTTTTTGAAAACATGTTTCATTCTACTTCAAATTTGGGACAAAGGGAATGAACACAGTCTATCCACAATGTTATTTGTACAATTTACAGGGTTGCCAGATATTCCCCATGTCCATGCGGAGGGGAGCAGGAGGTGTGGTGGGGGTGGAGAGTGGACAGAAGTGGGAGGTGGGGTTAGGGTGTTCCGGGATTTGATTGAGTGTTCCGGCGGGGGGGGGGGCAAGGACAATCCCATCGAAATAAGGACACCTTAAAACCCTGTCTTGAAAAGATGAATAATTAGATGGACAGGTGGCTAGATTATATCAGGGGTGCCCAACCAAGCCGAAGCTGGGGGCCGCACTAGCGGCACTAAACACTGTGAGTGGGCTTTAGGGAGTAGCTTTGCCTCGTCTACCCAGTTACACCCCCAAAACCTGAAATGCCCCTGGCCCGCCCCTTTCCACGCCCACTTGTGGCTCCGTGCAGGCCACCCAAAAATGCTGCCGGGATATATAATAAACAATGAGAGCGTATTGTGCGCTCTACCTTATGGTGATTTAAAGGCCTGTGTGTTACTGTAGCAACGTGTACTGTAGCAACGTTTCGGTCTGTGTCTCAAGCTATCAGAGAAAGGTCTAGGACACAGACCGAAACATTGCACCTGAAATAAGTTGAAAATGCTGCACAAGTCCTGTGAGTGCTCTGCACTTAGATATATATGGAGGGGTATATATATATATATATATATATATATATATATATATATATATAAAGAGAGAGAGAGACAGAGACAGATAGAGACAGAGAGACAGCAAGAGAGAGGGACAGAGACAGATAGAGAGAGAGAGAGACAGAGAGAGAGACAGACAGAGAGACAGAGAGAGACAGAGACAGATAGAGAGACAGAGACAGATAGAGAGAGAGAGACAGAGACAGATAGAGAGAGAGACAGAGACAGATAGAGAGAGAGAGAGACAGAGAGAGAGACAGACAGAGAGACAGAGAGAGACAGAGACAGATAGAGAGACAGAGACAGATAGAGAGAGAGAGACAGAGACAGATAGAGAGAAAGAGAGAGACAGACAGAGAGAGACAGAGAGACAGATAGAGAGAAAGAGAGAGACAGAGAGAGAAAGAGAGAGAGAGAGAGTGAGAGAGACAGAGAAAGAGACAGACACAGAGAGAGAGAGAGACAGAGAGAGAGAGAAAGAGACAGAGAAAGACAGAGAGAAACAGAGAGAGAGAACATAGGTGGATATTTCCCATCTCAGTTAATATTACATTTTTAAAATTGTATGTATTTCTTGAAATGTAAAATTATTTTGACTCCCCTTTTTGTTTTTCTCTTTTCAGCTTTCCCAGCAAGACACCGGACTGATACATTATCAGGTAGATAAATTCCATCATGTATGCGTGGAATGTACATTTTTTTTTTTATAATGCTGGTGATATTGTCTATTTGCTTAAAGGAAAATGTATATAACCTGTGGCCTTTTATACTTCTCTGCTGCTTATGTATATGTTTATTTATATAGCGCCACTTAGGGATGCAGCGCTGTATAATATAGAATTCCCGTACAAGGGGTACAATAAATAAACATTAGTATGAGCATCATGAAATATACAAGTGCTTGAAACATGTAACATGAGGAAAGAGTTCCCTGCCCCATAGAGCTTACAATCTACTTAGGTGGGTAACATAAAATCCTTATTTACTAAATGATAGGCTCTGCTTCTACGGTACTTATAGAGTGTACAGTGTATTGTATATTGATACAGATCTCTTTGGGGCATACCTCTTTCCTTGTCAACATGTCATATAGTCAGATAATTGTCACAAGGCTGTCACACAGCTAATATAATAACATTCTCAGATTAGGTCAGACACAGGAATATTCTTTAACAGAACATATGGAATGTATACATCTCTCTTCATGGGAAATACAATGCAGAACGTGTTTTTGTTCCATGAATCCACAGATGGAATGGAGTTCTGCGTGTTCATTCTAATGATAAAAAAACCTGTATTGTTTTTGCTGATATAATCTATATAGAAGTGTTACACGGGTGTTGCTCATATTTGATAATTGGGAATTTAACGTAAAGGAGATGTCCACACCTGAACCAAAATGGTTAATTACTCCAATTACCCCTCAAAACCTACTGTAGACCTCACTAGGTTAAAAAATATCCCTGACGCTCCTAAACATACTTACCAGCACCATCCTTCGCCAGCGCTAACATAGTATGGACAGTAAGAGCCACAATGATGTAATGGTGAATCACTGGCGGACATTACTAGACAAGCTTCTTCTTCTGCTAGTGCACAGAAAAGACACGTAGCAGCAGCAGAAGAAAGTCCAGGGATCGGAGGCTGGTATGTATGTTTAGGAACATCAGAGAGATTTTTTAACCTGCAGTAGCAAGGTCTTGGCTTTGGGGGGAAATTAGATTCATTTGACATTTTAGTTTGGGAGGTGGACATGCCAAACATCTAAATACAAAGCCTCTTGCAATGACTGGGCTTCTACAAACAAATCTCCGCCAAATACACAATGCCATTTTTTCCATAAAATATAGACTGTTCCTAAATATCACCTACCTAGCTCAGTTAGTCACTAGAGGTGGCAGAAACTGGTAAGTTAAATTCTGTATTCAGATTTACGGATCTCAGGAAAATCCCGAAAATCCAAAAACGGAACATACTTTCAGGCCTCGATGATTATCGAACGTTCAAGGCTATTTTTGATAATCCTTGAAAATCGCCTTGAACATTCGCAAACTACTTTCACGTTTTCAATTGTATTTTCGAAGATTATTGAACATTTAATCATCGAAAATGCGCTCCGAAGTCCGAACAATCTGTTTCGTGCAGAACATTCAGATTTCGGAACTGAGTGCTTTCATGTTGGACCCGGATCCCATCTCTTATAGTCACCTGTGTCAGTCCACTGAAATGGTGTTTCCAGCAATCTTGTGCAAGAGAAATGTAAGTTGTGCATTACTTTTTTTTATTGTGTTTTATTTTACGGCTGTACGTGGAGTAATGAAACAGAAGGGAATCATAGTTCATTCTTCTACATTAGGAAGTATAAGGGGGGAATGAAGCCATTTAGATAGGGATCCAGTTTGACAACTCTTAAGGTTTAATGTACCAATGAATGATTGAAATTCATGTTGTTTGTTAACCACTGGAATAACATGTTTCCAGTGGTTCCTTGTACCTTAGAGAGAATATCCAACATAAAATGATTGTTGGGGTGTATTTTATATTAATTATACATTCCATAGAACATGTGTTATTGCACTGATAGAATTATTTTGACATTTCCAACCTTTGGAACAATACAACTCCCACCAACGCATTATTGTCTTAAAGGGATGATTCAAGGGCACATAAATGCACTAATACTGATCGAACGAGGGCGACAGCATCTGATTGGTAATAGTCAGATAAAACATGTTATAAAATGTCATTGTACGGCCGTGATTGGTGCATGTATTGAACCCTTCAGTCTAGTAAGGCATCTGATTTTTCTATCTTATAAGAATATGAAAAAGGACAATAAATAAATGGTTATACATTCAACATGTGCTGTCAGATCAAAATGGCTGTTCATGTTATACAATATGCTATAAAGCTGTGTCATGTCCCAAACCAGTCATGGTTTACATATGGATGATGGTTGGAATACTGTAGTATTTGTGCTCCACACTGGACAGGGCCATAATAGGGAAGAAAACTTTTCAACTTCAAAAATAGTGGTGTATAATTTAAAAAATAGACTAAACATAGACCCTTTCTAGAGAAGTATCACCTTTATTGCCTTTATATATATTTGTTTTTAAATGACCTTACTGCAATGTAGGGTGAATATCCAGAAAAGGTGGATTCGCCACCAAAAATCCTCAAAATTCAATAATTCAAAAGATCCAACGCTTCATTTTTGTGAATATGGTTAAATTTGAGTTGACTTTATTTGCATATCAATACATAATAGATGAACCAAGCTGCCGAGTTTCGTTCCAATAGCGGTTCCATTGAACTGATCAAAGTTGTCTCAGATTTTCCGATTGCATTTCGATTTTGCGAAAGACATTTTTGGTTTTCGAATGGTATTTTTCTTGAGTTTTCGATTTGTTGATTAAAAAGTTCAGATTTTTGAAAAATTCTAAAAATCCATCAAATTTGTGGGGTTTTTTTGAAACCGGCAATTCCGTTTTGAAACCAACTTCATTTGGAAACGATCCTGGGCTCACTACTACGATATATATTATGCATGGTGTAGAACACAAAATTAGGGCAATCTGTCCTACAAAAAGATGTGGTATGGACAGGCAGGTTACAAAAAAAATACAAAATAAAAACAAGTCCTCTCAACAATTACGGTGGCTCAGTGGTTAGCATTGATGCTTTGCAGCGCTGAGGCCCTGAGTTCGATTCCACCCTTGGACACACCTGCAAGGAGTTTGTATGTTCTCCCCGTGCTTGCGTGGGTTTCCTCCGGGCACTCCGGTTTCCCTCACAATTATAAAGACATACTGATAGGTTGTATGTGTCAAATAAATGTGCTTAGATTGTAAGCTCTTTGGGGCAGGACCTGATGTGAATGTATACATGTAATTGTAAAGCGCTGCGGAAGATGTTTGCTCTATATACGGTAAAACCACATTAATAATAATAGTAGTATAGACTTGAAACCCCCATTCATAAACAAAGATGCACATACTATCTATGTTAAATAATTTGGGAATTTAAATGGTGGAAGGATGCAAAAACATTGCTTGCTATGGTGGGGGAAAAAAAGGTTTCTGTTCTCAAAAAATGGTTTTCATTTTCTTTTTCCATTTTGATTCATTCAGGCAGCAATCCAATTTTCCTCTCCTGGCTTGTTCTAGTCAGCAAGAGCTACTAATGTTTAGTGACATCCTTACATTGTTCTAATAATGACCCCCTTTGGGAATCTCCAACTTCTTGTCTCGTGTCGGCCATTCCTTAGGTTTAATCAATAAAACTGTCAGCGAGGCTTTTTATGTCGTGTTTCCCCCTTGAATTAAATGAACACTACTATTACTGATATTTGATGGAGTCCCCTTGCCTGGGAAAGTTAAGTCAGAGGGGAATATTCACAGTAATATTGATCTAGGAAACAATGGATAGAAAAGTCAAAACAAATAACAATGAAAGCCAATGTACCGGAAAGACTATGTAGTTTTCACTGCTTATGAAGCTAAAAGACAAGAGTCTTAGCAGGTAATAAAACACAAGCGCTACTGTGAAGTGGAGAATCCTTGTTTTTCTAAATGCTTTTAGGAACTCATCTTATTTCAGCTCATATTCCTTTGTGAGATGTCAGACTAGATTACATTGCAATGCGCTAGGGACCGTCATTGGATCCAACACAATAAGAGTACAGTAGGTTGCTTTTTTATTTACTTTATTTACTTTTACAATGTCATTTAATCCAGAAAAGGACAAACAAGTAGGTTAACCCGGAGCCACAATCGCTCCGGGTAAATCTCTCCACCTGATTTAATATTTTAATTCCTAAAGTCGCTTTCAATGTAGTGCAAATATGATATTAAATAATGAGGTGTCTTGTGCAAAAGAAGGAAAAAATATAAAGGACATTTTATGGCCCTAAACCATAAGGGGCAATTCAATAAACTGTTGTATAATTTGGACGTTGCAATGGTATTTCATATATGATAAAACACAGAGCAATACGGAAGGCGTCCATCAATTATTTTGTACTGCAAAAAATTATTAAAATGTTGGATATTAGACTGATCACCATTCTAACCAATAAATTCACTATTATAATGTGGCCCTGAATGTACTTAGCACACACCTTACTTTGTTTTTTTGTGTGCGTAACTCACCATGGCCTGTATTAGAGCAAATGCAGATTCAACGCCCCATTATAAAGTTGTTTCACACTTGAGTGATGCAAAAGTTTGCCAGATATGCACAGTCCAATATTTCACCCCGTTCGTCCTTCCGCCATAATACTTTCGAAGATCAGGTCAAAATATGAAATGGCAGACAGATCTCGGTCATATTCAGATAAACTAAGAGGTGCAATGCTAAAAAACTGGTCTTAAAGTCACATTAACCAATTGTTTAAAAGGGTGAGACTCATTTAAGACTTGGGTTTGGAAAAAACAGTTTGGAGAATTTTTGAAGAGGTTTCTATTACCTGCAAGTTTCTTTACAGGTAATATTACCTGTATAATATTTAATTCAAATTTAATTCAAAGAAAAGTATTTATTTAGTCTATGACAGAAATTTGTCCAAGTCTCTAGCTTTGTCTGGATATAAGGATTGCTATAATATTACAGCAGAATTAGTGCTGTTGGTGTTTTATAAATAAATGATGCTAGTATAGCAGAATCACAGTGAACACTCCAGTCTATAAGATATATTTGAAGCGTACACAATAAATATTGCATGCCCCTTAGGCATGTATTTAGATGTTAAAGATTTAGTTGGGTCTAATCCAATAAAAGAAGTGGAAAAGTTTGTCTTTGCTATTAATTAGCAGCAACCAACCAGATGTTAGCTTTTTACTGGGTCACTGCAGTTAGGGAACGTCTGATTGGTAGTTGCTGATTAAAATCATGGGAAGACTTTTGCACTTATTGCCTGAGGCCCATAGTATTTTAGAGTTCACATGTTTTATTCTTCTTCTAATTTCTTCTTATCTAACAGTTGATCTATGTGGGGCAAAAAAAAGTCCATCTGAATTAATTTCCAACTTGACCCAAAAAAGAAAAATAGTTTCAAGCTCCAAAATCACAATGAGTTGTGATGTAGTTTAGTAATTTAGTTCTGTTTAAGAAAAGGTTAGGATTATTATAATAATATAGTGGATAATGCACCCCCAACTGTTAATTATAAGGATATTAGAAGTCACTGAGGAGTTCCGTTACCATATAAAAGAACGAGGCCGCAGGCCAAGTACCATTTTATACAGGGCACGAAACTCCAAGTTGACTTCTAATATCCCTTTAATTTACAGTTTGGGGTGCATTATTTATTATAACCTACCCCTTTGTGGCTTCTGGTTTCCTTCTCCTCCTGGAACTGTAAGATTATACGGCTATAATCTTACAGTTCCTCCCATAGAAATTCACAACAGGTGTAGGTTATAATAACCCTAACATGATTGTTGAGTCTGTGTGTACACCTTCTTTTACGAGAGAGTCTCTCAGTTGTTTCTATAGGGGAAAAAAACTTTAAATCAAAGGTCAAGTTAGTTGTGTACTCCACTTGTTACCTTATATTGTTGACATTAAGATTAAAAGGTGATGTCAGTCTTATGTGTAAATAGATTTACCTCCTATTGAGAGAGGAACACACTTTAACGGTAAAGGGACAATTCCATTGTATCCAACTGATTCACCTCTTTATTATTATCATGTATACTGCAGTTATGAGTGTTCCTGACGAATGTTCACAGTTGGTCTTGAGATCACTCTGACCTGACGGAAAATTTCCCTCACCATTGGTGGGTCCCCAGTACTAAAGTATAGAGAGTCGTGGCAGAAGGAAATGGGACAGCTCTGAACGTCCCTATACTTTATATAGGGAGAACGCTCAGGACTATGTATAGGGTGATCTTTAAAAAATGACAGAAAGAATCTCAAATAGTCTTAAAGATTCTGTCTGTCATCTTTTAAAGATCTTTGCATAGGTACATGTTTAAATAAACTGATAAAATTGTTCCATTTATCGGGTAATAGACAGATAGGTACAAATATGTGTACTTGCATTTTTTAAAACCACCTGGTTAAAGAATGACATTCCCCATTAAACTGTTTAAAAAGAGTTTGTATAACTCAGGGAACAATAAGTATAATCATTTAAGTTGAATTATCCTTTAAAGGCCATGTCGACCCCCAAAATGACATTTCATATTCCGTTAGAGAAGCCACCAAAACCCTAAGATCATTATACTGACACTGTCCAAAACTTCTTACAAAGATAATTATTCAGTCCGATCCCTGCATCCAATGTACTAGCAAACTCCTTTCACTTCCTGGTTGAACAGCCGTGATGTATCATGTCGCAAGGCAATGACTAATGAGTTACCAGGTTTGCCCATTGAGAGCAGTGGAAAGTTCATCTGAGGATGTGTGAAAGCTTTGAGCTTTCCCTGCTCTCAGCAAATTGCCTGCAGGGATTAGAGATTGCCGAATTTCCGAAAGTTCGGTCCGTTTTCAAACTTTCGAATTATATGGAAAATTAAAGTCAATGGGAGTCAAATAGTTCAAAAAGTTTGAATGAAATGCAATTAAAATATCAATGGTGACTTAATGTAAATGGCTGTGGGACCTGGGAAATGGTCTGGGGAACACGTTTGAATATCCAGAACTTTCAAAAAAACGATTTTATTCTCACACGTGTTTGATTTTTGATAATTATCCCATAAACGATTCAAACATTCGATAATTATCCCATAAACGATTCAAACATTCGATAATTATCCCATAAACGATTCGAACATTCGATAATTATCCCATAAACGACTCGAACATTCGATAATTATCCCATAAACGATTCGAACATTCGATAATTATCCCATAAACGATTCGAAGTCTGAGAAATCTGGGTCCGGGATAGTTCGAGAAGTCCGAGTCTGTTCGAACTCGATAAGTTTGGCTCGAACACGGGAGTTCAATATCAAATGTCATTTTGGACGATGACATGCCCTTTAATTTACTTTTTAAAAGTATTTCTATTTCTATTTAATCAATAAAATGTATGAAATTAGCATGAATTAAAATAATCCTTCATTCCCAGGAATTACCGTTGGCAGTACATTTATTTCTAAATTTTCAAATAAATCATGTTGGTGTCAGGTTTTTGTTAATAAAGGGGCCAATTTTAGTTTTAACCAATCGGTAGATGAGATTCAACCTTGAATGAAAAGCAATCTCATCATTCATCATCTGAACAATTGGCGCTCGGGTTAGCCAAATGACCTAAAATATGCTTATACTGGTAATTTTCTGACAAAAGTGAAATATATCCAGCTGGCTTAAAATATATATATATTTCCTCTAACACAGGCTCACGTTTTTCAAATCCACACTTACTATTGTGTCCGTATAGAAACACACCTGCAGTAATTTCTTTTTGTTTTTTTCTTATATCTGGCTTAAGGCTTATATATACATCATTTCTGAAACTAGGGCCTAGGAACAAATCCCCAGAAATGAAATGTACTTTAGATTCTAGCTGATGGATCAGTGTTTTATTATTAATACAAAGAAAAGGTTTTGTTGGAGGATTGGGTTTAACAATCTACACGGAATCTCATCTCGGCGCCCATCCAATATATATATATAGTGCGCAAGGCTCTGTGGCATCAGGGCAGGAGAGGAACCAACATTTATGGAACACGCGTTGTAAAGTGAATGGGATTTTCCTTATTATTCTTGTGTGTAGCTAGCTATTGGGAAACTATCCATTATATATATGGGTAGCCAAGTAATAGTCACCTAGATTGTTTATTTGAATTTATGTAAACACTGTGAACATGTGATATGTACAATATGATAGCGAGACTATATATATCAGACATATAACCCATCCCTTCCATGGATCCCTATGGGGATAACCTTTAAATAATATGAGAAGGGGTTAGCTGACCCTCTAATGCCTGTGCAGAAACAACACACTGACACGAGGCAGGAGAGGAAAGAAGGATCGGTAAAGAGAGTGAGAGAGAGAGAGAGAGTGTGTGTGTGTGTGTGTGTGTTTTAGCCTGTGAACTTATACAGCAGCCTGTGGACTGCTCAATAACCATGGGTTTGTTTATAAATGAGGGAGGGGTGGGTTATAATGGATAATGTATCCCCTACTGTAAATTCATATGGATATTAGAAGGCACCTCGGAGTTCCGTGTCCTGTATAAAAGACACTCGGCCTCCGGCCTCGTGCTTTTATATGGTCACGGAACTCCTCGGTGAATTCTAATATCCTTATAATTTACAGTAGGGGGTACATTATCCACTATATTATATCATTTATATATTATATGGTAATATATACAAGTATATGTATATTACATTGCCCTGTTTTAAGGGATGGAAATACTGAGCGCTATATATACATAGCTGATCAGCATTTATAAGGATATAATTGACAAGATATTCATGGCTCTTGTGTATTATACTAGTAAGTAACCCTGTTCATTATATAGTGGATAATGCACCCCCTACTGTAAATTATATAGTGGATAATGCACCCCTACTGTAAATTATATAGTGGATAATGCACCCCTACTGTAAATTATATAGTGGATAATGCACCCCTACTGTAAATTATATAGTGGATAATGCACCCCTACTGTAAATTATATAGTGGATATGCCACCCCCTACTGTAAATTTATAGTGGATAATGCACCCCTACTGTAATTAAATTATATAGTGGATAATGCAACCCTACTGTAAATTATATAGTGGATAATGCACCCCCTACTGTAAATTATATAGTGGATAATGCACCCCTACTGTAAATTATATAGTGGATAATGCACCCCCTACTGTAAATTATATAGTGGATAATGCACCCCCTACTGTAAATTATTAGGATATTAGAAGTTACTGAGGAGTTCCATGACCATATAAAAGCACGAGGCCGGAGGCCGAGTGTCTTTTATACAGGGCACGGAACTCCAAGGTGACTTCTAATATCCCTTTAATATACAGTTCGGGGTGCATTATTAATTATAACCTACCCCTTTGTGGCTTCTGGTTTCCTTCTCCTCCTGGAACTGTAAGATTATAAGGCTATAATCTTACAGTTCCTCTCATAGAAATCCACTAAAGGGGTAGATTATAAGGTGACTTCTAATATCCGAATAATTTTATGTAGTTGGTGCATTATTTTGTATAATCCACCTCAATCAATCTGGCCTCTGTGCAGGGATGGGGGGAGGAATAGGAATAATTCTCTGTTATTTATTCTTATCCTTCCCCCCTTCCTCACTTCCCTCACCTCTGATTTCTCCCCCCTTCACTTCTACCTTCAGTTCCATTGGCTGCCACTAAGTTGAGTGTCTCCTGCCCCACTGTGGATGGCACAGCTCTTCCTGTAAGTGTTACATCCTGTACAGGGCTGATCTATTGGGAAGTCACTCGTGAGATAGTTTGGCACTGTGCGTCTCCCTCTCGCCACAGTGAGAGGGAGACGCTGAACTTAATAGCAGCCAATGGAAATAAAGATAGACGGAAGGGGAGAGAAAACAGGTGAGGTGAGGGAAGTAAGCCAACTTATAATCGGTGCGCTACTACGTATTAGCGTGCCAATTATAAGGAAATAATCGTACTGTTGGGTCCCATTGTGACCCATTATGAGGTGGATTATAGAGTTAATAATAGTTATGTGTGCAGTGCCTTGGATGTTAATATTGGATTGCCGGTCGGCAAAAAAAAATTTCAATTGGCCCGATGTGGAAATTATTGGAAGATTGTTGAACGATCATCCATATCGTCCATACATGATCCGAAGTCAGATCACACATTCAGACTGTAAGATTGCTGCCTCCAGTCATGCCGCTTGCCCTGCCCAGGCAATAATAAATAAGGAAAAGTGGAGTGTGGCATATAAAGAGGTTTTAAAACAACACAATTGTAGTTGCAAAAAGGTGCTCTTTATTGGAGCGAGACACTCAACATGTTTCAGACTTAATAGTCCTTTCTCAAGTGATCCCGACCGGGATCAAAGCGTCTATGGCCACCATAAGCTAGAATGAGATCTCACTGAAATCCAGTGGGAGGAGACTCAATACTATAGGATGAAATCCAGTGGGAGGAGACTCCGTACTATAGGATGAAATCCAGTGGGAGGAGACTCTATACTATAGGATAAAATCCAGTGGGAGGAAACTTCATACTATAAGATGAAATCCAGTGGGAAGAGACTCCTTACTATAGGATGAAATCCAGCGGGAGGAGACTCCGTACTATAGGATGAAATCCAGTGGGAGGAGACTCCTTACTATAGGATGACATCCAGTGAGAGGAGACTCCATACTATAGGATGAAATCCAGTGGGAGGAGACTCCATACTCTAGGATGAAATCCAGTGGGAGAAAACTCCATACTATAGGATAAAATCCAGTGGGAGGAGACTCCATACTATAGGATGAAATTCAGTGCGAGGAGACTCCATACTATAGGATGAAATCCAGTGGGAGGAGACTCCTTACTATAGAATGAAATCCAGTGGGAGGAGACTCCTTACTATGATGAAGTTAGATTGGAAAAAGTGATAAAATCTCAGAAAAAAAACAAACAAGGCAAATGGAAACTTTTAATTTAGTAGAAAGACATATGAGTTGAAAACAGATTTTTACATTTAAACTTTCCATGCATTCTGACAGTTGCATTTACCAAATATGGCCCAACATTCCAAAAATGCTCAAACACTACCTAGTTTTTGTACTAAATAAAAAAAAACAGGATAAAGCCCGGCAATGGATAACGTTTCATTAGAAAGCTTTAGATAAGCATTTTTGGTCTTCCAGCAATAAAATGAACCATAAAGCAATGTTTCCGTAAAACAATAGTCTTTCCCTTAAGACTGTAACATTGATCACTAAGTGATTTACATTCCTATGAAAAAAGTATTTTAGGCTGGACATGCCCTTTGAAGGGCATGTCCACCCCCCAGTACGACTTTTTTCTATTAGGTAGTTCTCCCTATCCCACCCCCAAACACTTAGTTTCTATGTAAAAAAAATTGTTCCTTACATTGCTTACTTTGCTAGCTGGAACTGCAGGCAGGGGGTCGGGCCTGCAGCCTCGTCCGTGATTGGCTGCAGGCATTACAGAACACCAGGAGAATGAAGTAAAGTAATTAGTGTTCTGGTCGTTTTTTGTTTTTTTTTACAAATAACTATAGCGGTTGGGGATGGGATAGGGAGAAAGGGAACTTGAAGTTAGGGGCAGGGAGAGGGAGGGAGAGGGAGGCGGGAAGGGCTTCACTGTGGATGGCAACTTCTCTGGGAGGAGAGACAGGAGGCAGAAACGTTTTTGGACACATCCAGGCTCCTGCTCTCTTCCTGCAGAGACATTACTGGAGAACCATTTGGAGCTGGGATGTAAGGTAAGGATTTTATTACACTACACAGTGGGGCCAGTAGTGGGTTAAATTATAGTTTTGGGGGTGGACATGCCCGTTAAGCTACCCATATACAGGCAGATGTTTTTCCGATCAGAAAATCTGACCAGAAGAATCTATTTAAATCTCCCGGAGATGGGGTCTTGAATATGGGGTAGACGAAGCAAAGTCGCCCTGCTGTGTAACCTGTGTTCTAATACCAATCCTACTTCCTTGCTGCAGGTACTTTTAATTTTTGACTGTTTTTGAAAACACTTTATACACACTGTAGTTCTCCTTTAAATTTCCAAATCTTGGTGTTAGAGCAGAAAAAAAAAAACCAAAGAACTTTTTTAGGTTAAAAACTACTTCAAGATTAAACTCTTGTTCTCTGTGCATTAGGAAAGAGTGCAGAAAATTGTGCTATTCTTGTTTTAAAGTCATGCCAGCTCTTTCAGGTTGGAACGTTAGCTCTTAAATTGTATTTAATACAGAGAGTTGACTAAAATGGCATCAAAATGGCTCTAACCCACTCATCATTTATCACTAAAAACCCTTTGGTAAAGTATAACTGACAAGGGAAATTACAGCTTGTCCTGACAAGGACCTTTATAAAGGTAGTTTCTTTTATTAACAAGAGGTGGAAAACTGTCAAGAGCACTTAGTGATCAATGTTACAGTCTTAAGGGAAAGACTATTGTTTTACGGAGACATTGCTTTATGGTTCATTTTATTGCTGGAAGACCAAAAATGCTTATCTAAAGCTTTCTAATGAAACGTTATCCATTGCCGGGCAATGAAACTTTATCCTGTTTTTTTTTTATTTAGCACAAAAACTAGGTAGTGTTTGGAATGTTGGTCATATTTGGTAAATGCAACCATCAGAATGCATGGAAAGTTTAACTGTAAAAATCTTTATGTTAAAGGAAGCTTAAAATATTTTTTCAACTCATATGTCTTTTTACTAAATTAAAAGTTTAATTTGCCTTGTTTGATTTTTCACATGATTTTCCAATCTAACTTCATCATAGTAAGGTGTCTCCTCCCGCTGGAATTCATCCTATAGCATGGAGTCTCCTCCCAGTGGATTTCATCCGAAAGTATGAAGTCTCCTCCCACTGGAATTCATCCTATAGCATGGAGTCTCCTCCCACTAGATTTCATCCGAAAGTATGAAGTCTCCTCCCACTGGAATTCATCCTATAGCATGGAGTCTCCTCCCACTGGATTTCATCCGAAAGTATGAAGTCTCCTCCCATTGGAATTCATCCTATAGCATGGAGTCTCCTCCCACTGGATTTCATCTTATAGTATGGAGTCTCCTCCCACTGGATTTCAGTGAGATCTCATTCTAGCTCTCATTCTAGCTTATGGTGGCCATAGACGATTTGATCCCGGTCGTACGATATCTGGATCACTTGAGAAAGGACTATTAAGTCCGAAACTTGTTGTGTGTCTCGCTATGTCCAATAAAGAGCACTTTTTTGCAACTACAATTGTGTTGTTTTAAAACCTCTTTATATGCCACACTCCACTTTTCCTTATTTATTATTGCCTGGGCAGGGCAAGCAGCATGACTGGAGGCAGCCATCTTACAGCCTGAATGTGGGGGCCAAAAAAAAAAAAATTTGGATGACCGGCAATCTGATCATACGACCCGCAGATTGTACGATCGGATTGTGGCATCTATTGCCACCATAAGTTAGTGTGTCAGTGCTTAATTGAGTAATTAACAAATTAGCAGAAATGATCTACTCAAGGTTTCATTTACTTTTAGATTGGTACACTATAGAGAAATGCATTGCACAGAGCTGTGCTCAGATCAGGTTCACTTAATTATCCTCCCTCTGCAGCTCTTTAGCCGCGATGCCTTGCCTTCGCAGTTGTGCTCAATAACACGTCCCGATTCCCGAATAGCAGTATGATTGCTTGCCAGCACCAAGAGTAAGTCTTAGAACGGTGACTAGGTTACACAAATGTAAGAGTGAGGGTTATGACATTCCATGCTATTAATATGTTAATTGTAGACAGTTGCCCCCGCCCCTTTATTAAAAGTCAAATGTTCCAATAAATGGTCTGTCAAAGAGGTTTGCTAACCACTTAGGGCACTTTGTAATTTAGAATGTTCTGTGTTTTATTATAGTTACTGGTTTTGACGGTCAAATTTCTTTGACGACATTTCACCACAAAACTGGAGAACATTTTGAAAAATGTGATTTTGCTTCAGAATTTCATTTTCAAAATTTTGACTGTGAAATTTAACAGAAATGGCCACACCTGCCACCAGTGGGCTCCGCCATCTTCTCTTGTATGTATACTGAAGGTGGACTGCTACCACAACTGCAGCAAGTTAAACAAAATCTTAAATTCTAACGCTTTGTCTATCTGACCATCTGTCTGTCCGACTTGTCAACATTCTTTATTTTCCCAGTAACACGCAGTCTAAAGATTTACATGCATCTGGCAATTCAAAAGTGGAAAAAAAAATCGAATGCCTTAAAATGCTGTGTAGACAGGTCTAATCCTGTAAATGTCATCATTTCTTGGGTATGACATTTTTTTCGGCTCAATCAGAGATCCTTTTAATTACTAATGCACAGCGCAATTTTACCTCTCACTGGTGTAAGGCAGAGATAAGAAATATTTTGACGTTATCAGTAAATTTACAGGCTTGCGTGCAGAATTTTTTTCAATACTTAAACTGGAGAGTGAGAGAAAAAGATTTTGGATTTGCACAAATTTAGTCAAATATCTCCGTGGCATTTTATTTACTCTATCTTTAGGGACCAGTGCTGCTGTGCAAATCTAATCTCATGGTTTGCTGCTGTGAAAGAAAGTACTTACCTGGAAAGGGATTTGAAAAACTAGTTGTGATCGTCTTCTTTCCACACTACCTGCTTTACAATCAAATTATCAAGATTGACAGAACTATTGTTCCAAAGATGGAGTGACTGAGGGGGTAACATACATGGTATTGGCATCAAATAATATGCTTCAATACACAATTCAACTGGCATGCAAGACACTGTGAATGAAGACCGTGTCACATATTTCATATTCTAGATTAGGAAAGTACTGGGTCATGGAACCAATCAGGTGTTTGGAACTTTGATATGCAGGTAACCAGCCATTGGGTGAATATCTTATACACACAAGTGATTTGCTGCCCATAAAACAATCTACACATGTGTGGTTGCTTGGTCAGGTCAACAAACTATGCCCAACAGAACATGGGTGCAATTATAGGCCAAAACAGCTGTCCATTGCCTCCTCGCTCATCGCTTGTCGGGCAGCAAATCACATGTGTGTATGAGTCTTAAAGTATCTAATGGGAAAATGGGAAAACTCATTTCATTGGTTTTATACAATGGGTTAGTTTTGCCGAAGGTAGCAAAGGCTCCTTCTCAGTTCTAAACCAAATAATTTTGTATTTAAGGGGAAATTATACACCCCTAAACCACCCGCTTCCACTGATAGTACCCAGGGCAAGGGGACATAAACGGCTAGGTTCTTACCTCTGGACTTGCTTTAAATGCCCCATACCGGGTTGTCAAACTCCACATCCTTGTGCCAGTCTAGCCCTGCCTTCTCCCCCAATCCAGGAATGGGCCGGAAATACCCAATTGGAAGACAGGCACTACCAGGTGGACTTTGACAGCCAGGTATGGAACATTTTAGGCAACCCAAGGATGAGGAACTAGCACTTTATGTCCATATTCTGGGTACAATCAGGGTGTAGGGTTAGGGAGGGTTATACTCCCTTAACATTTTTGGCATCTATCCAGTTTAAACTGTTTTTGGACACTTAAGGGGAGATGCAATACAGGCTGAGTAAGTGGTAAGTGTAAAACCATTGTTACCTGACGTAATATCAGGCTAGCCTGGCATTTACACTTAAAGCATAAACTTAACAAGGCAGTAGGACATTGGTCATTAAAAAACCTCAATCCAGTGATGCAGACATTTTTGAAAAGGGATTATATGGGCAGGCCAGGAGGGCATCTTCCTGTTATTCCAAGTAGATCTGCAAATTGGCTTTTCTATTTCTACAGAACACTCAGTAGCTGTACTGTTCCCTTTAAATAAGAGGACACAATAAAATTCTCAATTCTGCTTGCATTCAAATTTTATCCCAGCTGGGCTGCACTGGGATCCATCACTAGACTGTGATAGATTATATACTCGCCAGCTAGTCACAGCCCATAATTCTTTTTTTTTTTTTTCAACATTTATAATTATTTTCAGCACCTGAAATAATAAAAGTTAGCTAGCATTACAGGGTACATTTCTGCAATGTTTTCAACTTAAGGCTTTGCAGAAACCCAATAGCGTATTGCTCAATTGCATAAATCATCCCTCCCTGATTTAAATATAGAATTAATGGTCGCTGAGTCTCAAAGAAAGAGCCGCGAATAGTAACTAATATATCCAGAGATGACTTGTAACAAAAATATTAGCAGAAGAAACAATATCTTGGAGCCATCAGCTATAATTAGACAGTAAGCTTGCTTTTATCTCTTGGTATAACAGAGGCTATTAAAATTAGGCATGCTAAATCATTCTGACCGTAAACAGACAAACATCCAAATATAAGGCTAATTCTAGAAATACTCCGGAAAGTAATTCTCCTCCTGGAATTCTCATACTGTACATAGATATATATTTTTTTGTTACTAATGAGCAATAGCAAACACAAGCTAGTTGAATTCTTTGATTTATTGACTGACTATATCCATTTTTCAATATTTCCGACAACGTTTTATTGGAACGCAGAAAACAAAGAGCTTGAGGATATTTTTCATGTGTTTACTCACTTTCCGATAAAAAACGTAACCAGTTTAGGAATTAGATTTATCATTAATCAGTTTTCCAATGAAATATTTCTTTATTAACTGCTTCCTTGAGATGCTTATAATTAAAGCTGGCCCTACACAAGCAAATTCATTCGCAAATTCAGATTCCATCGGAATGATCATTCCTTATATTGTTTCAATCTGTATATTCTTCATCCGTTTGAGGTTTGGACCAATAGGTTGCAATACTGATGGCGGTAGTTGGTCGAATCCAATGGGATTTGCAATCTCTCAGCCATAGACATGACCCGCTTGGGCAGATCAAATAACTCTCTCTCTGTTCTGCAGGCTGACATCACTACTTGGCTCCTCTCAATTCCCGGCCCCAAGTAGTAACGTCAGCAGAGGATGTGGAGCGATCAGCCGCCGCATTACAGTACTGAAATGTAAGAGATTCACCCGGCAAGTTAGTTTAGGATAGGAAGTGAACTGGTTACCATTTTGTACAAGGGGGGGGGGGCACAGTAATCCATGCAGTGGCAATTCCTTGCCATTGCAGATGTTTGAAAACTACAACTCCCAGCAACTAAAGCATGCTGGGAGTTGTAGTTTCCAAACATCTGCAATGGCAAGGAATTGGGGGTTACTGTATGGGATTACTGTATATTTAAAGGGCAATTATACATCAATACAATAATCAGGGGGATGGTATCTATTGTTAAAAAGATTGCCTTCTGATTCTGTATTGTTCTGAGGCTTTAGTTGCCCTTTAAATGGACAGCAGAATTCCCATACAGTAGTCCCAGTAATAGCCATACTGGATTTGGTTATTACTGTATGGGAATTCAGATGTCATAATTTCAACCCTCATTTTATATCCGATTCAATCAGTTTTACTCCTTTTTTCAAGTAAAAATATGTACCTCGGTTCTATACTCGGTCGGTTTATACTCAAGTACAAAGGTACTTAGGTTGCATTGTCTGTGTTAAAAAATACAATTCAGAAAACTTCCCACTATTTTAATTAAAATAAATGGGTAAAGTAATTGAAAGTATGTTCAGTGCTACATAAAGAAAGATGTACAATACAATGCTTGAAATCATCGTTTATTCTAGAGACTTCGTGCCCTTATATATCTGATGTTTACAGCTTTGTTATGCATCAACATAAATATCCCAAATCATATTTTGGGGTATATTGATTTTTTTCCTTCCTTAAATTTTAACATTAGTTCTTTTGCTAAATAATCATTGTTGTTTATTTTCCTTTGGAAATCATGCCCCTGGGGTAACCCATTTTTCTGTTTAAAAAAGGTGCTAAACGCTGAAATCAAATACCGAAGCGGCCATTTTATGTGACATTAGGAAAAATGTTTCATTTCTTGTTTTTAGCACAAAAATGAAGACGTATAATGCAATGTTATGGGTGCAGAGGGTTTTATTTTTAACAATTGCATAGTGTGTGTTCAAAATTTCATTTTCTGAATTTCTTTTAAGTGCCTTTTGACCTTCAGTAGAATTTACAAGGTTAAAGAGAATCTTCACCACCCTATAAAATTCATGTTTACTCTTCCCCTAAAAACTCCTCCACGAAACCACAATACTGACTAACACATCCAAAGTTCCTGAATAGAGATATTCACTCTCAAATGCTGCCACTTCCTCTTAAAGTTGTAAGAGCTCATTATAAGCTCACACATAAACAGAAGATAATAGCTTGGTCAGTGCCAATCAGCCATTGGGTGTGGTTTCCCGTCACAGCCGTGATTGGCTGCTGCCCTAGGGTAAAGAGGCTAGTTTATGGGAAGAAGATATTTCTCTTCAAGTAAGTTAAGCATCCCATACATGTGATCAATATTTTACTGTAAGCCTTCTGATAAATTCAGTCACATCTATCAAAATATTGCAAAACTGTTTTACATTTATCGGAAAAACGAGATCGGACCAGGCGGGAAATTTCCACTGACCTGAAAAATCAGTCCCTATCTCTGTTCCTAGATTTTAAGTGAAAAAATGTGGAAAGATTGAAACCTCAAGGTTGGAGGCTTGGAGGGGTTATTGTGATCAGATTTCCAATTATTGGACTCAATGGCGAACTCGATTGGAGTGTGTGTATGGACACTGTGTATGGACAGCTTAAAGGACAATTATACTCTAAAATGTAACTTATTAAAAAGTACCTGGGACAGGGAGGTAGGATTGATTATTTTGTTAAGAAGCTATAGCACTAAACAGTTTTCTTTTTCCACGTTAGTCCTGGACTAATCCTTTATTAAAGATAGTGCTGAAGCCAGGAGGAAGACTGGCAGAATCAATTTTATTTGGGCTGGTGCTCAGAAACAGAAACAATATTGGAAGGTAGAAAATTACCAATCCTATATCCGTGACCCAAGTACTTTTCATTTTAACAGTTTTTTTTAAAAAAATTTATATGCACGACAGTTATCCTTTAAGTTACACTTTTCAGGGGTGTTTGAGGTAAAAAAAAAAAAAACAAAAAACATCTAAAACCCCTTTTAAACAACATGGGTTTTAAATTACCATTCCAAGTAAATATAGGATAAAAACATAATTTTGTGAAAGGTGCCAAGTTGTTCCAGCTACAATTATTAAGCTATAATTAGCTTTTTCAACTATGGAATTTAGGTAACCTTTAAAAAAGAAAAGGCTGTCATTTAAATATTTAAACAAGGCTAACCTTTTAGTTGGACTGTATAATTGATAAGCTTTACAATAGGAAAACAGCAAATATTTGCATACAATCAGGGAATTAAACTTCCTGCATTCTTTTGAAGAGAAACTTTTGAAAATAGAATGAAAAGTTTGGCTTTTGTTTATTGGTATTTATGGATCGTATCTTCGGAAGGTGAACAATGATTATTTTTCTAATGGAAATAAATATCAATGACTGTATGAGCTCCTTTAGCGGATTGAAAGGAGTATTTTATGCAAGTTGTTCTTTTCAAAATACATCAATGGTCTGACTGCCTGGACCAATATTTTGTTTGAATGGGCTGAAATATCATCTATAATTTATGTTAAAATTTATTTATCAATGTATGCCTAAATCAGTCACTGATAGTGATAGTACATGTTAAGGAATCACGGAAGCATGGCAAAAATATTTCCGCTGTCAATATTATTTCTGCCCACATTTACCAGCCCTTAAGCATAAACAAGCCTATGTAATAAATGTTTTAACGTGATGTACTATTTGAAAGCTAAAGTCTGATTGGTTGGGGCAAAATTAGCACCATTTTTAACAATAAGAACTTTGATTACATAGGTTTGTAAGTTTTTCTGTATGACTGATGATCAATGACACTACAAATAATGTAAAGTACCTAAAGAGGCAGGGTTGGCCTTAGGATCAGTGGATCATGCCTCAAAGGGCACCTTAATGGTAAGGCAGACATAGTAATGTCCTTATAATTGGACTACAAGTGCCCAATAAGATATCCAAACACTTACATATTGTTTTGTCCTTTTCCTAATTCATATATTGGGGTATTTTATCTTTAATCTTAATAGTTACCTTGACCTTGTGTTTGGAATAGTGCTGCAATGGCAAGGAGATTCCACCTAGCTTTGGGCTTGGAAAAGTTCTTTAACTATATGAATAGTTACTGTATCCAAAATGTTGATTGTGACACTATTAGTGAACAGTTAATTCATAACTATTTTATTTATCTACTTTTTTTATCTCCTTCAAAGGCTACTCTATCATTTTCATCTTAAGCTGGGTACACACAGTAACATTAAAGCCCCGATACCGTCGGATCCGATGGTATCGGGGCTTTATCGTCATGTGTGTATCTTCGTTTCCTGAACGAGCGTGCGGCCGCCGAATGATCGGGTCAGCCGATTCGGGAAAGACCGAAAATTTCCATCGGCCGCACTAGACTATAGACGAGTCTAGCGCGGCCGATGGAAACACACAGTCCCGAGCATTCTCCCTGTGATGTTCATAGGGAGAACGCTCGGGACTGTGTGTATTCAGATCTTTTAAAGATCTTGCAGATCCTGTCTGTCATCTTTCAGAAATCTGTACTGTGTGTACCCAGCTTTAAGCTAGGCTACACACACTGCCAATAAAGCCCCGATACCACCAGATTCCTCTGGCTTTGCCACTAGAAAATTTCCCTCAGCTGCGGTAGTCTCCCTATAGAGGAGTCCTGAATGTACTCCCTATGCTGTGTATAGGCTGTGTATAGGGAGATCACTCGGGACTGTGTGTATGCAGATCTTTGACAAATGACAGATGGGATCTCGCAGATCCTGTCTGTCATCTTTCAAATGTCTGCCATGTGTACCCAGTTTTAACCCCTTGCCTTCACTGTATCCAGCAGTTTCTCTCATTCTTATCAATAATAGAATTACCTTCCGATTAAAAAGCAACCCACGGAGTAATTAAGATAAAGTCCAAATGAGGGTCGCACTCCAGATATCAAATAATAATAAATCTTCCGGTGAAGTAGGGGGCAAAAAACCCCCGAAACATTGTGAGTGGAAATGGCAAACAACCCCCGAAACATTGTGAGTGGAAATGGCAAACAACCCCCGAAACATTGTGAGTGGAAATGGCAAACAACCCCCGAAACATTGTGAGTGGAAATGGCAAACAACCCCCGAAACATTGTGAGTGGAAATGGCAAACAACCCCCGAAACATTGTGAGTGGATGTGTGGTCACAAATAAAGAATCATTTGCTATTTGGAGAGCGACCCTCATTTGGACTTAACTTTGGATTTTCTAGTCTAGAGTCCACTCATTCCCTGTGTTTGACATTGTTCACAGAGTAATTAGGCCCTATTGTAAATACCATTAATTCAACACTTTAATAAAAAAAAAGTTTTGTTTATTTGTGTTGGCTCGAAAACCCAAGAGATATCTTAATGGGTAAGAGAGAAGCTTGGGATAGCACTATTAATATATATATATATATATATATCCAATAACATTGTAACTATAGTGTAATCATGTTACATGTATAGTGTCTTGATTAATTCCCGGTGATACTGTATATCATATTAACCCCTTATAGGTAGACATACATAAACTGGTGCTTTGACGTGTTGTGGCCTCACATTGTGGGAGATCAAATTGATTGAGCGACTATTGCAGAGCTATGATTGCAATATGTGAAATTTTAAAGCCCCATTTAAAGGGCATGTCCACCCGTTTTTTTAAACTTTTCTGTAGTGTGGGGCTCCCTCCCCCAACCCCAACCCCAAACGCTATAGTTTGGGGTTTAAGCAATGTTTTCTAACTGCAGTTGACCAGTTAAAAAATTGTTTGAGGCAAATTAACAGCTCAGGTAAAATTTTGCACCTCTTATTAAATAAGCCCGATAATAATGATATATTTTACAACTCAGGTGTTAGAATATCTATATATAGATATATCCAACAACGTGCTATATAAACAATACAGTAGGAGGCTATTGAATAGAAAGTAGGGGTAGAAAAAAACCCTGTGTCAGAATGATATCAGCTCTTTCTGTTATATGATGTATCTTGGGTAGAGATGGGCAAAACTGTTTCGTTCTGTTTTTCGGATTTATGGATCTCAGGAAAATCCTGAAGATCCTGAAAATCTGAAAACTGAACTTACTTTCGGGACCTTGGAGCCCATTTTCTATGATTATCAAATGTTCTAGGCTATTTCGATAATCCTCAAATAGCCTTGAACATTCGATAATCCTCAAGAATACGATTACGAATACGAGGATTATCAAATATTCAAGGATTATCGAAAATAGACTGGAACGTTCGATAATCATCGAAAATGGGCCTCCTAAATCCCGAAATCCGAACAATCCGTCTGCTTTGGATGGAACATTTGGATTTTGGAACCAAGGAGTTCCATGTCAGATCCGGGTCTGAGACCGACCTGGATCCCATTTCTAATCTTAGGTATCTGGCTTTCTAGGGAATCTATTCTATTGGTCATTGTCTTTGTTGCATTCCATATCTTTGTTTTAGTTAATCCTAAACACAATCTTCCCTGCGGCGTCATTTTTTCCTTGTGCCCATTTACAGTGTGGAACGGAGCATGACCCTTCAATTGCAAAGAAACTTTAATTAGTGCTTGAAATGGTTTCAGCTGGAAAAAAAATTATATTTTTTCTGAAGGGGGTTTTGTGACTGATCTAGGGAAAAAGACCTTCATGGTAAATATTTAGTAAGAGACTTAAATGAACTTAATTAATCCTTTAAAGTGGAAATTCTCTTTATTTTCATTCATTTCCAATGCAAGGATTACCAGAATGACTGCTCTGCCATACAAACCACCTGTTTCTTGCTGGGTATGTGATAAAATAACAGATTTTAGGCTGGGTACACACCAGCAGATATTTTTGGGTGACCGACCGATCCACGGCACTATTGGCCGGCCAGCCGGTCGAGACTGTCATCGATCGCACATTCTTCTGGATCGGACGATCAGACGTGTCAGTAAATCACGATCGATTGTGCGGTTCCCTTTGGGACAAGCACGATCGATCGCATGAACTGTCGGCCGCAGCCACTATTGCCACGACCGACAGACATTTGTCCTGGCCGAGCGCTTGCTCGTAGCGAGAGCTCGATTGGGACAAATAGTCCCTTTGTGTGTGCCCAGCCTTAAAGGGTATGTCCAGCCCCCAAACTAAAATATAATGTTGCAGGAAATGGCCGAAAACCTCGCAAGGTTTATATAACTGAAAGCTCTACCCAAATGTACTTACCAGCCTTCCTTCCCTTGCTGCCTTCTGCTTGTCTTCCCTGCCTTTTACATGCACGAAAGTAAGCAGAAAGGGCTAGACCAGCAGCCGCTCCTGTGATTGGCTAATTTGGCAGATGAAAACTGTATGTACTGGGGCTCCTCATCAAAGTGGTATTGAGAGGTAGGGAAAATAAATCCTACCTCCCTGCCCCAGGTGCTTTTCATTTTTTCTTTTTATAAAAAAGCAATCTCAGTTTGCTGAAAAATGACGAATCTACAAACAAAACCAAAATCGAACTATACATCTCTACAAAGTTTAAACCATAAACAGCTATTTGGGCTTAAAGCGCCAATTTTATTTTTAAATAGACGCCTAAGAATCAAGACATAAATGTCATTAGCAACAGAAAAGACAAAGAAGAACGATCACGTTTTTTAAAACAGGTGCCCAGCCATTATTAATTCATTTGGTGCTCATTGTAGTAACATTAATCATGATTAATTCATTTTCCACTAATGCAGGGAAAGGCTTCATCTCCTACAGAATTTTGATTTTCTAATTTTCATCTAATTTTAGCCGTGACAAAAGAAATGGCACAATAACATTTGCATATTCTTGTGTTTGAAAAGAAATCGCATTCTAAGAATGTGTTCTCCTGTTTAATTCAAGAAACTTACTTATTAAAGGTACAGAAGGAATGATAATGCACCCATATCTATGTTCGCTCGTGATTGGATAAAACAGAGGAGGCACATTTTTATCTGGTAGGCCCATTCAGTGTTCTCCCCAGAATTTTTCTCCAGCCGGGTGGTGGCATGAAAAAGGGCTGGACAAGGAAATTTGGTGGTGGAGAAAATTAAATGTGCACCATTTTTATTAGTCAGTTATTATTAATTATTTTCCAATGCTTTTAAGGTTTGACTTGCCCTTTAAACTCATGCAGTATAACTGCTACTGAAACTAATTCCGCCTATAATAGAAAATTACTGCTGCACAGGTAAACGCCACTTATACTTGCAAACAGCAGAACTCCGGATGTCTTTAACATAAAAGGAGCTTTATTTCGAAACTATCTTAAGAAATTTTTTTTACTAACTTTTTTGAAAAACTTTTTGGAAATAGCCTGGCGCAGCTCGGCTAGGCTAAGGTTTCAGGTATCCCTCCTCTCCTGGATCTTCAGGGAGTCTCCTGCGGATTGGGGTGGTCTCCCGCACTACCGCGAGACCACCCCAATCTCCCTCAACGGAGAGGAGTCCTGAATCTCCTCCCCGTTCCGCCCATTTTTTGGCTGCCATGCCCTGGGACTGCACACACCCCGCCCCTGTAAAGCCCCTAACCCCGCCTCTCCCACCCTGCCCAGAAGCATGAAACAACAATTTTGCTATGGACGCTTACAGGCCAATGCAGGAAAAAGAAAAAAGTCTTACCTGACCTGGATCCCACAAAGTGTTTTTTCTACAATGGCTCGTAAGACACTTGATTGACAGTTGGCTCGTAAGACCCGTGATTGAACAGTTGAAATTAGATTTTTCAGACTGGGTAACTGAAAAAATAGAGAACAGAATAACAAAAAAAAGTACAGTGATAGTTGTATATTTCTCAGTGTAGCTTTCCTTTAAAAAATCACTTTATATTGCGCCATATTACCCTATTTTTCAGGATTCATTTTTAAACACGTACAGGACCACGGCTCCCGGATCCTCCGGGAGTCTCCTGCGAATTGAGGTGGGCTCCCGCGAGACTACCCCAATCTTCCGCAATGCAGAGGAGTTCTAAATCTCCTCCCCGTTATGCCCCCTTTTTTGCGGTCACGCCCCCCGGACCGACCACGCCACTCCCTGTAACACCCCTCCCCCACCCCCTTGCGTGCATGCCCGCCCACTGCGCGACATTGAGCAGCGTTTACATGCCCCCTTGACACGCCCCCTCTCCCACCCTGCCCAGAAGCACAAGTTGGCAGAGTGGGATGTCTGCAGCTGCAATCAAAGGTTGTATGTTGATTTTTTTTCTTTTGAACGATCAACAGTTTACAGTTTGCCTATAGGAAGAATTTTTCTCCATTTGCAGTATCATTTTTCCCCTCCTTCCTCTGGATAACTATAAAATAGAAGGACAAATGTCTTTATTCGGCTGCTCTGTTATATATAACTTTAGGTGACATTTATATACAATGATTTTTTTTTTAAAGATCATTTGGCTGTTAAGACTCAAAAGAACATTAAAATGTTGAATTCTGTACAGGGGCCCTCAAATGTATCACATTGACCAAAACAGCATTAAGGTGAATGTGTTAAAAACACACCAACCCCCCAGGGCTGGATTTATACTTTTATCTCCCCTAGGCCAGCTGACTTGTACTATGTACTGCCCTCCTTCTTCCTCCTTCTCCCCCTGGTTGTGCTGCTCATTTTTTCCCCGATTGTGTGATCTTTGATAGGCTAAGTGAACGGTCATGTCAAAATATCGGTACCTCTTTAATTCCCATCAGGCAGACTACAGTTTGGTTCCTTAATTGGTTCTGTCTGAAGAAAGTTTTGGCCAGGGTTGGCTCAAGTTTACACACAATAAAAGAGAAAATGAGTCAGTCTTTTTTTCTGCATCTTTAAGAACAACTACACTATAAAAATGTACTTTTTAAAAATGAAAAGTGCCCGGGGCAGGAATCGATTTACCTACCTCCTATTATCTGTTGAGGAGAACCAACACATACAGTTTTCATCTGCCAGGTTAGTTTTCTGGGCTTTCCTGTATTAAAGATGATGCTGAAGCCAGGAGGAAGCCTGTAAGAAGCAGTATCCTTGTGCTGGTGCTCCTCAGAGAAACAATATTGGGAGCTAGGAATTATCAACCCTACCTCCCTGCCCCAGGTATTTTTCATATTTAGCTGTTTTTTCGAAAACTTTATGCACTTTTGTTCTCCTTAATGTTTCTTTCTTTCTAAAAAATTTTAATTGAAAAGGGGTCTCTTTAAATGCTATATTTATAATAACACAGTTATTTATCAGACATTTCCAGGTGCATAACTGGGGCATCTTCAACACTACATGCAAAATCCCACTGCAACCCATTTTAATAAGTAGATCAATCTGTTGCTCTTTGATAAATGGATTCTTTCCCAATTCAGGTCTCTAATAAATGCAAGTTCATTGTGTCAAGTTACTAAAGAAAAGAAAGATATTGGACAAAGCACGAGTGTTTTCGTGTAGGCACGGAGCTGCTAAATATTTCATTTTCTGCATAGACGGTCGATCAGTACTGATGGCATTTAAGATTTAGAATTTACTTTTTCATTAAAGAGAAAGCTGGGGGAAAAATGAAGGCCAATTAATAGATAAACTTTGGTGTGGTGATGTCATCAAACTGCAACCTTTTGAGGTGCATTTCCCTCACCGAACAATCGTTTCAAATTAGTAAGTATATATATAAAGTGCAATATAACAAATACAGAGTCCGGAGAGCGTTACTAATCAACAAATTTATAATCATTTACATTCTCTATGTTTAGCTATATGTTTAAATAGAGAATGTAAATGATTATATTTTTGTTGATTAGTAACGCTCTCCGGACTCTGTATTTGTTATATTGCACTTAATGTACCTTTGATAAGTTTAGCACCTTGAGTATTTAACACTAGTGGGGAGATCCAATACCCCACGCCGCGCTACGAGATTACGTCAGTTATTGCATCGCGGGATCGGGCTAAGGTAAGGAGCGCGACCTTAACACTCCTAAACCTTTACCGTTAAGTTTTGCGCTACGAGGTAGCGCAAACCTTAATGGCAGAGGTTTTGGATTGTTAGCACAGCGCTGTTTCCAAAAACACTTGGAAACGGAAAACACTTGGAAACGGCGCTGTGCTCTAAATTCCGTATAAAACCCACGTTAACCCGAATTTTTTTCGGGTTAACGTGGGTTTTAGACAAAAAAGGGCCAAATTGTATCTCCCTGTAAGTCGTCTAGCATCACGTATATATTTTTATAGCATATTTTTTATATAAGATAATTGATTTTATATATTTCTCTACACTTAGCACTTCTTGACGGTGCACTAGTATGCACTTTCACTTTTATTTGTTGATAATTGATGTAAGGGGTTGATGCTGACACAGAGGTGGAGTTGAGTGATTGGGGCGGGGAATATACCTGTTAAATTTACTTTGGATTTTTATGTGGTAACATCCTGAGGAAGGCGTAACACTTATAATAAAACTGTTACACGGATATAAGTCCCACAAGTGCTTCCTTGATTGTTGGATATATATATATAGTTAAGAAATAAAAAAAGACTCTACAAAGCAAAAATTGCCAAGATCTGTCATTTTAATACAGACATTTTACAGCTGCTTGTAGTGATAACTTTATTGCAAAAGATCTGGTAACATCGCACAAGCTCTAAACTGTTAGAACATCTAACAGAAAAAAGTCATCTTTGCCCTCCTGGAGATGCAACAAATATAGCAAATAAACTGGCACAAACTGTGCCTGGTATCTCACAGATCTTTATCAGCAACAATTCTAAAATGACCAAAAATGTTTATGTGGAAAGTTTAATTATAAAGATAGAAACTGGATATCCAAACATCCAAGCATAGTTTAACAATAGTCAATTGTATTGATCGGTCACATGGCCACAAGGCTCCATGTTAATATTAGAGGTCTGACTCAGACCTGGCTCTGATGCGGAACCATTCAGTTCAGAAATCCGAATTTTTCATCGGAAACAAAGCAGAGTGTTTGGATTTCGGAACTTCGGAACGTATTTTCGAGGGTTACCGAATGTACAAGGTTATTTTCAGTAACCCTTGAAAGTAGCCTTGTATGTTCGATAGCTCTCCAAAACCCGATTGAAAACTAATTTTGAATTTCCGATCTTATTTTCGAGGGTTATCAAACATATGTGGTCATTTTTTATATATTTTGATACATTAGGTTCTGAACCCTCGGACCCTCAGAATTTTCCCGAGTTCCATAAATCTGGAAATGGATTAAAACTTCCCTAAAAGTCCCAAATATCTCTAGTTAATATCGACCACACTATAAACACAGAAATTAGTGTGTTGAATTTTTATGAAAATAGTGCAAGTTTGGGTTCACGGTTGTATAATGCAGGTGTGTTTCATAAATGTGCTTTTTTTTTGCATCATTTAATCATCTGCATCTTATCTAGGGCACCAAAGACATGAAAAATTGCACTTCTTAAAATAATACCTCAGATGCAAAAAGAAAACCCCACCCAAAACCTGTAGACATTTGCATAATGTAAAACAAATGTACACTTATATCATCTAAACGAGATTCAAATCTCACTAAGAATATAATACGGGTGCTGCCATTTTTATTCCAAAGGGATTTTAAATCATCTTCAGCCATTTTATTCTAATTTCCCCTGAGAATAGTAACATAGTAGTAGAGAATGCTGTAGAGAATATCATTTGGAATAGACCGAGATACAATATCACCCTGGAATTGTTCTGCTTACCTCTCTATACTTTCCCGTAAAAAAAATATCTTGTGACATTGAAATATATTTTTTTGTACCCTGAAATTTAAGTGCCTTAATTTTATACTAAAATAAAATCTCAGTAAAGGAGCCATTTTAAAATAGTTTTCTTACATATACTCTTTGACCTGTTTCTACTTTTCTATCATTTCCAGCTTTCTGGGCATCAAGATGGCCAATGATTTCAACACTAAAGATGTTCATGTTAAAGGTGATAACTTTATTGGTTATCTGACTGAAATGATAACTATAGCAAGCTTTCAGAACATTATAGTTTCATTCTAGCTTTTCCATGCTGTTTTATGGGTTAAAGATGAAAAATGAACCATAGTATTCTGAAAACTTGTTCAGACATCCCATCCTTCCAAATGTGGCTTCCAGGTAAGGTGGGGGGAGGGACGTTTCGGGGCGAAGGAGCTTGGTGTGGCTGGAAGGCGTCATCTAGCGGGTGGACCAGAGGCGATTTCAGGTCTTGTTCTGGGGGCATGGCGAATGAAAAGGGGCAAAGTATAGAAGTACTAGTGGTTGGGGGAGTTGGTCTTGCTGGAGAGTGGGAGACCAAGCCAGAATTCAGGAGACTCCTGACTGACGGGAGGGCAAGGATACCTGTAAGTTAGCTGAAACCTTTATCTTTCCTTTGGTTATATTTTGTCAGGAATGAGCAAGGTTTTATTCTGCTGGGGGATAATGATGAATCCCAATTTTGAAACAAACCTGGTTTCAATTTGGAACTGCAAGTGTCGAAAATATGTGTATCCAATGGATTTTTTAAAATTTTCGAAACTCTGAACTTTTCTTTAAAAATTTGAATATTTTAAAAATCTTTACTTTTGAAATTTCATTCAAAGAATCCAAAATGTCTATCAAAAATTAGAAAAATTTCCATTCAATCACATTTTGGAACTTCAATATGTTCTGCAAAATGTTCTGCAGAATTGGAACCAATCTCACTGGATTCGTCCATCTCTACTAGTGGGTTCACGACCCATAACAAGGTTTCGTTACAGGATTTGGGGATGTTCGGTAGAGAATAGAGATGGCCGAAACTGCCGGGTTTCGTTCCGTTTTCTGGTTTTCGGATCTCGGGAAAATCATGAAGATCTGAAAATTCTTGAATGTTCAATAAAAATCGAAAATGCGCTCCGAAGTCCCAAAATCGGAAAAATCCATCCGAATGGAACATTTAGATTTCGGAACCGAGGCGGACCCGGATCCCATCTCTAGTAGATAAGAATGAAACCGCCATTGAAATTCTGCAGAACTAAAATTGGAATAGTAGTCAATAGGAGCAGAATTTAGGGATTTTGACATTAAATTTAGACATTTCTATACATTACATTTTTAGACAAGGTTCTGCCCTTGTCCCAACAGATCCAAACCCATAGTTCCACCTAAAGTCCAGGTTTGGTTTGAAATCATGACTCATCACTGATTATTAAATCCCAAATTCTGTGTTAAAATTTCAGTAATTTTGCATTAAAATGTAAACTGTAGTTTCAACTGGTAAAATTTTGACAGTGGATCTGATGGTTTAAACCCAGTGTCCCGTGTTCAGAGAAACATAATTGTAAACAGGAATCACACTGATCTATTTGAGCGGACTTCTGATGTCCATTCCCACTGCATATTTTATTTTTTCTGAATGAAAAGCTTAAGCTGCGTTTTCATGCCCTAAAAGCCACAAAAGCGTCTTCCTTTCACATGAAACCCAAACTGTCTGTTAAACCTCTAATTATCAGCTTGCCTCACGGGTAAAATTGTACCATTCAATTATAGTTTTTTTGTTCGTCTGTCAGTGGTAAAAAAAAAAAATAAAGCATATTAATTATAACTGCTTTTCAAACCAGCAATAAGAACCGCAATACTGCAAATGGCTTTCTGCGTGTAGTTACTGCAGACCTTGTACTGGATCCTTATGGTGACTGCCAAAACTGCACAATGCTGTTGTGAATGCAAATCGTGTTTAATGGGGTTGTTTCAATTATTTAGGTTAACATTGTGACATTTTGTTGAAATTTCCCCCTGTTGCTATCTGATTTCAGTTGAGGATATTAATCAGTGTCCAGATAGAGATACAGTATTTCATTTCTGTACATACCTTTTAATTAAGATTCCTTGTATGTTAACTGGTTATAACAGGGAGTTATTTCACAGTAAACTGATTATAAAAAGGCTAGAGCTCCTGTATGCAAATAAAAGTAGGAGAGACTTCTGGTTAATTCCATATTTCCAGGTTGCAAGTCTCTTCTACTTTTGTTTGCATATGAGAAGGGTGCTCAAGCCTAAACTCTTCCTAACTTGCTTCATTTATTGGTGATGTCCATCTAAAGGCACGTCACTATGCAGACCAGAGTCTTAACTACTTTCATATGTTTATAAAGGGGATTCACTCATGCAGGTGAAATAACAAAACCCTTGTCACCAAGTTAGCCACTATGCCTGCTTTGACTTTCATGGCTTTAGTTGGAAGCAATGGATCACGGTGTCAAAAGGCAAGTTGGCTCTTATAATTGATAAATAGAAGTGCACGTCATTAATGACATTTATTCTGTGGTGGAACTTAATTTAAGTATTTAGTCCTTCAATAGATTTTTTTGGCCTTCCTGTTAAATGAAGAGCTTATTGTCTTATTGCTTAAAATGAAAATGGCGGAGAAGCAAATCTGTAATCTATTTTTTTTCCATCTCTCTCTGTTGATTCAAGGTAATGATATTTCGATTTCTGCTCTGATTAATTTCTGGGTAAAGTTGTCAAAGGCCTTTAGTAAATCAGTCACATAAAGTCTACTTCTGCACTACCATTGTGTAGGTACAAGTTAGTCCCAGGACCCTCTCTATACAGCAGAGATCCTTGTGTTATACTATGGGTTGTGGTCTGTGATGGAATGAAGCTTATAACATTCTGTAGAGTTGTCAAATTACAAGATGTAACTTTATTTTAAAGTCCACAGTACCCACAGAAAAAGTTCATTAGATTGCCATAGGACGCATTGTGCTTCATTCTTGTTCTTCATTGAGAACGATGAATACCAAAACAGTCTGTGAATGAATGGACAGCGCACTTAAACACCCCTTAACTTAGAACTGTGTACCACACATCACATGTACAAGGACAATATACCAAAACAGTCCTTTATTGAGAACAGTGTTTCAAAGTGATCCTTCATTGAGCGGACAGAGTACCAAAGCTCTTAATGGGGGACAGTCCACCGAAACACTGAATTTCAAAAACCGTGGTATTACCAGTCTCACCAAGCCTATGCCTACAATGATTGATTTCACAGTATACAGATCAGTAAATTCACATTACATTCATGGCTGGCATCAACATGTTAATGCAGAGAGAGACAAGTGTACCCACGTGGTGTATGCATGTTTGTGTGTAAGCAATAGCATGTGTGTTTATATTCCTGTAAAATATATTGAGAGCTAAAAATAATAACATTTACAGCCACTTCTTCTCTAGATCACTGTAGATCAACATAATTAACTTACAGGGAGATTCAATAAAAGTTCTTATCGTTAATAATGGTGCTAATTTAGCCCCAACCAATCAGATCTTATTGAACATTTGAAAGCTAACAACATTAGTTAACACCATTTTAAACGATAAGAACTTTTATAGAAAAACCCTGACACTTAACTCGTACAAAGAAAGATAAGTGGGATAATAATTCTCCAGTGTTAATCTTGCCATGAACTCCATAAAAATAGTTTGAATTAAAATACCTTGGTCCTGTCAATGTGTTCCTCTTTTCCTTGCTAGAAAAATGCTTTATTCACTTGAACTTGACTAATTAAAACATACAAAGCTGTTTTGAAGTTAGTGATAGCTGCCAATTATCCAATTCATTTGATAGTTTTACTTCTGACAATCAACAATAAGCTGTGGATCAGAAAAACCAGGGGAGATATTGCAAATAATTTATGTATGTGTGTATAGTTTTCTTGTGAAGTTTCTCATTCATCCAGGACATGGTATCTCTGTTGTATTCAATTAGATCAACTGGACTTAAGGTTCATACACACGTGCGATCGCAGGTGACGACGTGCATGATGTGTGCGAACGGCCGTTTCGGACGATGATCGGCCCTAGCAAACGTCTTCAAGAAATAAACTTTATGTCCAGTTGATCTAATTGAATACAACAGATATGTGTGTATAGTTTATTTATAAATTGCTACTTGGGGCGCAGCGCTGTACAATAACAAAATACAAATCAGGAAAGGAGGCCCCTGTAAGATGCAGATACACGGCTGAGTCCTGACCCGAGGAATTGGCTCTTTTGTGCTGGGCCATACGTTGATGCAGTTGTTGTTTGGTCTCCCCCACATACAAATCAGAGCATTCTTCACTGCACTGCACCGCATATATGATGTCGCTTTTCTTGTGTTTTGGTATTGGGTCTTTTGGCCCAGCTTGTGATCTAAAGGGTGGTGGGAGTCAAACATCAAATACTGATCTGTGTGTGTTGGTTTTCTGTAAACCTCTACTTCCAGTTTACCATTTTCCTTAACTTCTACCAAGCAGTCCAAGAAAGCCAGTTTGTTGTTTTGTACCTCTTCCCTTGTGAATTTAATGTTTTGGTCCACCGCATTAATGTGTTCTGTGAAAGCTTGTACTTCCTTCTGGTGGATTTTAACCCAGGTGTCATCAACATATCTGAACCAGTGGCTGGGTGCTATGCCCTTAAAGGTATTAAGCGCCTGTGTTTCTACCTCCTCCATGTAAAGGTTGGCCACAATAGGTGAAACTGGAGATCCCATAGCACATCCATGTTTTTGCTTATAGAACTTATCCCTGTATTTGAAATAGGTGGTATTCAGGCACAAGTCCAACAAGGAACACACCTGTTCTGGGTTGAGATCAGTTCTGCTGGTAAGAGTGCTGTCTTTGCCCAGCCGTTTTCTCACCATGTCAACAGCCTCCTTGGTGGGTATACAAGTGAAGAGAGAAGTCACATCATAGGACACCATAGTTTCTTCTATATCTTCAATCTTGTTGGTGAAATCCTGAGAGTTCTGGATGTGATGCTTAGAACTTCCCACCAAAGGTCCTAAGATGTTAGCTAGATATTTTGCCACCTTGTATGTTACAGAGTTGATGCTGCTGACTATAGGTCTTAGTGGGGCCCCTTCCTTATGTATCTTTGGGAGTCCATATATGCATGGATGTGCCTCACCAGGGTAGAGGCGATGATACATTGCTCGGTCAATGGCTTTATCCTTTTGAAGCTGTTGTAGTAAGTCTATGACTCTTTTCTTGTAACGGCTGGTGGGATCCCTTGTTAAAGCCTCATATGTGTTGTTATCGGCCAGGAGCATGGTCACCTTATCATGGTAGTCTGAGGTGTTGAGTACCACTGTGCATCTTCCTTTATCTGCCGGTAGAATGGTGATACTGGAATCTTTCTTGAGGGATGTTAAGGCTCTTCTTTCCTGTGTAGTCAGGTTAGATGAAGGAGTTTTAGCACTGGCTAAGGCTGCAGATACCTTAAGGCGAAGTTGTTCTGCCTCACTCTGTGATACCTTATTACTGTGGATAGAGGCTTCTGTGGCTGCTATAATATCCACCACAGGGATGGCTTTAGGGGTGATGGCAAAATTCAAGCCCTTACCAAGGACTTCCATTTCTGGCTGGGTCAGGGTCCTGTTAGACAAGTTTCTCACCCATTCCTCCTTGTTTGATGAAGTGACACTTCCCTCCTTTTGTATCCAAGGTAGTTGTTCTCCTTTGGGGCTGTTCTGGGATGACAAAATAGAGAACTTGTTCTGTTGCCTTTGTTTGCCCTTACAGTGCTGAGAAAGCTGTGCTTGTTTGGTGAACCCCATCACTCTTTCCCAGATGGACACAGGTAGCTGTGAGGCCAGGTTCTGTTCTAGTTGACTAATGTTGTGCATTAAAGCATCGACTGTAAAATGTGTCTGTCGTACCCGTTCACTTAGGAGCTGTGTTTGAGCCTTTTGCAGTATCTGTTTGGCTCTGATGCCTTTAACCGTGGAATCCAGACGTATACTGCATGGTACTAGCCTTTGTTGTCTGCATCGGAGGTTAAATCACAGGTGGTTTCTGTAGTCTGCCAATTTCCTTGCTGTCTTTTCATATTGCCGTACAAGTTTGAGGGTTTTCTCCCCAAAATGATTAGAAATATGCTTGTGAAGGTTCTCATTCATCCAGGTCATGGTATAAATTAAAGAAACCAAGCCTAAATAGAGGTGGGGGGGTTCGACACCAACTGTCTGCCATGTACAATGCTGTTTTAACACCTTACTCTGGGCGTTCCTATAACACCTCTTAGCCACTATCTAATCACACCCTTAACACCTGGCTGTGATATGCTAATTGGGATTTTCCAGGGTACATAATTGCCACAGATTCTTGTACAAGTCATTCTGAATTGAGAAAGCCAGTCGGATGACTAGCGAAACGTCTTCAAGAACTACATTTCAAGTCCAGTTGATCTAATTGAATACAACAGATATACCATGACCTGGATGAATGAGAACCTTCACAAGCAGATGTAAGGGTAGATTTATCATATATAGATATATAGATACCATATACTGTGCTGGTTACCAGATAGGTAGGATGTAAGGGTAGATTTATCATATATAGATATATAGATACCATATACTGTGCTGGTTAACAGATAGGTAGGATGTAAGGGTAAAGTTAAACCTGCTAATTAAGGTTAATTGACGTAGAGAGAGGGGAATAGAATTCCAGAGGACGGGAGCTACAAGAGAGAAAGGCTTAAGGCGAGAGGAAGCAGTATGAGTGGGGGGTCTGTACAGGAGATTGTTCTGTGATGATCGAAGGGTGCAGGCAGGAACATATGGGGACACTAAAGATGAAATATAAGGAGGTGCAGTAGAGCAAAGGGATTTAAATGTTAACAGAAGGATTTTGTATACAATGTGCTGTTTAACGAGGAACCAGGTTGTTGTACAGAGGAGATTTGGGATCCGGTTTATTAGAGAGCAAAACAATACAGTACATGTAGCAGAGTTTAGAAGAGGAGAGAGGTGGGAAGCAGGAAGTAGTAGGTTACAGTAGTCAGGTGCGATAGGATGAGAGCATGCATAAGCATAGCAGTGGTCGGGAGAAAGAGGAACCTGTGGATTTTCACTATATTCCAAAGGAAAAAGCAGCAGTTTTATCAACATAGTTAATGTGGTTAGAAAAATTAGAGATATCAGTCAATAATTATCCCTAGGCAGCATGCCAATTGGATAGGGAAAATGGGGGTATTGTCAACAGAACAAGAGAGAACAATAGGACAGGACCAGGTTTATCTTGGAAAATGATCAGTTGAGTTTAAGAAAGATTTAATTTGAGGTAGCATCGGAACATCCAGAAGGAGATGGTAATGAGATAGTAGGAGACACGTGATTGGATGTCAGGAGTTAGATATTGGGTGGACAAGTAGATTTGTGTGTCATATGCATATAAGCGATACTTGAAGCCAAAAGAGCTAATGACATCTCTCAAGAAAAAATCCTCACTTTCTCTTTGAGCAGCGTTAGCCAAATGCACCAACTTCTTGATATTTCAAACAACTAAATAAACACGATGATAAGTCATTTTTACTGGGCTTGCTGCTGCAGCACAATAATTTAGGAGGCTCTGATTGAAGAGTAGAGATGGAATCCGAGTCTGAATCAGACCCGCGTGTGAATCGGTATTCCTTGATCCAAAGTTCCGTTCAGATCCAATAGGAACCAATTGAAACTTTCGGATCATGGAACTTTCCTTATTTTTAATTACCCTCAAAAGTAAGAGGCTACGTTTAAGGGTTAACATATATTTAAGTAACCCTCAAAAGTAACCTTGTGTATTTGGTAACCCTTCGAAATTATACATGCAGGCTACTTGCAAGGCTTACCGAATGCTCAAGGCTACTTTCAAGGGTTATCGAATGTTTGAGGCTACTTCTGAGAATTGCTGAATGTTCAAGACTACTGTCAAGGGTTAACGAAAGTAACCTCGGAAATACATGCAGAAGCTCGAAAATAGCTTGTATGTGTGAAGTTTTTTTTTTTTTTATGTTTTGGTGATTCGTATATATGTTTCACTGAACCATCGACAGTAAGTTACCATGCATTTACTAGCCTTACTTTACTTAAATCCTTCAGATTTTTTCCCCATTGACTTCAATGGGTCCGTTTCCGGATTTTCACTTTTTTTTCCAGTATTCTGAAAATCCGAATACAGAACGAAACTTCTCAATTGAAAAGGCTTGAAAGAATTCTATTTCAAATTCTCTGCAGTATCTCAGGATACTTTGATAGCTCTCACTGTTATTCTTCCCTTTATGTAGTATAGATATCCTTGTAGCATTCCTGTGCTATAGTAGGTAGCTCATGAGGACATGGGTAGGACTGGTTTGAGAGGAGTTTTTTTTTTTAAAAAATTGCTTTAATCAACAAGGCAATATTCTTCTCCCCTGTACCAATGAACTGGAATATACAGTTCAGTTTTTCACGGGCAACCTAATTTCTTTTTAAAAATCCATTTTAACTTAGCAATCTGCTGGAGTAACATTTGGTGAGCAGCAATAGTGATGAATTCAAGAAACCATCAGTGACTCTTTATTAGAGATGTTCGAAACTGATGAGTGATGTTCGAAACTGATGAAAACGGACCCATAGAAGTCTATGGGAGAAAAAAATTTGAAAGTTTCTATCAATTTGAAGGGTGAAATAGTAATAGTAGGTTACTGTAAATAACACAGGGACCTGGGGAATGGTCTGGGGAACTAATAAATATAAGTAAAATTCATTTAAAATCTATCTTTCCTCACGATCGGGCTGTTTTCGATCTTTCGCGGGCTATTTTCGAGGGTTACCGAAATCGAACATTACTTTCGAGGGTTACCGATATCACAAATTTGAGGGTTACCGTAATCAGCTTGTACATTCGAGGGTTGGCGAAATCGGCACATACATTCGAGGGTTACCGAAATCATCTACTTTCGATTTCGATAATCATCTACTTTCGATTTCTATAATCATCTACTTTCGATTTCGATAATTATCGAATTTTCGATAAAAATCGAAAACTCGGAAAATTCAAGTTTTGAAAAATCCGGGAGTTCCGAAAGTTTCGGCCGGACTTCGAAACTGCCGGATTCGATTCGAAACTGGATTCTATTAGAACCCAAAGTACATCCCTACTCTTTATCTGGTTTCAAAGAACTTTTTCCCCCCTCTAGGGTATAAACCATTGTTTACAGTATTAATGCAAGTCTGCATTCATTTTCCAACAAACAAATCTAAAGTATGCAGAAATTTTTTAATAAAAATGTAGAATTTGCCAAGCAGGTATTATTTTTAACCGTTGCCCTTGTTTCCTCTAAGCCACAAATAGCCAACATACTGCTGTACATGCAAATACTTATACAAACTTGTAAATGATACCAGCTGTGTAACATGAAAATCTTTTGCAAGTCTCATAGCCTGAGACCTTGTAATTATAACAATGATCACGCGTTTGACACTCCTGCCCTAACAATATTTGCGCTCATTGTACGGATCTTTTTTTTATTTTTGTCACTTGCGTTCTGTACATTGGCAAAGCAATAGGTATATTGGTGTTTATTATTAATTATTATTATAGAGTTTAATTCTAAATATGCAGTGGTAGCCAAAAGGCAGATCCTTTCCCTTGGCCCATTCTACTGCACAAGACCTTCCTTGTGGTGCTCACACCATGTTGACAAGTCAGAAATATCTTCCTTCATTGGCTATTTAACCCATGTGACCACTCACATCATATAAACTATCTAAAGAAAGGTAGAGTGATGGTTCACCCTCCCTACCACTGATCAGTATAAAGAGTGTTAAAGGGTATCTATACTCTAAAAAATCTTCTCCTGTCACTCCAGGAGCAGAGATTGTAACATGTGACCCATTAATGACCTCTAACTAGGATCTTTAGCTGCCTGCCAGCACACTTTCTGCAACAATTATGAGAATCAGCAGAGAAAAGAAGGAAGGGGGAGGGAGGGGGAGATGTGTAAGCAGAGCAGGGTCCATGGTGAGGCTGTGCAGATCTTATAAGTGTCGCAGACACTACAAGGAGGCAGTGAGTAAGCGAGGGTGGGGGCAATTAGGAGCACTCGCTAAACATTAATATTTTAATGACAAAGCAAGCACAGATAAATATGTGAGTACCACCATTTTACTTCTCTCAAATTGTAGTTTCAGATAATGTAAAGTTGTTTGAGTGAGTATAGTGACTCTTTAATAGGGTTCCTAAGACAGGGTACACACAAGGTGATTTTTTTCGCCAAACCGACCAATATATCGGTCAGTCGGACTGGAAAAGAACACTGGCATATGTCACCCCTTCACCCAGATCAGGCAAAAATGTGCCTAAATTTTCAGTCACTGCCTCTGCCCCCCTTATTATTATTGCAGATTAACAATATATCATGCCAATATATTTTCACTATAAAAGTGTGAGTGCGTGTGGACGGCTGATTATAAATGCATCTAAATGTTCTGCCTCTATTAACTTGTTTATTTGTCACGAGGAATGTTTTGGTCGGTTATAATTTTAATCTGTCATTTAATGACCTGGCATTATGCTATTCATTACCAGTCCTGGCAGCTGTCGGAGTTGCAAGGTCACACAGATTGTCAACAGAAAAAATAACAGGGAGCTAGTTGAAATATAATCACTGTGCTGCACCAGGTATTGCCTAAATACATGCAGAGACATAGGGGCACGTAGGTAGGACGTATGAGCAACAAGGTCACTGAGTTGGTGCGTTTGGGACTATTTTTTGGTTAGTGAGGGTTTTAATTGTGTTGGTGTAAATAGTGCACTCTATTAGCAAAGGAACCTCATTGTCTATGAATGAATTATTACCAAAAAATGAAAATGGAATGTCTGTAGACGTCGCTAGATATCTATATCACAATAAAGGCAACATAATGCATAATATCCTATGCTGTACAGATGATCTTTGTGGCTCGGTACTAGTGATGAGTTCTGGTTTTGAACTGGTTTTCGAGGCAAAACTGTAGCTGATCTGGTGGAACTTCAGTGTTTGGTGAAAATGTAGAAAATTCAGAAATCGGTGGTAAAAAGTAAAAAATCGGTGTTCAGATTTGATTTTGAAAAATTCAGAAATTTTGATCTCAATGACATCAATAGTGTTCCATTTGAATTTCTGCAATATTCCATAAAACTTCTGGCGGAAGGAAACTTGCCATGAAGCGCCATCACACTTGTGACCATTCATTGCTGTGCGTCAACAGTATCATTTATCTAATATGAATCATTACATGTTTCTCTTCCATAACGTTCAGAGACTTTGCTAAAAAAAGAAACTTTCCCTTCAGATATAAATAAAAAATATCCCAAGTCATTAACATCAAGGAGAGTTTGGAGAACATGGATCAAAGCCCCCCATGTAGAAAGACAGGTCCCATAATTATGTTGCTCTAAAGCAGCAACCCCAAGTGTAGAGATCAACAAAATTGGTGAGTTTCCATCTGCAATTTCCACGAACTTATCGACATTCCCGAAATCCGATTCAAACTCAACTAAAATTGTATTTTTCAATTTTTCTCCCCCATCCCCTCCCCATGTTTGTCTATTGACTAGAAATTTCTTTTGGTGTGATTTTTGGTAATAAATTTGTACATTTTTGATTAAGTTTCGAAATTACCAAGAAATCAAAGTTCCCAGTAATTCCATAGGATCTGCGGATTTTAAAACCAGGCTTTCAGGAACAAATCCATGTTCATTTTGAAACTGGGACTTATTTCTACCCAAAAGGTTTATAGGAGCGAATGTGCATTTATACTGTTCAGGGTATTTATAATGAAGTGAAATCCTGAAAATTGTGCCCAGAGAGAAAGTCTTGGAATAAGAACAATTAACCAAAAATAATGCAAAATCTTGGAGCTGTGTGAATACGCATCATTACTATCATTCCCAACCAGAACTAGTACAAAGTGACCCCTAACTCCAGAATGGGTCAAAGACGTACTCAAACCCTGCTTAGTCAAATCCATGAACAATTTTACTGGCACAAGCCTCACCTACCCAATAGCAACCAATGTGCATTGGGCACATAAAAGAGAAAATGTGATCATTCCAGATTTTTGGTCAGTCCTAATTGTTTTTTATTGAAGTTTGACAAACTCCATCAGAAAAAAAATTTGAAAACGGCATTTAGAGGGTTTTGTATCATACAAGATAGGGAGGCTATGTTCTAGGCCAGATTGGGGCAGGAAATTCAACGGCATCAAGGTCCATGTATATTATAAACCTAATTGAGTATATTTTTCAATCTTTTTTTTGTGAATAAACTCCGTTTAGAACTTAACCTGGCTGGAACCTATCCTTACGGCATGACAGATAATATTGTAACAAGTGGCTTATTGACTCCTATGGTTTATGGAGTGCAATGTAACCAGACGGGGCGAAAAGACAAAAGCAAAGCTAGCCATTCACGAGACAGTCACAGCTCATTAGCAAGCACTGAGGTAGCAAAGCTTTAGATGCATTCCAGTCCCTTTGTAAAGCAAACTTGACAGCTTGAGTTATGTTGACAGCCTCTCCTCAAAGGAAAAGATGGTGTCATTCTGTATGCTGTAGAGGCGAAGCAAGTTTTTCACTGTCAACTTCGACACCGAATAAATGGATGCCCTAGAATCTTGCCATCAGCGACATTGCCTTCTGGGGGAAAAAAAATGGAAAACTTGAGTTTGATATTATAAATCACCATAATTTGTTACAATTTCCAAAGACAAATATGACAGGGTGGAATTACTTTTCAGAGCCGAGACAGTCATTTTCAGAAGCTATAAACTGCCGGTACAAATCTAAGCTTGAGATAAATTTCATTTGTTGGAAAACAGGACGATATCAGTGTATTATTTTGTTTTATAACAAAGCCATTTAATGCCCTTGTAATTGTTGTACATATCTAAAAAAGGCATCAAATTGACAATAGTATCTTTAGGATGGAAAGAGGAATACATTATAGTGTTGTAAATGTACCTGCTAAGATAAATGTCCACATGCTCGTTATATGTCACCCTGAAATGATCTCGGGAAATGGCTGCATCTACTGTATGGTGAATAAAGGGAGATTTCAGCCAATCCCCTTGGATCTAGGATTACTGGAACACTAATTGTAAAAAGATGGTTTAAATACCCTATGCACATACACCAGTGTGAATGCAGAGGCTCTCCAACCGCTTACCCCATAGGTTAATAAATTTCAGTAAGTAAAATGGAGAATTGCACACCGAAAGTAATACGTTATTTTATTCAGAAACACACATCAATATTACAAAGATTTTGGGGGATTTGCTCCTCCATGAAAAGTTCCCCTGTTTTCTCTCCCCTCCACACGATCACTCCAAACAAGATTTGTCTAACCTGTGTTCAATAGTATAAGGAGGATAATGGACAATGCAGGCCAGCTGTAATACATTAAAACTTATACACTACTACCAAAAACACTACCGAGATGGGGTAAGCTCCACCCAACACATTTTGTGGCATCATGTCACTTCCTCATTAGAGATGTACCGGAATCCGAACTCGGTTACACAACAGATTTTATGGACTTTGTGGATTTATGACTTTTTTTTCAGATATTTCTAAAATTTTCAAAAATTTTAGAAAATTCGATTTATTAAAGGGTAACTGTGGTCTCGAATTCTTCCAAACTAGTAAGAATTATATAAAAAGCCTTCCATCACACCTTCAAAATAAAACCTAAATCACATATCTAGATATAATTTGTGAGAAGTTATTGCTGTAAAGGTTAAGCAATATTACTTCCTGCTTGAACACTTCCTGTTTTCAGCCATGTGACCAGATTGTAATCATGTGACCAGCCTCAGTCTGCATTAATAGGCTCCCCTTCTCAACTGTCATTTTCTCCCCCAGGTGCTTTCTGATTTCCCCAGCATTAAGTCTCAACTGAGCATGCTACTCCCCAGGGGAGATGGGGCGGGACAGAGGTCAGGTGATGTCACTCAACCTACTGGAAGCAGGAAGTTTGAACATTCACCACAATGTAATTTCTCACAGGCTCCAGCCAGAGATGTGATTGCCGGCTCATTTTAAAAGAAACACTGCAGGCTTTCATTTAACCCTAACTTGTTTTGAGACCACAGTTGCCCTTTAAGTTCAAAATTTCTAGAAATTCTTGAAAATTTCCGAAAATACTATGCAGAATGCCAAAACAGGAAGCACAAGAAGTTTTCCGGTCAGGTAAAAACTTCAGAGGATGTGCAATCGTTGCAAGGGGATCTAGATAGATTATCACATTGGGCTGCTAAGTGGCAGATGAAATTCAATGTTGATAAATGTAAGGTGATGCATTTTGGACTTAAAAATACTTGTGCTACTTATACTATAAATGGCTCTGTGTTAAGTGAATCCCTGTTGGAAAGGGATCTTGGAGTTTTGGTGGATAACAAACTTAAAGGTAGCAAGCAGTGCCAGGCGGCAACAGCCAGAGCCAGCATGGTATTGTCTTGTATAAAGCGAGGTATGGATTCAATGGAGGAAAATGTTATTCTTCCCCTTTACAAAGCATTGGTAAGGCCTCATTTGGAATATGCAGTGCAATTTTGGAATCCTGTGTACAAAAAGGACATCTTTGAAATGGAAAGGGTTCAGATAAGGGCAACTAAATTAATAAGGGGATTGGGGGAGCTTGAATATGAAGAGAGACTGGATAAGTTACAACTATATACGCTAGAGAAAAGGCGCTTGCGTGGGGATATGATTACTGTGTATAAATACATTAACGGGCCATACAATAAACTATCTGGGGCATTGTTCACCAATAGAGCATGTCAAAGAACACGAGGACATCCCTTAAGACTTGAAGAAAAAAGGTTTAGGCTTCAAGTTCGGAAAGGGTTTTTCACTGTGAGAACGGTAAAGCTATGGAACTGTCTTCCAGTGGACGTTGTTATGGCAGGTTCATTGGTCATTTTCAAAAAATAGCTGGATGAGTTTCTGCAAACAAGGAATGTTGCAAGTTACTGGTATTGATATATAAAGTAAAGTTGATCGAGGGAAATTTCCGATTGCCACTTGGAGTCAGGAAGGAATTTTTTCCCCCTTCATAAATTTGGTGGGTTTTTTGCCTTCCTCTGGATCAACAGTTAGGCAGGAAATGATGATATTGCTAGATGGGTTGGACTGGATGGACATATGTCTTTATTCAACCTCAAATACTATACTAGGTGTTGGGCATAAATACATGTTCCCCAGACCATTTCCCAGGTCCCTGAGCCATTTACAGTAAGTTCCCATTTCTATTTATACCTTCATTTTAGGCAGATTTGTATAATGCCTGTTGACTTTAATGGGTCCGCTTGTGGATTTATGAATTTTCAAAATATTTTTTTGAAAATCTGCGAATCTGTAAGTGGAATGGGTTTCAATGAGTTTGGCCATCTCTGTTCCTCATGTCTATTCCTCATCAGTTGCCCCTTTTCTGTCTTATTACTACACCCCTTAAAACCAGGCCTGATGTTGGAATCCTTTAGATTTCAGTAGCTAGATTAGAGAGAGGAGCCTTTGTCTTGTCTGTATCCTTGACAATGCTGTCACACACGAAACAGTTTCTATTTTTGCATTCTCTTAACAAGCTGTAATTATACGGACAAATCAGCTGGAGACGAATGTCAATTCATCCTGCACACAAATGTACTAAACCCGTTTAACGTTGAGTGGCTGGCCGATGATTGATTTTATTTACCGGTCTGAACCGATACACTGAAGGTTAGACTGTCCGGCATTCTGATTTACTGTTATGGTTCAGCTACCCAGCAACATTGAGGTTTGTCACCAGCCGTATAAAACGTTACCTTTCATAGCAATTCAAGGAAGAAAGGTTAGCCTTCTAAATTGGTTCAGGTTCAATGTTGAGGATAGCAAAGTGATGTACCCTGTGTACACGCAATAAATGATGTACCATACAGGCTTATTCATCATGTCTGTCTTCACTTTGCAACCCTGAAGTGACGCCTGCTTAACCACTGGTGGAAAATTAAATCACTTTCATACATAACAGGAATTGGAAGCAGTTAACGTAGCTGTGATATTATTGGATGGGTGTGTTGACAGATGGCAAGTTGCCTTAGAGCAAAAACTGGAAGTCAGAGAACTGTAGTCCTCAGGTGAACTATAACTCCCATGATACAGAGTAAGCACAGGATCATATTTAAGACTAAATCCAATCCTTCAAGATGAGTGTTGGGAGATTATTAACAATAATATGTTTTATCTGAAATACAAGAAAAATTCCAGAATATGTTCTAACCTTCAGGCCAGTTCTAATCGCCCCACAGAGATACTTTAGTTTAGACCAAGATTGAATTCTAAAACCGGTCAAAGAAATGGGCAGAGATCCAGGGGGGCGATGCTATATATTTTTTTTATGACAAATGAGTGCAAAACCCACGCTACCCAATACACTATCGGGTTAGTGTGGGTTTTTCACAAATTTAGCACTGCCCACACCATTTACAATTTTTTTGGGAAATAGCATGGTGTAGCCAATGTAGAAAAGGCTAAGGGGCATATTTATAAAGGTTCGTTAAACTTTTCGCCTTCTTTAACGCAGCCTTTTCGCCTAATTTGGCCTTTTTGCTATTTATAGAGCAGTGATAACCAGTGGCCAAAGGTCATTACTGCTACATTTCGCTTTTCGCCATACATCGCTGCGGTAACCGCTCACGCAGATTTATAAAATGGCGAAAAGTGTATTTTTGCGTTAAATTCAGCCATTCCAATTCACCAAGTCTGAGGTGGTGAAAACACATAAGTGGCCATTTATTTAGCCTGCCAATGGGTCCACGGAAGGTGTCAGTACATTGTGGAGTGTTTCCCAATACTAATAAGTACCCAGGGGGTGTTAGACTATTTTCCAGCATTTACTGTAATACGATCTGAGATTTCACTTTTTTAAGGTTAATTTTTTTTTTTAAGGTTCCGATTTTCTTTATTTACCAATAAAGTCCAATGGGGGTCTGAGGGACATATTTATAAAGGGGCTTTATTTTGCTTTTTTCCCCACTAGCCTTTACCACAATTATTTAAACTTTCAACTTTTCCTTTCATCAAAGTTATTAAAAAGGCGAATTTTCATGAAAAGCGAAAATGATCTAGCAAAAAGTAGCACTAATAATGCTGAAAAAGCTCAGCACATATGATGGTAAATAGGTAATACTCCCTGGTGGGTTTTCATAGTATTAAATTGGTTAATACACACTGAACACCTATCTTTGTTATTTAAAATAAAAATGTGGTGTTTTTTTCAGCCAAGGATATAAACAGTATAAGACTCAAAAGGCGATTTTTCTCTATTTTATTAATAGGACATTTTTTAGTATTGCTTATTTTTAGCAAACTGCAGCTAATTATCAAACCAGTTCCATTAATATGGGAACAAGCACTGTGGTTTCTGTGTTATAACTTTAAAGGGCAACATTAAGATCCAAATGAAATAAAAGTAAATGTGCAAGTGCTGTCCTTTCCTGCAATGTTTCAGTAATTGTTGTTAAAGGGAACTGTACTCAACATCAAAATATTCTATGATATAAAATGAAGGCGGTTTAGCAGTAATACAGCAGGAGAAGGGGCAGAGACTGGGCAGGGCAGCAGCAGGAGGTGAGGTTTGGGGCGTAATGGGGCGGGGAATGGGTCGTTCCGGGGGAGTTGCAAGTTCCCTCGGTTGGACAAAATTTCAGCCCTGACTGCGGGACTCAGGATTTGCAATGTTTCAGTAATTGTTGTTAAAGGGAACTGTACTCAACATCAAAATATTCTATGATATAAAATGAAGGCGGTTTAGCAGTAATACAGCAGGAGAAGGGGCAGAGACTGGGCAGGGCAGCAGCAGGAGGTGAGGTTTGGGGCGTAATGGGGCGGGGAATGGGTCGTTCCGGGGGAGTTGCAAGTTCCCTCGGTTGGACAAAATTTCAGCCCTGACTGCGGGACTCAGGACGGCACAAGCGCGGGGGGCCCTGTCATGCCAAGCACACAATGGATAGAAAGGTTTGCAAGACGCCATCAATGATAGTGGATGATAGCGTTCATGGTCAAGGCGTTACGTGACGTATGTATACTGACGTGGAATATCGCATGATCGGTTGCACATGTGTATTTCATGCATATAGTACATAATAGCAGCCTAATAATGGCTGAGTAGAGATGGACAAAACTACCAGTTTCATTCCCTTCGGATTCCTGGATCTTGGAAAATGCAGAAATCCGAAAACCCAAAACGGAACGATTTTCGATTATTTCGATGTTAGAGGCTTATCGGAAATAGCCTGACCGTTCGATAATCTCCGAAAATATGTTCGAGTTTCCGATCGTATTTTCGAGGATTATCGAACGTTCGATAATTATAGAAAAGTCTCCGAATCCCAAAACCTGGACGGATTTCGTAACGGAGGGGTTCCGTGTCAGATCCGGGTCTGGATCGGACTCAGATCCCATCTCTATTGCTGAGTAAAAAAATAAAAATAAAAAATAATAATATAAATATATATTAATCCCCCTGTATGGGAGGGGACATTCAGGTAAGAGTTCTCAGCATTTCAGGTTTTTATACACAGACCCGGGCCCAGCCCTTGTTCACATTGTTTTCAGCAAAATGCAGAACACTTACTCACCGCTGTGGTCTGGGTGCTGCAGCCCCGAACCCATCGCTCGGTTCGTACTCAAGGATCAATAAGCAGGGTCCTTCGGCACACCCGTAAGAACAAATGTACAGTGTATGAAATAAAAACTAAGGGCTAGGGTTTATGTTTATGTGTCTTCCTGTATTAATGTACTAATAGTTCATGTTTTATCCTATACACTGGACGATCGTTCTTACGGTATACGGCGTTGATCCTTGTATTTCTTTTAATCCTACATCACAGTCTAACGATAATCTGCCAACAATGTACAAACATCTGCCAGGGCGAACGTCGGAAAAGCCGAGAATAGCCGGGATTGTTGGTCTTAGAAGAACGTTAAATTGTCGTCGAATGTCACATATGGGTCGTTGGTCGACAAATTGTGTGAAAAGATCTGATGTGGGGTTTGAAGCTTTACTGAAGGAAACCCCGCTACACTACAATTACTCTTGTAAACAACCTCAATTTTTAGTCAACAAAGCCTTGATAAACGATAAATAAAAGGTGAAACGATAGGACAAGGTATATAGACATGGAGCCATGGGCCTTGATAAAGCCAACGATTGTGGTCAGTGTATCTTGTTTCTGTGCTTGTCTGCTAAGAAGCCATAATAAAGAGTTTGTAAGAGATGAATACCACTTATAGATATACATATGATCTCTGTGAATCCTCCTCCAATAAGCATGTTTCACCAGGGGTTCACCAATATTCTTTTATTACCAAACTGTCAGGGATTACGCCTTCCAGAAGACAAAGCGGACTGTGGGGGATTTCCTTTAATTAGTTTTCAAATAATCCCGGAAGCTCATAGCCAATAATTAGCTCAATGCAGTCTCCTATTAACAATTCGTGTAAATCCTCCAGGCAGCCCAGACGCAAACACTTCAAAGGCTTTTTTTTTTTTAAAGGATATTGAAAATGATGCTCGCCTGGGGATAGAGTTTAAACACTGTATCTGCTACTGTTTTCTTTACGATTAGAGTTACAACACACACTAAATGTCACTTAGTCAACAACTGCCGTGTTCCGAAGGATTTCACAACCGGCTCTACTGTTTGCATTTAATAAAGATACAAAGTACAGTGTTCCTGTATTTTTACACAAATGCAAGAAGGGATCTATGGATGTGTGTGGAGCGATGTAACTATTTACAATGGATTTCATGTCCCCCGAATCCGACATTTTCTCACTTTGATCTCGGTAAAATAAATAACATTTTTTTTTTCTGTTTTAACTAAAACATTGGTTGTTGTTAGGGTGTATATTCCCAGACTCATCTGTTAAGGCAAGTCAAGTGAGAGTTGTACATGACTATAAACTGGTGAGTTTAATGTAGACAAGACATCTCTTGGAACTAATGGCTTCAACTGAGCTTTGTGGTGTAACTTTAGGGGTTGATGTAATATGAGGTGTAAACATTTGTCTGTGATATTGATGCAGCAACCAATCAGATGTTATCTTTTAAATTTTAATAATATCTGATAATTGGGGCAAGAAAGATAGAAAGAAACTTTTAGTGAATAACCCTGTACGCTTCTACTGAGTTACTGCATGTTTTGTGGATCTGTCTGCTATTTATTAAGATATCTAATCTGCAACATCTTGTATTTCAGCTGTTCAATCAAGTGCCTTACTGCCATAAACTTTTATGCTGTGTTTTTTCTGTAGCTAGAAATGTTACAGTTGGTATGTATGAATTGGTACGAAATCCCCTCTCTAGCAAGTGGCTCTAATGATTACTGGAGCATGCTTGACTTCTTCAGAAAGTCATGTCAAAGGGAAGGAGGAGTTGGTTAAGATAGATGAGGGGATTCTGCGCCTGAGAAAAACAAGTACTGTGTTGAGACATGCAGAAAACGAGTTAGTGCAACATATGTATTTATTTAAGATTAGGTTAGGTAAAGTATTTCTTTCAGTATAGTTGCCCTTAAAGGAGGCTTAAGCTATTATTGCGGTCCTTTTTACTTCCAAATGATCTATATGTTAATTAAAGAGAAAAAAATGTAATTGCTGCTGGCTTTATTATTGATCTAACAAAGTGGACTTGGGGGGGGGGAGATATGTTCACTACTACTAAACTACTACTAATAAATAATGTAATACGGGCAGAATTCTTGAAAAACACCACCATGGAGAACACCAGGTACATTGTGGAAATAAGTTCCAGCCTTCATGGTGCGACCACATAGATGAATTACAAGGAGAACGCTTGCACACAAAACCCCACCCATTTTGTCTAGTAGACTATGTTTAGCTAACACCAAGAGTGTTCCTACCATGAAGCAATGTGAAACAGTTTCTCACAGCATGCCCCTGTGGTCCACTAGAAAGGTGTGCAAGCAGGGGAAAAAATTGAGTCTAGTGTACCTGCATTTTCCCTCCTCTACACTAACTGCTGCCTTCTAGAGAGTTTCATGTACCCACTCAGTCACGGGGTAACTAACTTTGTGTGGGCAGTGCATGAGGTGAGAGCCATGAAGCATCTTATATGTACCATACTGTGTAAGCTGGGCATAGGGCATGAAGGATCTTATATGACCTATTTGTGTGAGCTCTAGTTCACCAGTCAGTGTTTAAGTCAGCCCTACAGTCCACCACCATGTCTAGAGATGGCCGAATCCGAAACCAGATCCGCGATATTTCCGAGATCCGCGACTGCGGATCTTGCGGATTTTCCGGAATTCCGCGTTCCAAATTTGTCCGAACTGCGTTCGAAAATTTTCGAAAAGTCTGGAAATTTCGAAAATTCAAGAAATTTCGAAATTCTAGAAAATCCTAATTTTTAAAAATTTTCTAAAATTTGGCAAAAATGATAACAGAACTGCTATAAAGGGCCCTGGGGAACTTTCTAAAGAATCCTATTCTGATTAGTTACATCAGAATTTTCAGAAAAAATCTGATTGGTATACCAACCAATCACATTCTTTTCCCTTCAGAATTGGTTACAATTAGATTCTAATCTTATTGTAACAAATTCTGATTGGCATACTAACTAGAGATGGCCGGATTGGAACCAAACCTGGTTCCATGGCAGATCTCCGAGATCTGCCAATCCGCGGATTTTCCGAACCCACCTTTGAACATTTTCGAAGTTTTCATGTATCAAATTCACCAATGCACTGGTCTTACCTGTGCCAACCCCCTGGGTATAAAGGCAGATAAAGTGAGTTAAAGTTAAAGTGAGTTTAGTGGAGACTTGACAGTGTAGGAGTTATAGAGTTTTTTTCCATGCTTTTGAAGCTTACTGTGTGGAATTTTAGTGTGGTGGATTAGCACTTGTTGTTAACCACTCCTGTATTCACACAATTTGGGACCCAAAGTCCTTTTGAGGACTAAACCACCCCCCCCTATAAGTTTTTTGGACAAATTTAGTGTTAGGCCTTTAGAGGTCTACTGGCCCTATTTAAAACACACAGTATTGCAGTTTAGCGATACAGTGCATTATCGATGATGTACAACCAATGCTGTATGCTGAAATTTGTTAATTAACAAACCAATTCTGGAGGACCAAGACAGTGATATGGATGTCAAAATGATGCGCCAGCCAGTGCTATGTAGCCCCTCGATTATAGTGCACTCTAGCGCTGTATGTGCCTTTTCCCCATTGGAATGCTCTAAATCCAGGGGCAAGCGCAGGATTGTTAAGGGGGGGGGATTCTGAAGAACACAGTAGGAAGTTCATGACTAGAGATGGACGAGACCCAAACTTGAACACACAAATTTGAACGTTCGATAATTTAGCGCTCCTATACAGAAAATAGAGGAGCGGTCACCTACCCCCTCCGTTAGCAGCACATCAGCGGCCTTTCAGCATGTCCTTAAAAACATAACCGCAAATAACAGCTTCAAGCTTTAGGGTTTTAAAACTTCACCTTTTTTTGTAAGCATTCTGATTGGATACATTAAAATTATTTTAGAAAGAATCTGATTAGTATACTAACAATCAGATTCTTTTTCAATCAAATTGGTTACAATCAGATTGGTCTGTTCCCCAGACCATTTCTGAGGTCCCAGAGCCATATACAGTAAGAACTGTATCATTTTTTGCAAAATTTTCGAAAATTCCTTGAAAACTCTCGATTTTCAAAAAATATCGAACGTGGCTCGAAATAATGCGGAAGCTTGAAAAAGGTGCAATCGTGAGGAAAGTTTGTTTTTTTTTAGTTCTGGGTATATGTACGTGTTCCCCAGACCATTTTCCAGGTCCCACACATGTACAGTAAGTAACCATTGCTATTTTACCTTATATTTAGGCAAATCTGTGCAGATTTTTTTCTCCTATTGACTTTAATGGGTTTTTACAACGCGGATTTCGGAATTTTTTCGAAAATCCGCAAATCCACAGGCGGAATGGATTTTAGCAGTTTTGGCCATCTCTACATTGTCAAGTCAGCCCTCCGTTAACCAGCCAGAACACCATGCACATCTCCACAAACACAACACCCAATTTCCTGACAAGCCACAGCACATTTACAGCGGAGGCCTATAGGTGAATTCAAAAGTTGTTTCCAGTGTCAAAAACCCTAGAAGACCCCTGGCTAACACAGGTCCTAATGGAATAAATAATTTACTTCAGTTATTCAGCTTCTCATCTAGTATAGTATAGTATAGTATTTGAGTTGAATAAAGACTACGTCCATCCAGTCCAACCCATCTAGCAATATCCCATTTCCTGCCTAACTGTTGATCCAGAGGAAGGCAAAAAAATCCACCAATTTATGAAGGGGAAAAATTCCTCCTGACTCCATGGCAATCGGAAATTTCCCTGGATCAACTCACTTTATGTATAAATACCAGTACTTGCAACATTCCTTGTTTCAGAAACTCATCCAGCTTTTGTTTTAACGTCCACTGGAAGACAGTTCCATATCTTTACTGTTCTCACAGTGAAAAACTCTTTCCGAACCTGAAGCCTAAACCTTTTCTCTTCAAGTCTTAAGGGATGTCTGCTTCAACTGATTCATATAAAGGCATATTTACAAATATTCAAACGAACACTGCAGTGTAATTTACACACCACTTTTTGTAACAGCAATTTATATAACGTGGATTTCAAAACTGGTTTTCTGGCAATTTTTTATGCCACGCTCTATTCCTTAGTTTACGCTGCACTCGCATAAGTTACAATTCGTTTCTGCTCTGGTATCTATAAAGCCGTGTAATCTGTCCCTAGTGTTTATGGGTAGAGTCCGGGATATTGGTTCCAAATCCGAAATCGGAACTTATCGGGTTATAGGGTTATTGAAACTACTTTCGAAATATGAATGGAAACAATTTTCGCATTTCTGAACATACTTTTGAGGTTTACATAAGGTAGCCTTGCATGTTTGTAACTCTTAACCTCTAAAATAGCTCACGTTTACTGAATTTTTTTACTATCCGAGAATTTTACTTAGATTCTTTGAATTTTTTCCATTTTGAGACTTTGACTATGAGATTTTAAAATTTTGAAAATTCCGAAAATCCAAAATGGATTGAAACTTGCTGGTTTCGGACATCTCTATTCATGAGTTCTATAAAATTAAAAAATAATGTAAATTATTTTGAATGGTCCAAACATAAACTTCTCTAAATGAAAGTTTTTACAGATTAATCCACATTAAGGCTGGGACCAAACCATACCAGACATAATGCGTGTACCAGCCATTTGTGCTGCGGTTAAGTAATAGTACTGTATAGAAACGCATGCGATTTAAAAATGCAACTAGAGCATGCACCGTGGCCCCTCACATTGACATGCGCAACATGCATTTCTCACGCACTAAAGTATCTCAAATGAGTGAGAAACAGGCTATTGTGGTCTAGCCCTACAGTCCAACCAAGAATGTGGTGTAATACAATGACTGTATGAATTCATACACTCTGTCCATATCAAAAGATATGGACTCCCCAAATCCAAGAACTATACTTACCTGTTTCACAAGGTTCCCGTGACAGCTTAATGTGCTCTATACAAGATCACACCCGCCGCAGAGGAAGCGACTTGGAAGTCTTTGGCCATGATGTCACTGTCATGGCCATGATTGACGCTGCTACCTGGAGGACTGGGTAGATGAACCCTGCAGCCAACAAGGAAGGCGATGAATATATCTCCTTTCAGTGACCCAGCAAAGGGGGGAGAGTCCTTATCTTTGGCATGATTTGAATTTCTGTGCTGGGATGGAATGTCTTTTAATGAAACAAAATAGAAATAATCTAGCAGTTTGTTTTCTGGATGACTGTAGTTCTTTAAATGGGACAATGATCCTAAACACACTGACCCGCTGAACCCAACTCCAAGTGAGGAACACTTTTTTACTTTGTAAAGCTGATCCGGCCACAAACTTTACTGCTAAACCATAGAGAGCTTTGAAACCAGGATTACTGTGATTGTAACATAAACAAACCTTAATATGATCAAAGGGTTTTGGGTTTCATTGAGGAACTAACTAATAATCTAGATTGTTTAAAACTCCACCAGGAAGAAGTCCCATGATCACAAATATCAGCCGGGTTGCAGAGAATGATTAAAATCTTTCCATTTCGTTGCCGACTATAGACTTCCAAGCCATAGATCAGTTTTTCAGAAGAAAAAAAAGAAAGAATCTGTAGCAAGCCCGAGATTTTTTAAAGCTTTAAAAATAAATCAGGTGAGTGCAGGTCTTTACAGTGAATCTTTCAAATGATTTAAAGGAATATTAAAACCTAGAAGAATTTTTTTTTGATTCTAATCAGATCACACATTACATTGTCTGAAGTCTGGCACTGCATAAATCCCCTTCCCATCTCTCTGAGCGACATCTACAAGGAGTGAAACTCTCTTAAAAGAAATAAAGAACGACTAAAGTGACAGTATTTAAAGGTTGTAGGAAAGGGGCCTAAAGTTTATTTCCCTAGTACATAGTAACAGGAGAAAAAATGTAAAGTAACTTTAGTTTCCTAATAGGGGCCTCAGATGGTCTGTGTGTGCTAGAGACCAGGGTTGTCATATGTACCTATTTATACGGATTGCCCACAACTGCATGGAACAAATTCCTGAAAAAAAAAAAAAAGCATATATTATATAACTGCTTTTCAAACCACAATAAGAAACCGCAATACTGCAAATGGCTTTCTGCGTGTAGTTACTGCCAGACCTTGTACTGGATCCTTATTGGACTGCCAAAACTGCACAATGCTGTTGTGAATGCAAATCGTGTTAAATGGGGTTGTTTCAATTATTTAGGTTACCATTGTGACATTTTGTTGAAATTTCCCCCTGTTGCTATCTGATTTCAGTTGAGGATATTAATCAGTGTCCAGATAGAGATACAGTATTTCATTTCTGTACATACCTTTTAATTAAGATTCCTTGTATGTTACACTGGTTTAACAGGGGTTATTTCACAGAAAACTGATTATAAAAAGGCTAGAGCTCCTGTATGCATAAAAGTAGGAGAGACTTCTGGTTAATTCCATATTTCCAGGTTGCAAGTCTCTTCTACTTTTTTTTGCTATGAGAAGGTGCTCAAGCCTAAACCTTCCTAACTTGCTTCATTTATTGGTGATGTCCATCTAACACGTCACTATGCAACCAGAGTCTTAACTACTTTATATGTTTATAAGGGGATTCCATCATGCAGGTGAAATAACACAACCCTTGTCACCAAGTTAGCCACTATGCCTGCTTGACTTTCATGACTTTAGTTGGAAGCATGGATCACGGTTGTCAAAAGGCAAGTTGGCTCTTATATTGATAATAGAAGTCCACATCATTGATACTTTATTCTGTGGTGGAACTTAATTATTATTTGTCCTTCAATAGATTTTTTTTTTTGGCCTTCTTGTTAAATGAAGAGCTTATTGTCTTATTCTTAAAATGAAAATGGCGGAGAAGCAAATCTGTAATCTATTTTTTTTTCATCTCTCTCTGTTGATTCATAATGATATTTCGATTTCTGCTCTGATTAATTTCTGGGTAAAGTTGTCAAAGGCCTTTAGTAAATCAGTCACATAAAGTCTACTTCTGCACTACCTTGTGTAGGTACAAGTTAGTCCCAGGACCCTCCTATACAGCAGAGATCCTTGTGTTATACTATGTTTGTGGTCTGTGTGGAATGAGCTTATAACATTCTGTAGAGTTGTCAAATTACAAGATGTTTTATTTTAAAGTCCACAGTACCCACGAAAAGTTCATAGATTGCCATAGGACGCATTGTGCTTCATTCTGTTCTTCATTGAAACGATGATACCAAACAGTCTGTGATGAATGGACAGCGCACTTAAAACACCCCTAACTTAGAACTTGTACCACACCATCACATGTACAAGGACAATATAAACAAACAGTCCTTTATTGAGAACAGTGTTTCAAAGTGATCCTTCATTGAGCGACAGAGTACCAAAGCTCTTAATGGGGACAGTCCACCGAAACACTAATTTCAAAAACCGTGGTATTACCAGTCTCACCAAGCCTATCCTACAATGATTGATTTCACAGTATACAGATCATAAATTCACATTACATTCAGGGCTGGCATCAACCATGTTAAGTGCAAGAGAGACAAGTGTACCCACGTGGTGTTGCATGTTTGGTGTGTCAATAGCATGTGTGTTTATATTCCTGTAAATATATTGAGAGCTAAAAAATAACATTTACAGCCACTTCTTCTCTAGATCACTGTAGATCAACATAATTAACTTACAGGGAGATTCAATAAAAGTTCTTATCGTTAATAATGGTGCTAATTTAGCCCCAACCAATCAGATCTTATTGAACATTTGAAAGCTAACAACATTAGTTAACACCATTTTAAACGATAAGAACTTTTATAGAAAAACCCTGACACTTAACTCGTACAAAGAAAATAAGTGGGATAATAATTCTCCAGTGTTATCTTGCCATAACTCCATAAAAATAGTTTGAATTAAAATACCTTGTCCTGTCAATGTGTTCCTCTTTTCCTTGCTAGAAAAATGCTTTATTCACTTGAACTTGACTAATTAAAACATCACAAAGCTGTTTTGAAGTTAGTATAGCTGCCAATTATCCAATTCATTTGATAGTTTTACTTCTGACAATCAACAATAAGCTGTGATCAGAAAAACCAGGGGAGATATTGCAAATAATTTATGTATGTGTGTATAGTTTTCTTGTGAAGTTTCTCATTCATCCAGGACATGGTATCTCTGTTGTATTCAATTAGATCAACTGACTTAAGGTTCATACACACGTGCGATCGCAGGTGACGACGTGCATGATGTGTGCGAACGCCGTTTCGGACGATGATCGGCCCTAGCAAACGTTCTCAAGAAATAAACTTTATGTCCAGTTGATCTAATTGAATACAACAGATATGTGTGTATAGTTTATTTATAAATTGCTACTTGGGGCGCAGCGCTGTACAATAACAAAATACAAATCAGGAAAGGAGGCCCCTGCCCTGTTCAGCTTACAATCTAATTAAGAGGGTAACATATATACAGTACAGTATATACAATACACAGATACAAAGGAAAGGGTATAAGGAGTGAGATGTATGCAGTGTAAATGTACTGTGCTGGTTACCAGATAGGTAGGATGTAAGGGTAGATTTATCATATATAGATATATAGATACATATACTGTGCTGGTTACCGGATAGGTAGGATGTAAGGGTAGATTTATCATATATAGATATATAGATACCATATACTGTGCTGGTTACCAGATAGGTAGATGTAAGGGTAGATTATCATATATAGATATATAGATCCATATACTGTGCTGGTTACCGGATAGGTAGATGTAAGGGTATATTTATCATATATGATACATAGATATCATATACTGTGCTGGTTACCGATAGGTAGGATGTAAGGGTATATTTATCATATATAGATATATAGATACCATATACTGTGCTGGTTACCAGATAGGTAGGATGTAAGGTAGATTTATCATATATAGATATATAGATACCATATACTGTGCTGGTTACCGGATAGGTAGGATGTAAGGGTAGATTTATCATATTAGATATATAGATACATATACACTGTGCTGGTTACCGGATAGGTAGGATGTAAGGGTAAATTTATCATATATAGATTATAGATATCATATACTGTGCTGGTTCCAGATAGGTAGGATGAAGGGTAGATTATCATATATAGATATATAGATACCATATACTGTGCTGGTTACCAGATAGGTAGGATGTAAGGGTAGATCTGTTGTATTCAATTAGATCAACTGGACTTGAAATGTAGTTCTTGAAGACGTTTCGCTAGTCATCTGACTGGCTTTCTCAATTCAAGACTTGTACAAGAATCTGTGGCAATTATGTACCCTGGAAAATCCCAATTAGCATATCACGCCAGGTGTTAAGGGTGTGATTAGATAGTGGCTAAGAGGTGTATGGAACGCCCAGAGTAAGTTGTAAAAAACAGCATTGTACATGGCAGACAGTTGGTGTCGAACCCCCCCACCTCTATTTAGGCTTGGTTTCTTTATTTTCACATAAATGGCCTCCTTAACACCTCTCTTGAACCAGTCACCGTTCCTTCGCCAGTATGTTAACATTACAATCTTCAAAGGTATGTCCTTTATCCTTAAGATGCAGATACACGGCTGAGTCCTGACCCGAGGAATTGGCTCTTCTGTGCTGGGCCATACGTTGATGCAGTTGCTGTTTGGTCTCCCCCACATACAAATCAGAGCATTCTTCACTGCACTGCACCGCATATATGGTCGCTTTTCTTGTGTTTTTGGTATTGGGTCTTTTGGATGTACCAATTGCTGCCTCAGTGTGTTGTTCGGTTTAAAGCAGACAGGGATACGATGTTTTTTGAAAATTCTTCTTAATTTCTCAAGACCCTGCTACATATGGGATGACCATGTTCTTCCTCCTGTCTTGCTTTTCCCCTTCACTGTTGGTATTTGTGTTCTTTTCTTTCCTTCTACTTCTTTTGACAAAGGCCCAGTCTGGATTCCACAAGTTTTAAGGGCTCCTCTGAGATGTTTCATTTCTTTAGCCTTCGCCTCTGTGCTAGTGGGGATGTTCTCTGTCTGTGTTGCAGGGTTCTGATGACACCCAGCTTGTTTCTAAAGGGTGGTGGGAGTCAAACATCAAATACTGATCTGTGTGTGTTGGTTTTCTGTAAACCTCTACTTCCAGTTTACCATTTTCCTTAACTTCTACCAAGCAGTCCAAGAAAGCCGTTTGTTGTTTTGTACCTCTTCCCTTGTGAATTTAATGTTTTGGTCCACCGCATTAATGTGTTCTGTGAAAGCTTGTACTTCCTTCTGGGGGATTTTAACCCAGGTGTCATCAACATATCTGAACCAGTGGCTGGGTGCTATGCCCTTAAAGGTATTAAGCGCCTGTGTTTCTACCTCCTCCATGTAAAGGTTGGCCACAATAGGGTGAACTGGAGATCCCATAGCACATCCTGTTTTTGCTATAGAACTTATCCCTGTATTTGAAATAGTGTGGTATTCAGGCACAAGTCCAACAAGGAACACACCTGTTCTGGGTTGAGATCAGTTCTGCTGTTAAGAGTGCTGTCTTTGCCCAGCCGTTTTCTCACCATGTCAACACCTCCTTGGTGGGTATACAAGTGAAGAGAGAAGTCACATCATAGGACACCATAGTTTCTTCTATACTTATATCTTCAATCTTGTTGGTGAAATCCTGAGAGTTCTGGATGTGATGCTGAACTTCCCACCAAAGGTCCTAAGATGTTAGCTAGATATTTTGCCACCTTGTATGTTACAGAGTTGATGCTGCTGACTATAGGTCTTAGGGGGGCCCCTTCCTTATGTATCTTTGGGAGTCATCATTATGCATGGATGTGCCTCACCAGGGTAGAGCGATGATACATTGCTCGGTCAATGGCTTTATCCTTTTGAAGCTGTTGTAGTAAGTCTATGACTCTTTTCTTGTAACGCTGTGGGATCCCTTGTTAAGCCCATATGTTTTGTTATGCGCCAGGAGCATGGTCACCTTATCATGGTAGTCTGAGGTGTTGAGTACCACTGTGCATCTTCCTTTATCTGCCGGTAGAATGGTGATACTGGAATCTTTCTTGAGGGATGTTAGGCTCTTCTTTCCTGTGTAGTCAGGTTAGATGAAGGATTTTTTAGCACTGGCTAAGGCTGCAGATACCTTAAGGCAGTTGTTCTGCCTCACTCTGTGATACCTTATTACTGTGGATAGAGGCTTCTGTGGCTGCTATAATATCCACCACAGGGATGGCTTTAGGGGTGATGGCAAAATTCAAGCCCTTACCAAGGACTTCCATTCTGGCGGGGTCAGGGTCCTGTTAGACAAGTTTCTCACCCATTCCTCCTTGTTTATGAAGTGACACTCCCTCCTTTTGTATCCAAGGTAGTTTGTTCCTTTGGGGCTGTTCTGGGATGACAAAATAGAGAACTTGTTCTGTTGCCTTTGTTTGCCCTTACAGTGCTGAGAAAGCTGTGCTTGTTTGGTGAACCCCATCACTCTTTCCCAGATGGACACAGGTCTGTGAGGCCAGGTTCTGTTCTAGTTGACTAATGTTGTGCATTAAAGCATCGACTGTAAAATGTGTCTGTCGTACCCGTTCACTTAGGAGCTGTGTTTGAGCCTTTTGCAGTATCTGTTTGGCTCTGTGCCTTTAACCGTGGAATCCAGACGTATACTGCATGGTACTAGCCTTTGTTGTCTGCATCGGAGGTTAAATCCAGGTGGTTTCTGTAGTCTGCCATTCCTTGCTGTCTTTTCATATTGCCGTACAAGTTTGAGGGTTTTCTCCCCAAAATGATTAGAAATATGCTTGTGAAGGTTCTCATTCATCCAGGTCATGGTATAAATTAAAGAAACCAAGCCTAAATAGAGGTGGGGGGGTTCGACACCACTGTCTGCCATTACAATGCTGTTTTAACACCTTACTCTGGGGCTTTCCTATAACACCTCTTAGCCACTATCTAATCACACCCTTAACACCTGGCTGTGATATGCTAATTGGGATTTTCCAGGGTACATAATTGCCACAGATTCTTGTACAAGTCATTCTGAATTGAGAAAGCCAGTCGGATGACTAGCGAAACGTCTTCAAGAACTACATTTCAAGTCCAGTTGATCTAATTGAATACAACAGATATACCATGACCTGGATGAATGAGAACCTTCACAAGCAGATGTAAGGGTAGATTTATCATATATAGATATATAGATACCATATACTGCTGGTTACCAGATAGGTAGGATGTAAGGGTAGATTTATCATATATAGATATATAGATACCATATACTGTGCTGGTTAACAGATAGGTAGATGTAAGGGTAAAGTTAAACCTGCTAATTAAGGTTAATTGACGTAGAGAGAGGGGAATAGAATTCCAGAGGACGGGAGCTACAAGAGAGAAAGGCTTAAGGCGAGAGGAAGCAGTATGAGTGGGGGGTCTGTACAGGAGATTGTTCTGTGATGATCGAAGGGTGCAGGCAGGAACATATGGGCACTAAAGATGAAATATAGGAGGTGCAGTAGAGCAAAGGGATTTAAATGTTAACAGAAGGATTTTGTATACAATGTGCTGTTTAACGAGGAACCAGGTTGTTGTACAGAGGAGATTTGGGATCCGGTTTATTAGAGAGCAAAACAATACAGTACATGTACAGAGTTTGAAGAGGAGAGAGTGGGAAGCAGGAAGTAGTAGGTTCAGTAGTCAGGTGCGATAGGATGAGAGCATGCAAAGCATAGCAGTGGTCGGGAGAAGAGGAACCTGTGGATTTTCACTATATTCCAAAGGAAAAAGCAGCAGTTTTATCAACATAGTTAATGTGGTTAGAAAATTAGAGATATCATTCAATAATTATCCCTAGGCAGCATGCCAATTGGATAGGGAAAATGGGGTATTGTCAACAGACAAAGAGAGAACAATAGACAGGACCAGGTTTATCTTGGAAATATCAGTTGAGTTTAAGAAAGATTTAATTTGAGGTAGCATCGAACATCCAGAAGGAGATGGTATGAGATAGTAGGAGACCACGTGATTGGATGTCAGGAGTTAGATATTGGGTGGACAAGTAGATTTGTGTGTCATTGCATATAAGCGATACTTGAAGCCAAAGAGTAATGACATCTCTCAAGAAAAAATCCTCACTTTCTCTTTGAGCAGCTTAGCCAATGCACCCAACTTTCTGATATTTCAAACAACTAATAAACACGATGATAAGTCATTTTTACTGGGCTTGCTGCTGCAGCACAATAATTTAGGAGCTCTGATTGAAGAGTAGAGATGGAATCCGAGTCTGAATCAGACCCGCGTGTGAATCGGTATTCTTTGATCCAAGTTCCGTTCAGATCCAATAGGAACCAATTGAAACTTTCGGATCATGGAACTTTCCTTATTTTTAATTACCCTCAAAAGTAAGAGGCTACGTTTAAGGGTTAACATATATTTAAGTAACCCTCAAAAGTAACCTTGTTGTATTTGGTAACCCTTCGAAATTATACATGCAGGCTACTTGCAAGGCTTACCGAATGCTCAAGGCTACTTATTCAAGGGTTTCGAATGTTTGAGGCTACTTCTGAGAATTGCTGAATTTTCAAGACTACTGTCAAGGGTTAACGAAAGTAACCTCGGAAATACATGCAGAAGCTCGAAAATAGCTTGTATGTGTGAAGTTTTTTTTTTTTTATGTTTTGGTGATTCGTATATAGTTTCACTGAACCATCGACATAAGTTCCCAGCTTTACTAGCCTTACTTTACTTAAATCCTTCAGATTTTTTCCCCATTGACTTCAATGGTCCGTTCCGGATTTTCACTTTTTTTTCAGTATTCTGAAAATCCGAATACAGAACGAAACTTCTCAATTGAAAAGGCTTGAAAGAATTCTATTTCAAATTCTCTGCGTATCTCAGGATACTTTGATAGCTCTCACTGTTATCTTTCTCCCTTTTAGTATAGATATCCTTGTACATTCCTGTGCTATAGTAGGTAGCTCATGAGACATGGTAGGACTGGTTTTGAGAGGAGTTTTTTTTTTTTAAAAAATTGCTTTAATCAACAAGGCAATATTCTTCTCCCCTGTACCAATGCAGGAATATACAGTTCAGTTTTTCACGGGCAACCTAATTTCTTTTTAAAAATCCATTTTACTTAGCAATCTGCTGGAGTAACATTTGGTGAGCAGCAATAGTGATGAATTCAAGAAACCATCAGTGACTCTTTATTAGAGATGTTCGAAACTGATGAGTGATGTTCGAAACTGAATTGAAAACGGACCCATAGAAGTCTTGGGAGAAAAAAATTTGAAAGTTTTCTATCATTTGAAGGGTGAAATAGTAATGTAGGTTACTGTAAATAACACAGGGACCTGGGGAATGGTCTGGGGAACATAAATATAAGTAAAATTCATTAAAATCTATCTTTCCTCACGATCGGGCTGTTTTCGATCTTTCGGGGCTATTTTCGAGGTTACCGAAATCGAACATTACTTTCGAGGGTTACCGATATCACAAATTTGAGGGTTACCGAAATCAGCTTGTACATTCGAGGGTTGGCGAAATCGCACATACATTCGAGGGTTACCGAATCATCTACTTTCGATTTCGATAATCATCTACTTTCGATTTCTATAATCATCTACTTTCGATTTCGATAATTTCGAATTTTCGATAAAAATCGAAAACTCGGAAAATTCAAGTTTGAAAAATCCGGGAGTTCCGAAAGTTTCGGCCGGACTTCGAAACTGCCGGATTCGATTCGAAACTGGTTCTATTAGAACCCAAGTACATCCCTACTCTTTATCTGGTTTCAAAAACTTTTTCCCCCCTCTAGGGTATAAACCATTGTTTACAGTATTAATGCAAGTCTGCATTCATTTTCCAACAAACAAATCTAAAGTATGCAGAATTTTTTAATAAAAATGTAGATTTGCCAAGCGTATTATTTTTAACCGTTGCCTTGTTTCCTCTAAGCCACATAGCACCAACATACTGCTGTACATGCAAATACTTATACAAACTTTGTAAATGATACAAGCTGTGTAACATGAAAATCTTTTGCAAGTCTCATAGCCTGAGACCTTGTAATTATAACAATGATCACGCGTTTGACACTCCTGCCCTAACAATATTTGCGCTCATTGTACGGATCTTTTTTTTATTTTTGTCACTTGCGTTCTGTACATTGGCAAAGCAATAGGTATATTGGTGTTTATTATTAATTATTATTATAGAGTTTAATTCTAAATATGCAGTGGTACCAAAAGGCAGATCCTTTCCCTTGGCCCATTCTACTGCACAAGACCTTCCTTGTGGTGCTCACACCATGTTGACAAGTCAGAAATATCTTCCTTCATTGCTATTTAACCCATGTGACCACTCACATCATTAAACTATCTAAAAAAGTTAGAGTGATGGTTCCCCCTCCCTACCACTGATCAGTATAAAGAGTGTTAAAGGGTATCTATACTCTAAAAAATCTTCTCCTGTCACTCCAGGAGCAGAGATTGTAACATGTGACCCATTAATGACCTCTAACTAGGATCTTTAGCTGCCTGCCAGCACACTTTCTGCAACAATTATGAGAATCAGCAGAGAAAAGAAGGAAGGGGGAGGGAGGGGGGATGTGTAAGCAGAGCAGGGTCCATGGTGAGGCTGTGCAGATCTTATAAGTGTCGCAGACACTACAAGAGGCAGTGAGTAAGCGAGGGTGGGGCATTAGGAGCACCGCTAAACATTAATATTTTAATGACAAAGCAAGCACAAGATAAATATGTGAGTACCACCATTTTACTTCTCTCAAATTGTAGTTTCAGATAATGTAAGTTGTTTGAGTGAGTATAGTGACTCTTTAATAGGGTTCCTAAGACAGGGTACACACAAGGTGATTTTTTTCGCCAAACCGACCAATATATCGGTCAGTCGGACTGGAAAAAGAACACTGGCATATGTCACCCCTTCACCCAGATCAGGCAAAATGTGCCTAAATTTTCAGTCACTGCCTCTGCCCCCCTTATTATTATTGCAGATTAACAATATATCATGCCAATATATTTTCACTATAAAAGTGTGAGTGCGTGTGGACGGCTGATTATAAATGCATCTAAATGTTCGGCCTCTATTAACTTGTTATTTGTCACGAGGAGGTTTTGGTGCGTTATAATTTTAATCTGTCATTTAATGACCTGGCATTATGCTATTCATTACACCAGTCCTGGCAGCTGTCGGAGTTGCAAGGTCACACAGATTGTCAACAGAAAAAATAACAGGAGCTAGTTTGAAATATAATCCTGTGCTGCACCAGGTATTGCCTAAATACATGCAGAACATAGGGGCACGTAGTAGGGATTATGAGCAACAAGGTCACTGAGTTGGTGCGTTTGGGACTATTTTTTGGTTAGTGAGGGTTTTAATTGTGTTGGTGTAAATAGTGCACTCTATTAGCAAAGGAACCTCATTGTCTATGAATGAATTATTACCAAAAAATGAAAATGGAATGTCTGTAGACGTCGCTAGATATCTATATCACAATAAAGGCAACTAATTCATAATATCCTATGCTGTACAGATGATCTTGTGGCTCGGTACTAGTGATGAGTTCTGGTTTTGAACTGGTTTTCGAGGCAAAACTGTAGCTGTCTGGGAACTTCAGTGTTTGGTGAAAATTGTAGAAAATTCAGAAATCGGTGGTAAAAAGTAAAAAATCGGTGTTCAGATTTGATTTTGAAAAATTCGATTTTTTGATCTCAATGACATCAATAGTGTTCCATTTGAATTTCTGCAATATTCCATAAAACTTCTGGCGGAAGGAAACTTGCCATGAAGCGCCATCACACTGTGACCATTCATTGCTGTGCGTCAACAGTATCATTTATCTAATATGAATCATACATGTTTCTCTCCATAACGTTCAAGACTTTGCTAAAAAAGAAACTTTCCCTTCAGATATAATAAAAATATCCCAAGTCATTAACATCAAGGAGAGTTTGGAGAACATGGATCAAAGCCCCCCATGTAGAAAGACAGGTCCCATAATTATGTTGCTCTAAAGCAGCAACCCCAAGTGTAGAGATCAACAAAATTGGTGAGTTTCCATCTGCAATTTCCACGAACTTATCGACATTCCCGAAATCCGATTCAAACTCAACTAAATTGTATTTTTCAATTTTTCTCCCCATCCCCTCCCCATGTTTGTCTATTGACTAGAATTTCTTTTGGTGTGATTTTTGGTAATAAATTGGTACTTTTTGATTAAGTTCGAAATTACCAAGAAATCAAAGTTCCCAGTAATTCCATAGGATCTGCGGATTTTAAAACCAGGCTTTCAGGAACAAATCCATGTTCATTTTGAAACTGGGACTTATTTCTACCCAAAAGGTTTATAGGAGCGAATGTGCATTTATACTGTTCAGGGTATTTATAATGAAGTGAAATCCTGAAAATTGTGCCCAGAGAGAAAGTCTTGGAATAAAACAATTAACCAAAATAATGCAAAATCTTGGAGCTGTGTGAATACGCATCATTACTATCATTCCCAACCAAACTAGTACAAAGTGACCCCTAACTCCAGAATGGGTCAAGAGTCGTACTCAAACCCTGCTTAGTCAAATCCATGAACAATTTTACTGGCACAAGCCTCACCTACCCAATAGCAACCAATGTGCATTGGGCACATAAAAGAGAAAATGTGATCATTCCAGATTTTTGGTCAGTCCTAATTGTTTTTTATTGAAGTTTGACAAACTCCATCAGAAAAAAAATTTGAAAACGGCATTTAGAGGGTTTTGTATCATACAATAGGGAGGCTATGTTCTAGGCCAGATTGGGGCAGGAAATTCAACGGCATCAAGGTCCATGTATATTATAAACCTAATTGAGTATATTTTTCAATCTTTTTTTTGTGAATAAACTCCGTTTAGAACTTAACCTGGCTGGAACCTATCCTTACGGCATGACAGATAATATTGTAACAAGTGGCTTATTGACTCCTATGGTTTTGAGTGCAATGTAACCAGGAGGCGAAAAGACAAAAGCAAAGCTAGCCATTCACGAGACAGTCACAGCTCATTAGCAAGCACTGAGGTAGCAAAGCTTTAGATGCATTCCGTCCCTTTGTAAAGCAAACTTGACACTTGAGTTATGTTGACAGCCTCTCCTCAAAGGAAAAGATGGTGTCATTCTGTATGCTTAGAGGCGAAGCAAGTTTTTCACTGTCAACTTCGACACCGAATAAATGGATGCCCTAGAATCTTGCCATCAGCGACATTGCCTTCTGGGGGAAAAAAAATGGAAAACTTGAGTTTGATATTATAAATCACCATAATTTGTTACAATTTCAAAACAAATATGACAGGGTGGATTACTTTTCAGAGCCGAGACAGTCATTTTCAAAGCATAAACTGCCGGTACAAATCTAAGCTTGAGATAATTTCATTTGTGGAAAACAGGACGATATCAGTGTATTATTTTGTTTTTAAACAAAGCCATTTAATGCCCTTGTAATTGTTGTTACATATCTAAAAAAGGCATCAAATTGACAATAGTATCTTTGGATGGAAGAGGAATACATTATAGTGTTGTAAATGTACCTGCTAAGATAATGTCCACATGCTCGTTATATGTCACCCTGAAATGATCTCGGGAAATGGCTGCATCTACTGTATGGTGAATAAAGGGAGATTTCAGCCAATCCCCTTGGATCTAGATACTGGAACACTAATTGTAAAAGAGGTTTAAATACCCTATGCACATACACCAGTGTGAATGCAGAGGCTCTCCAACCGCTTACCCCATAGTTTAATAAATTTCAGTAGTAAAATGGAGAATTGCACACCGAAAGTAATACGTTATTTTATTCAGAAACACCATCAATATTACAAAGATTTGGGGGATTTGCTCCTCCATGAAAAGTTCCCCTGTTTCTCTCCCCCCTCCACACATCACTCCAAACAAGATTTGTCTAACCTGTGTTCAATAGTATAAGGAGGATAATGGACAATGCAGGCCAGCTGTATACATTAAAACTTATACACTACTACCAAAACACTACCGAGATGGGGTAAGCTCCACCACCAACACATTTTGTGGCATCATGTCACTTCCTCATTAGAGATGTACCGAATCCGAACTCGGTTACACAACAGATTTATGGACTTTGTGGATTTATGACTTTTTTTTTCAGATATTTCTAAAATTTTCAAAATTTTAGAAAATTCGTTTATTAAAGGGTACTGTGGTCTCGAATTCTTCCAAACTAGTAAGAATTATATAAAAAGCCTTCCATCACACCTTCAAAATAAAACCTAAATCACATATCTAGATATAATTTTTGAGAAGTTATTGCTGTAAAGGTTAAGCAATATTACTTCCTGCTTGAACACTTCCTGTTTTCAGCCATGTGACCAGATTGTAATCATGTGACCAGCCTCAGTCTGCATTAATAGGCTCCCCTTCTCAACTGTCATTTTCTCCCCCAGGTGCTTTCTGATTTCCCCAGCATTAAGTCTCAACTGGACATGCTACTCCCCAGGGGAGATGGGGCGGGACGAGGTCAGTGATGTCACTCAACCTACTGGAGCAGGAAGTTTGAACATTCACCACATATGTAATTTCTCACAGGCTCCAGCCAGAGATGTGATTGCCGGCTCATTTTAAAAGAAACACTGCAGGCTTTCATTTAACCCTAACTTGTTTTGAGACCACAGTTGCCCTTTAAGTTCAAAATTTCTAGAAATTCTTGAAAATTTCCGAAAATACTATGCAGAATGCCAAAACAGGAAGCACAAGAAGTTTTCCGGTCAGGTAAAAACTTCAGAGGATGTGCAATCGTTGCAAGGGGATCTAGATAGATTATCACATTGGGCTGCTAAGTGGCAGATGAAATTCAATGTTGATAAATGTAAGGTGATGCATTTTGGACTTAAAAATACTTGTGCTACTTATACTATAAATGGCTCTGTGTTAAGTGAATCCCTGTTGGAAAGGGATCTTGGAGTTTTGGTGGATAACAAACTTAAAGGTAGCAAGCAGTGCCAGGCGGCAACAGCCAGAGCCAGCATGGTATTGTCTGTGTAAAGCGAGGTATGGATTCAATGGAGGAAAATGTTATTCTTCCCCTTTACAAAGCATTGGTAAGGCCTCATTTGGAATATGCAGTGCAATTTTGGAATCTGTGTACAAAAGGACATCTTTGAAATGGAAGGGTTCAGATAAGGGCAACTAAATTAAAAGGGATTGGGGGAGCTTGAATATAAGAGAGACTGGATAAGTTACAACTATATACGCTAGAGAAAAGGCGCTTGCGTGGGGATATGATTACTGTGTATAAATACTTAACGGGCCATACAATAAACTATCTGGGGCATTGTTCACCAATAGAGCATGTCAAAGAACACGAGGACATCCTTAAGACTTGAAGAAAAAAGGTTTAGCTTCAAGTTCGGAAAGGGTTTTTCACTGTGAGAACGGTAAAGCTATGGAACTGTCTTCCAGTGGACGTTTTTATGCAGGTTCATTGGTCATTTTCAAAAAATAGCTGGATGAGTTTCTGCAAACAAGGAATTTTGCAGTTACTGGTATTGATATATAAATTAAGTTGATCGAGGGAAATTTCCATTGCCACTTGGAGTCAGAGGAATTTTTTCCCCCTTCATAAATTTGGTGGGTTTTTTTGCCTTCCTCTGGATCAACGTTAGGCAGAAATGATGATATTGCTAGATGGGTTGGACTGGATGGACTATGTCTTTATTCAACCTCAAATACTATACTAGGTGTTGGGCATAATACATGTTCCCCAGACCATTTCCCAGGTCCCTGACCATTACAGTAATTACCATTTCTATTTAACCTTCATTTTAGGCAGATTTGTATAATGCCTGTTGACTTTAATGGGTCCGCTTGTGGATTTATGAATTTTCAAAATATTTTTTTGAAAATCTGCAATCTGTAAGTGGAATGGGTTTCAATGAGTTTGGCCATCTCTGTTCTCATGTCTATTCCTCATCAGTTGCCCCTTTTCTGTCTTATTACTACACCCCTTAAAACCAGGCCTGATGTTGGAATCCTTTAATTTCGTAGCTAGATTAGAGAGAGGAGCCTTTGTCTTGTCTGTATCCTTGACAATGCTGTCCACACCAAACAGTTTCTATTTTTGCATTCTCTTAACAAGCTGTATTATACGGACAAATCCTGAGACGAATGTCAATTCATCCTGCACAAATGTACTAACCCGTTTAACGTTGAGTGGCTGGCCGATGATTGATTTTATTTACCGGTCTGAACCGATACACTGAAGGTTAGACTGTCCGGCATTCTGATTTACTGTTATGGTTCAGCTACCCAGCCCATTGAGGTTTGTCCACCAGCCGTATAACACGTTACCTTTCATAGCAATTCAAGGAAGAAAGGTTAGCCTTCTAAATTGGTTCAGGTTCAATGTTGAGGATAGCAAAGTGATGTACCCTGTACACGCAAAATGATGTACCATACAGGCTTATCATCATGTCTGTCTTCACTTTGCAACCCTGAATGACGCCTGCTTAACCACTGGTGGAAAATTAAATCACTTTCATACATAACAGGAATTGGAAGCAGTTAACGTAGCTGTGATATTATTGGATGGGTGTGTTGACAGATGGCAAGTTGCCTTAGAGCAAAAACTGGAAGCAAGAACTGTAGTCCTCAGGTGAACTATAACTCCCATGATACAGAGTAAGCACAGGATCATATTTAAGACTAAATCCAATCCTTCAAGATGAGTGTTGGGAGATTATTAACAATAATATGTTTTATCTGAAATACAAGAAAAATTCCAGAATATGTTGTTCTAACCTTCAGGCCAGTTCTAATCGCCCCACAGAGATACTTTATTTAGTTAGACCAAATTGAATTCTAAAACCGGTCAAGAAATGGGCAGAGATCCAGGGGGCGATGCTATATATTTTTTTTTGACAAATGAGTGCAAAACCCACGCTACCCAATACACTATCGGTTTTGTGTGGGTTTTTCACAAATTTAGCACTGCCCACACCATTTACAATTTTTTTGGGAAATAGCATGGTGTAGCCAATGTAGAAAAGGCTAAGGGGCATATTTATAAAGGTTCGTTAAACTTTTCGCCTTCTTTAACGCAGCATTTTTCGCCTAATTTGGCCTTTTGCTATTTATAAGAGCAGTGATAACCAGTGGCCAAAGTCATTACTGCTACATTTCGCTTTTCGCCATACATCGCTGCGGTAACCGCTCACGCAGATTTATAAAATGCGAAAAGTGTATTTTTGCGTTAAATTCAGCCATTCCATTCACCAAGTCTGAGGTGGTGAAAACACATAGTGGCCATTTATTTAGCCTGCCAATGGGTCCACGGAAGGTGTCAGTACATTGTGGAGTGTTTCCCAATACTAATAGTACCAGGGGGTGTTAGACTATTTTCCAGCATTTACTGTAATACGATCTGAGATTTCACTTTTTTAAGGTTAACTTTTTTTTTTTTAAGGTTCCGATTTTCTTTATTTACCAATAAAGTCCAATGGGGGTCTGAGGGACATTTTATAAAGGGGCTTTATTTTGCTTTTTTCCCCACAGCCTTTACCACATTATTTAAACTTTCAACTTTTCCTTTCATCAAAGTTATTAAAAAGGCGAATTTTCATGAAAAGCGAAAATGATCTAGCAAAAGTAGCACTAATAATGCTGAAAAGCTCACACATATGATGGTAAATAGGTAATACTCCCTGGTGGGTTTTCATAGTATTAAATTGGTTAATACACACTGAACACCTTCTTTTAGTATTTAAAATAAAAATTTGGTGTTTTTTTTCAGCCAAGGATATAAAAGTATAAGACTCAAAAGGCGATTTTTCTCTATTTTATTAATAGGACATTTTTTAGTATTGCTTATTTTTAGCAAACTGCAGCTAATTATCAAACCAGTTCCATTATATGTGGAACAAGCACTGTGGTTTCTGTGTTATAACTTTAAGCAACATTAAGATCCATTAAGATCCAATGAATAAAATAAATGTGCAAGTGCTGTCCTTTCCTGCAATTTTTCAGTAATTGTTGTTAAAGGGAAACTGTACTCAACATCAAAATATTCTATGATATAAAATGAAGGCGGTTTAGCATAATACACAGGAGAAGGGGCAGAGCCTGGGCAGGGCAGCAGCAGGAGGTGAGGTTTGGGGCGTAATGGGGCGGGAATGGGTCGTTCCGGGGGAGTTGCAAGTTCCCTCGGTTGGACAAAATTTCAGCCCTGACTGCGGGACTCAGGATTTGCAATGTTTCAGTAATTGTTGTTAAGAGGGAACTGTACACACTCAAATATTCTATGATATAAAATGAAGGCGGTTTAGCAGTAATACAGCAGAGAAGGGGCAGAACGGGCAGGGCAGCAGCAGGAGGTGAGGTTTGGGGCGTAATGGGGCGGGGAATGGGTCGTTCCGGGGGAGTTGCAAGTTCCCTCGGTTGGACAAAATTTCAGCCCTGACTGCGGGACTCAGGAATTTGTTCAGCAGTTGGGGCAATCCCGTATAAATAGGTACATATGACAACCCTGGTCTCTAGTCACACCAGACCATCTGAGGCCCCTATTAGGAAACTAAAGTTACTTTACATTTTTCTTCCCTGTTACTATGTACTAGGGAAATAAACTTTAAGGCCCCTTTCCTACAACCTTTAAATACTGTCACTTTAGTCGTTCTTTATTTCTTTTAAGAGAGTTTCACTCCTTGTAGATGTCGCTCAGAGAGATGTGAAGGGGATTTATGCAGTGCCAGACTTCAGACAATGTAATGTGTGATCTGATTAGAATCAAAAAAAAATTCTTCTAGGTTTTAATATTCCTTTAAATCATTTGAAAGATTCACTGTAAAGACCTGCACTCACCTTGATTTATTTTTAAAGCTTTAAAAAATCTCGGGCTTGCTACAGATTCTTTCTTTTTTTTCTTCTGAAAAACTGATCTATGGCTTGGAAGTCTATAGTCGGCAACGAAATGGAAAGATTTTAATCATTCTCTGCAACCCGGCTGATATTTGTGATCATGGGACTTCTTCCTGGTGGAGTTTTAAACAATCTAGATTATTAGTTAGTTCCTCAATGAAACCCAAAACCCTTTGATCATATTAAGGTTTGTTTATGTTACAATCACAGTAATCCTGGTTTCAAAGCTCTCTATGGTTTAGCATGTAAAGTTTGTGGCCCGGAATCAGCTTTACAAAGTAAAAAAGTGTTCCTCACTTGGAGTTGGGTTCAGCTGGGTCAGTGTGTTTAGGATCATTGTCCCATTTAAAGAACTACAGTCATCCAGAAAACAAACTGCTAGATTATTTCTATTTTGTTTCATTAAAAGAACATTCCATCCCACGCACAGAAATTCAAATCATGCCAAAGATAAGGACTCTCCCCCCTTTGCTGGGGTCACTGAAAGGAGATATATTCATCGCCTTCCTTGTTGGCTGCAGGGTTCATCTACCCAGTCCTTCCAGGTAGCAGCAGTCAATCATGGCCATGACAGTGACATCATGGCCAAAGACTTCCAAGTCGCTTCCTCTGCGGCGGTGTGATCTTGTATAGAGCACATTAAGCTGTCACGGGAACCCTTGTGAAACAGGTAAGTATTATGTTCTTGGGATTTTGGGGAGTCCATATCTTTTGATATGGACAGAGCTGTATGAATTCATACAGTCATTGTATTACACACATTCTTGGTTGGACTGTAAGGGCTAGACCACAATAGCCTGTTTCTCACTCATTTTGAGATACTTTAGTGCGTGAGAAATGCATGTAAGCGCATGTCAATGTGAGGGGCCACGGTGCATGCTCTACGTTGCATTTTTAAATCGCATGCGTTTCTATACAGTACTATTACTGTAACCGCAGCACAAATGGCTGGTACACGCATTACTGTCTGGTATGGTTTGGTCCCAGCCTTAATGTGGATTAATCTGTAAAAACTTTCATTTAGAGAAGTTTATGTTTGGACCATTCAAAATAATTTACATTATTTTTTAATTTTATAGAACTCATGAATAGAGATGTCCGAAACCAGCAAGTTTCAATCCATTTTCGGATTTTCGGAATTTTCAAAAATTTTAAAATCTCATAGTCAAAGTCTCAAAGTCAATGGAAAAAATTCAAAGAATCTAAGTAAAATTCGGATAGTAAAAAAATTCAGTAAACGTGAGCTATTTTAGAGGTTAAGAGTTACCAAACATGCAAGGCTACCTTATGTAAACCTCAAAAGTATGTTCAGAAATGCGAAAATTGTTTCCATTCATAATTTCGAAAGTAGTTTCAATAACCCTATAACCCGATAAGTTCCGACTTTCGGATTTTGGAACCAATATCCGGACTCTACCCCTAAACACTAAGGGACAGATTACACGGCTTTATAGATACCAGAGCAGAAACGAATTGTAACTTATGCGAGTGCAGCGAAAACTAAGGAATAGAGCGTGGCATAAAAAATTGCCAGAAAACCAGTTTTGAAATTACCACGTTATATAAATTGCTTGTTACAAAAAGTGGTGTAAATTACACTGCAGTGTTCGTTTGAATATTTGTAAATATGCCTTTATATGAATCAGTTGAAGCAGACATCCCTTAAGACTTGAAGAGAAAAGGTTTAGGCTTCAGGTTCGGAAAGAGTTTTTCACTGTGAGAACAGTAAAGATATGGAACTGTCTTCCAGTGGACGTTAAACAAAAAGCTGGATGAGTTTCTGCAAACAAGTAATGTTGTAAGTTACTGGTATTTATACATAAAGTAGAGTTGATCCAGGGAAATTTCCGATTGCCACTTGGAGTCATGAAGGAATTTCTTCCCCCTTCATAAATTTGGTGGATTTTTTTGCCTTCCTCTGGATCAACAGTTAGGCAGGAAATGAGGATATTGCTAGATGGGTTGGACTGGATGGACGTATGTCTTTATTCAACCTCAAATAGTATACTATACTATACTAGATGAGAAGCTGAATAACTGAAGTAAATTATTTATTCCATTAGGACCTGTGTTAGCCAGGGGTCTTCCTAGGGTTTTTGACACTGGAAACAACTTTTGAATTTCACCTATAGGCCTCCGCTGTAAATGTGCTGTGGCTTTGTCAGGAAATTGGGTTTGTGTTTGTGGAGATGTGCATGGTGTTCTGGCTGGTTAACTGGAGGGCTGACTTGACAATGGTAGAGATGGCCAAAACTGCTAAAATCCATTCCGCCTGTGGATTTGCGGATTTTCGAAAAAATTCGAAAATCCGCGTAAAAACCCATTAAAGTCAATAGGAGAAAAAAATCTGCACAGATTTGCCTAAATATAAGGTAAAATAGCAATGGTTACTTACTGTACATGGCTGTGGGACCTGGAAAATGGTCTGGGGAACACGTACATATACCCAGAACTAAAAAAAAAACAAACTTTCCTCACGATTGCACCTTTTTTCAAGCTTCCACAATCTATTTTCGAGCCGCGTTCGATATTTTTCGAAAATCGAGAATTTTCAAGGAATTTTCGAAAATTTTGCAAAAAATGATACAGTTACTTACTGTATATGGCTCTGGGACCTCAGAAATGGTCTGGGGAACAGACCAATCTGATTGTAACCAATTCTGATTGAAAAAGAATCTGATTGGTTAGTATACTAATCAGATTCTTTCTAAAATAATTTTAATGTATCCAATCAGAATTGCTTACAAAAAAAGGTGAAGTTTTAAAACCCTAAAGCTTGAAGCCTGTTATTTGCAGTGTATATGTTTTTAAGGACATGCTGAAAGGCCGCTGATGTGGAGCTCCGCTAACGGAGGGGGTAGGTGACCGCTCCTCTATTTTCTGTATAGGAGCGCTAAAGTCTGGGAACATGAATTTGAACGTTCGATAATTATCGAACGTTCAAATTTGTGTGTTCAAGTTTGGGTCTCGTCCATCTCTAGTCATGAACTTCCTACTGTGCTTCTTCAGAAATCCCCCCCCCCTTAACAATCCTGCGCTTGCCCCTGGATTTAGAGCATTCCAATGGGGAAAAGGCACATACAGCGCTAGAAGTGCACTATAATCGAGGGGCTACATAGCACTGGCTGGCGCATCATTTTGACATCCATATCACTGTCTTGGTCCTCCAGAATTGGTTTGTTAATTAACAAATGTTCAGCATTACAGCATTGGTTGTACATCATCGATAATGCACTGTATCGCTAAACTGCAATACTGTGTGTTTTAAATAGGGCCAGTAGACCTCTAAAAGGCCTAACACTAAATTTGTCCAAAAAACTTATAGGGGGGGGTTTAGTCCTCAAAAGGACTTTTGGGTCCCAAATTGTGTGAATACAGGAGTGGTTAACAACAAGTGCTAATCCACCACACTAAAATTCACACACAGTAAGCTTCAAAAGCATGGAAAAAAACTCTATAACTCCTACACTGTCAAGTCTCCACTAAACTCACTTTAACTTTAACTCACTTTATCTGCCTTTTATACCCAGGGGGTTGGCACAGGTAAGACCAGCTGCCATTGGTGAATTTGATACATGAAAATCTTCGAAAATGTTCAAAGGTGGGTTCGGAAAATCCGCGGATTGGCAGATCTCGGAGATCTGCCATGGAACCAGGTTTGGTTCCACAATCCGGTCCATCTCTAGTTAGTATGCCAATCAGAATTTGTTACAATAAGATTAGAATCTAATTGTAACCAATTCTGAAGGGAAAAGAATGTGATTGGTTGGTATACCAATCAGATTTTTTCTGAAAATTCTGATTGTAACTAATCAGAATAGGATTCTTTTAGAAAGTTCCCCAGAACATTTCCCAGGGCCCTTTACAGCAAGTTACTGTATCATTTTTGCCAAATTTTAGAAAATTCTTAAAAAATTAGAATTTTCTAGAATATTCGAAATTTCTTGAATTTTCGAAATTTCCAGACTTTTCGAAAATTTTCGAACGCAGTTCGGACAAAATTTGGAACGCGGAATTCTGGAAAATCCGCAAGATCCGCAATTCGCGGATCTCGGAAATATGCCGCGGATCTGGTTTCGGATCAGCGAACTGGCCATCTCTAGACACTGGCTGGTGGACTGTAGGGCTGACAACACTGACTGGTGAACTAGAGCTCACACAAATAGGTACATATAAGATTCCTTCATGCCCTAATGCCCAGCTTACACAGTATGGTACATATAAGATGCCTTCATGGCTCTCACCTCATGCACTGCCCACACAAAGTTAGTTACCCCGTGACTGAGTGGGTACATGAACTCTCTAGAAAGGCAGCAGTTAGTGTAGAGGAGGGAAAATTGCAGGTACACTAGACTCAATTTTTTCCCCTGCTCTGCACTAACCTTTCTAGTGGACCACAGGGGCATGCTGTGAGAAACTGTTTCACATTGCTTCATGGTAGGAACACTCTTGGTGTTAGCTAAACATAGTCTACTAGACAAAATGGGTGGGGTTTTGTGCAAGCGTTCTCCTTGTAATTCATCTATGCTGGTCGCACCATGAAAGGCTGGAACTTATTTCCACAATGCTACCTTGTGTTTTCTCCATGGTGGTGTTTTTCAAGAATTCTGCCCGTATTACATTATTTATTAGTAGTAGTTTAGTAGTAGTGAACATATCTCCCCCCCCCCAAGTCCACTGCTGTTAGATCAATAATAAAAGCCAAGCAATTACATTTTTTTTCTCTTTAATTAACATATAGAATCATTTGGAAGTAAAAGGACAGCAATAATAGCTTAAGCCTCCTTTAAGGGCAACTATACTGAAAGAAATACTTTACCTAACCCTAATCTATAAATAAATACATATGTTGCACTAACTCTGTTTTCTGCATGTCTTCAACACAGTACTTGTTTTTCTCAGGCGCAGAATCCCCTCATCCTATCTTAACCAACTCCTCCTTCCCTTTGACATGACTTTCTGAGAAGTCAAGCATGCTCAGTAATCATTATGAGCCATTGCTAGGAGAGGGGATTTCGTACCAATTCATACATACCAACTGTAACATTTCTAGCTACAGAAAAATTACACAGCATAAAAGTTTATGGCAGTAAGGCACTTGATTGAACAGCTGAAATACAAGATGTTGCAGATTAGATATCTTAATAAATAGCAGACAGATCCACATAAAACATGCAGTAACTCAGTAGAAGCGTACAGGGTTATTCACTAAAAGTTCTTTCTTATCTTTCTTGCCCCAACTTATCAGATATTATTTAAAATTTAAAAGATAACATCTGATTGGTTGCTGCAAATCAATATCACAGACAAATGTTTACACCTCATATTACATCAACCCCATAAAGTTACACCACAAAGCTCAGTTGAAGCCATTAGTTCCAAGAGATGTCTTGTCTACATTAACTCACCAGTTTATAGTCATGTACAACTCTCACTTGACTTTTGCCTTACAGATAGAGTCTGGGGAATATACACCATAACAACAACCAATGTTTTAGTTAAAACAGAAAAAAAAATTGTTATTTATTTTTACCGAAGATCAAAGTGAGAAAATGTCGGATTTCGGGGGACATGAAATCCATTGTAAATAGTTACATCGCTCCACACACATCCACTGATCCCTTCTTGCATTTGTGTAAATTACAGGACACACTGTACTTTTGTATCTTTTATTAAATGCAAACAGTAGAGCCGGTTGTAGAAATCCTTCGGAACACGGCAGTTTGACTAAGTGACATTTAGTGTGTTGTAACTCTAATCGTAAAGAAAACAGTAGCAGATCAGTGTTTAAACCTCTATCCCCAGGCGAGCATCATTTTCAATATCCTTTAAAAAAAAAAAAGCCTTTGAAGTGTTTGCGTCTGGGCTGCCCTGGAGGATTTACACAGAATTAGTTAATAGTGAGACTGCATTGAGCTAAATTTATTGGCTATGAGCTTCCGGGATTATTTGAAAACTAAAATTAAAGGAAATCCCCCACAGTCCGCTTTGTCTTCTGGCAAGGCCGTAATCCCTGACAGTTTGGTAATAAAAGAATATTGGTGACCCCCTGGTGAAACATGCTTATTGGAGGAGGATGTCACAGAGATCAATCTGTATATCTCTAAAGTGGTATTCATCTCTTACAAACTCTTTATTATGGCTTCTTAGCAGACAAGCACAGAAACAATGATACACTGACCACAATCGTTGGCTTTATCAAGGCCCATGGCTCCATGTCTATATACCTTGTCCTTATCGTTTCACCTTTTATTTATCGTTTATCAAGGCTTTGTTGACTAAATATTGAGGTTTGTTTACAAGAAGTAATTGGTAGTGTAGCGGGGTTTCCTTCAGTAAAGCTTCAAACCCACATCAGATCATTTTCACACAATTTGTCTGACCAACGACCCATCATGTGACATTCGTACGACAATTTAACGTTCTTCTAAGACCAACAATCCACGGCTATTCTCGGCTTTTTCCGACGTTCGCCCTGGCAGATGTTTGTACATTGTTGGCAGATTATCGTTAGACTGTGATGTAGGATTAAAAGAAATACAAGGATCAACGCCGTATACCGTAAGAACGATCGTCCAGTGTATAGGATAAAAACATGAACTATTAGTACATAAATACAGGAAGACACATAAACATAAACCCTAGCCCTTAGTTTTTATTTCATACACTGTACATTTGTTCTTACGGTGTGTGCCGAAGGACCCTGCTTATTGATCCTTGAGTACGAACCGAGCGATGGGTTCGGGGCTGGCAGCACCCAGACCACAGCGGTGAGTAAGATGTTCTGCATTTTGCTGAGAAACACTGTGAACAAGGGCTGGGCCCGGGGTCTGTGTATAAAAGTAACCTGAAATGCTGAGAACTCTTACTGAATGTTTTCCCCTTCCCATACAGGGGGATTATATATATATATTTATATATATTTATTTTTATTTTTTATTTTTTTACTCAGCAATAGAGATGGGATCTGAGTCCGATCCAGACCCGGATCTGACACGGAACCCCTCCGTTACGAAATCCGTCCAGATTTTGGGACTTCGGAGACTATTTTCTATAATTATCGAACGTTCGATAATCCTCGAAAATACGATCGGAAACTCGAACATATTTTCGGAGATTATCGAACGGTCAAGGCTATTTCCGATAAGCCTCTAACATCCGATAATAATCGAAAATTCGTTCCGTTTTTGGGTTTTCGGATCTTCTGCATTTTCCCAAGATCCAGGAATCCGAAAAGGGAATGAAACTGGTGAGTTTTGTCCATCTCTACTCAGCAATATATTAGGCTGCTATTATGTTACTATATGCATGAAATACACATGTGCAACAGATCATGCGATATTCCAACGTCAAGTAATACATACGTCACGTAACGCCTTTGCCAATGAACGCTATCTATCCACTATCATTGATGGCGTCTTGCAAACATTTCTAAAATCCATTGTGTGCTTGGTCATGACAGGGCACCAAGAGCTTTGTGACGAGGAAGAAAGATCAATATAAACAGCTTTATTATGAGGCTGCGGCATACTGAAATAGACATTACGGAGGTCGTAAAGATCTCTGAACGTGCTGTACTTTTAATAACACGTTCTCTGGCTCTAATATGCACAACATTTACTTTTCTATTATTATTTTAACGGTTCAATGATGTAAATATTGTGGAAAATACAACCAGGGGGTCGGTTAGTAAAAAGGTTCAGAGGCTTTTCAGACCTCTACAGTCTCGGTTTCGTTCAATTTGCCATGTTGCAACCACACGATAAACTTGTTTATATTGATCTTGTTTCCCTAGTTGCGAAGCTCTCAGTGTTTGGGAACGACAATGTGCAAAATGGATTTTAGCAATGTTTGCAAAGAGATGGAGCTATTCGGCAAAAATGGAATTTACACTGAATGTGCACAGAGTTCCCTTACAGTGTGATGGACAATCAAGGATCCACATAATTTGGCATAATCTTGCCCTGGAATTTAATGGGGAAATAAATATTTGCCTTACTTTTCAATCAATCCCACAGCGACGTCCAGCAGGAATAAGGAAGATAGACAGTTCTAAAGTAAGACAAAATGTCCGATACTTTCTCCAGCCAACATCATCAATATCTTACCCCTCACCCAGTGGTATGGACATGTCACATTTGTGCACATTTGATGTTGTTTGTTTCCTAGAATGCACCTGGAAATGACATCAGCTCGTCCATTTCTTCTCTTTAAGATGCCTTTCCTCCTTATGTCCTGGCAGAGTGGTCACCAAAGGATTGGCCTTTATAGGTCCTTTCACTGGATCTCGGGAAAATACAGAAAATCCGAAACCAGAATGAATTTTCGATAATTTTCGAATGTACGGAGCTATTTTCGATAATTTTCGTTCGAAAAATCTCGAAAATATGATCGGAGACCATTTTCGTGTTTCGGGTCACATTTTCGAACATTTGATGCTATTTTCGATAATTATCGAAAATAACTCCGTACATTCGAAAATTATCGAAAATGCGCTCCAAAGTCCCGAAATCCAGACAATCCATCTGGATTCGGTCCGATCATTCGGATTTCGGAACCGAGGAGTTTCGTGTCAGATTCGGGTTTGTGTCGGACCCAGATACCATCTCTAGAATTCATGCTTATCCTTTTAAAATACTAGTTATGCAATAAAAGTTTTATTATCATATTTAAAAATGGTGCTAATTTGGCCCCAACCAACCAGATGTTATTTAACATTTGAAAGCTAACATCTGATTGGTTGGGGCAAAATTAGCACCATTTTTAAAGATAAGAACTTTTATTGAATCTCCCTGTGGTTGTTTTCCTGCTTTTAATTAAAGAAAAAAATATTCCCTGTCCCTTTATTGTACAGGTCATGTTCGCAAGCAAATGACACAGGTCGTCAAGTATTTAAACACTTTACAGGAATTAAACAGCGCAAGTCACAAGAATGAGATAGAAAAGGAATCTGAGCGAGGAGAAGGGACACACTGAACCACTAAATAAATGAATCATTGATCTGGAACTTGTTGAGGCCGACTGGAACTGCACAGTGAGACAGATAAGGGCAAATGGATCTCACATTAAAGAGACTCGCCTGTCAAGCGTTTTTTCCTTCAAGACAATAGATGGTGATGGAATTTCTTCTATCGCTAATAAATATCCACAGTGGCCACAGCTAATTTTAAAACAAGACATGGAGCAGAAATCCCAAAAAATCTGACTCGTGCTATTATTCTGCATTAACCAATCAGATTTTAGCTAACTGCGGCAACACGATTAAAAGCTAATTTCTAATTGGTAACTGCAAATTAATAGCACAGGTTAACTTTCACCTCTTGCAACCGGCCCCTAACGTATACAAGTAGGCGTCAAACCAACATTACTTTATTAGCTTTGAATTACATCTATTTTTATTTCTCAAAGGAGCAGGTGGACAGAAAGGCTTTATTAATAATAAATATATATAATAATAAATATCCCGATCCAATATCCAGATGTTTGAGAAGTATACCTCCCAGCATTCCCCTAAAATAAAAAGTTGTATTGTTGCTTATAATTTTTTTTTTTGAAAAATCAATCAATTTCAGACTCTTTGTTATGGGTATTCAATAGTGAGCTGCCATTTTTTTTTCTTCTTCCCAGGATGCACCACTTGAAATGTCCTTATGGGGTCCACACATGCACCAATCCTGGTCATACGATGGGTATTGGTCCGATACATTTTTTTCCTTTGGTCTGATATGGAAACAAATTGTCTGACAAATGGACGATCGCCATACATGAACCGATGATCGTACAATATCGAAATCTGCCAATATCACATAACCGGGATTGATGCATGTATAGGCCCCATAACAGTTATTTTTTGCTGATTGGCTGTTGGATGGGTCAAACTTCAGATCTCTATTGAGCAACTGTCGATCCAGGGACTGGGACCATAACAGATACTATAAGAGGTCCTGCAAACAGAACTTTGGGCCATATTCATTCATGCGCTCATAGACTATTGCAATGTTATTGTATTGGCTAGCGTACAATTGCGATCATTTGTTTGTTAATTTTTAATTGGTTTTTGTTACTTTTCCTTCAAAATTAAAAAGTAGAAATTTCAACGGGTTTTCTATTGGCTGGACAAGCAAGTGTGTAGTGTTCCTTTAAATTAACCCCATAATCTCAGTATGCCAGGAATATCTTCCAGGCTGCATGTTCACACACTCAGATGCTCCTCATCACGTGATTCTCATAAGTGTACTATATTTCAAAGATAAGAGCCTAAGTATCTGGTGTTCTGCCAAGGCTGAAAAAAGCATTTAACTAGCTTTTAATCTATTATACAAGTTATAGTCCCCGCGGGAGCTGTTAAGGTCCTTAGATAATAACAATGTAAAAGAGGGTTATTTTCCCTTACAAGCAAAGTGTTGGTAGTATTACCATTACATTATAGCTAATCAAACACAGCTACATCAATTATTAGACATTTTAAATGTTAAGTTATCAGTAAATATTTACAATAACAGAGTCAACATTTTCCATAGCAAAGTGAGAAATAAAACAAGGATTTAACTTCACACTGAGATCATAGAACTGTATTACGCTGTTTATATTGGTCTGTGAATTAATAAAGGGCATGTTCACCCTTAAAACTGGTGAACTGTCTGTTATCTGCGCTAAACCCCAACTGCTATTTTTACCTGTTTATTACATGCATTTGGAACCAGAAATTTAATGATAAGGTCTGTTCCATTCTGGAAATAGAATCCACTTTTTTTTTGCTCAATGAGCTTTTTATAAGTTTGAACGTGTGCAGAGGAGACAGCAGAGGAAACAGGAGTCAGAGCCTTGATTGACTGCATGGAGGGAGGAGCCATCTTACTCCAGCATGGAAGCAATAATTAGCTGGTTAGTAATACATCCATTAAAGTGCTGAATATATCAGGGGTTTGGGGAGATAACTTACAAGCTACCTGTTTTTAGGGTGCCGTTAAATCTATAACTAGCATAACTCTCCGGCCATGCTGGGAAATTCCAATAATGTCCAGCAGCTGAACCCAGTTATACCAAATATAGCAAAAAAAAGAGAAAATGAGTGCTATTTGGGAGTGTGGAGGTGGTCTGTGTTTAGAGGTGGGGCTTAGGGCACTAGGCTTTTTGTGCCTACAGGCTCCTAAGGTGCAAATATGTCCCTGCACTCTTAAAATTAACACAACATTATCAGGCAGACAGGAACGTAACTGCAGGCCTGGTCCGGTCTTTTAAACAGCTGATCGTGTGTATGTCAGATTTTTAAAAACAGCTGATAGCAGAGGTTGTGGCGGACGCCCCTACCTTCTGCCCCCCCGCGATAGTTATGCCGCTGAGGCAGAGTATTCCACGACCATACTGCCTTTACAATGAAGAACCCTTTATAGAATTGCACGGTGTCTCGGTGGATGCCCAGTTCTTAGTCTTGAGTTCTCTTGGCTACAACTGCAAACAGTTTGTAGTTGGGTAAGTTTACACAATCTTAAAGGAACACTAAACTTAAAAAAACAAATATTTGGCATCCGTTTCTATTATTCACAGGGAGGTGAGAACATTTATTCCCACCTCCCTGTGAATAATAGTTTGCTCAGGGGACCTGAAACTTACCTTACTGCCAGGGGTGTTCCTAGAGCTTTTGACACCTGAACACCTGAAACATCTTTTTAATGCCGCCTATCGGCAGACAGGGGGAGTGACAAATGAAGTGGGCGTGGCTTCATCATGGAACATAGGCGTGGCTTGTGGAGGTGGGTATGGTGGGCTGACATACAATGACTGGTGAACTGGAGGACTGACTTAACAATGATTTGTGGACTGGTGCTGAAATGCGGTATTGCAGGAAGGAAGATTTTTTTAACTGCCATCTAATAAGTGTTCTGCCGCAGGGACGCCCTGAGCAAATGTTTCAGTTTGCTACATGGTAGGGGCACCCCTGCTTACCGCGCTCCTCTCGCAAGCACACCTGTTTTGTCCCGATCACGCGCCCTATCTTTTGTATTGGCGCACATGCGCCTAAGATAGGGCGTGGTCAGGACAGGAGTGGCTTGCGAGAGGAGCGTGGTAAGGTAAGTTCCAGGTCCCCCGAGCAAACTATTATTCACAGGGAGGTGGGACTAAGCGTTCTCACCTCCCTGTGAATAATAGAAACGGATGCCAAATACTTGTTTTTTAAGTTTAGTGTTCCTTTAAAGAGATACTGATGAGTTTGTGTGGGTATTTAGATTGTAAAGTGCTTGGGGCAGAGCCTGATCATACTCCCTAACTGTCCCAGCATCATTAGGACAATGGCTGGGTAGGCCATGTATAGATTACTTTCCAAAGGCCAGTTGGCCGAAATGTTGTGCTTTGGTTCTGCACATTTTTTCCTAATAAACATGGGATCCCTCTTACAAACTTGAAGTTGAATACATACCAGAAGATGGAGTACGAAGTGTTAGTTCCAAACCATATACCAGTCGGACTTTCATGAATAGACCATGTCTCGCTACTGCTCATACACAGGTTGGGAGACATGCTTGATGTGAATGGTAGGCAAGTTGTACCATGCTTTCTGTATTAACATTTCTGGAATGTATTTAGTATTTTGGATTAGAGGCCATTGGTAGATAAACTTCTGAAAAGCCGAATTCTGGAAAGAGGATTTTTTATTACAAGCGAGTTAATCATTGTTATACACATACGGTTTTTCTTTGGTTGAACTGGTGAGTGCATTAAATGAGTACTCTGTTGAAATAATAATTATGAACTGTTCCGCATGTGTGAGATAATGTTAAACATGCCTGACCCCTAAAAGATTATAAAAGCAATAACAATTCAGCAGTTCCCAATTAATGACTATGTTTCGCTTGCAGTAAGTGGCTTTGGTTCTTTTTAATTACGACATTAGAGGTCAAGTGTTTTTGTTGCGCAGATCAACAGTGTTAAGTCACAGAGATCTCCCTGTTTTTAAGATACACTGTAATTTATAAATAAGCCTTTATACCATTACTGGCCCGCACCTTGTCTCTGTTTATATCAGCGCAGGCCTGCACCTTGTCTCTGTTTATATTAGCGCAGGACTGCACCTTGTCTCTGTTTATATCAGCGCAGGCCTGCACCTTGTCTCTGTTTATATCAGCGCAGGCCTGCACCTTGTCTCTGTTTATATCAGCGCAGGACTGCACCTTGTCTCTGTTTATATCAGCGCAGCCTGCACCTTGTCTCTGTTTTATATAGCGCAGGACTGCACCTTGTCTCTGTTTATATCAGCGCAGCCTGCACCTTGTCTCTGTTTATATCAGCGCAGGCCTGCATCTTGTCTCTGGTTTATATCAGGCGCAGGCCTGCACCTTGTCTCTGTTTAATCAGCGCATGCCTGCACCTTGTCTCGGTTTATTATCAGCGCAGGCCTCCGCACCTTGTCTCTGGTTATATCACAGCAGGCCTGCACCTTGTCTCTGTTTATATCAAAGCGCAGGACTGCACCTTGTCTCTGTTTATATCACGCAGCCTGCACCTGTCTCTGTTTATATCAGAGCAGGCTCACCTTGTCTCTGTTTATATCAAGCAGGCCCTGCACCTTGTCTCTGTTTATATCAGAGCGCCTGCACCTTGTCTCTGTTTTATATCGAGCAGGCCTGCACCTTGTCTCTGTTTATATCAGCAGGCCTGCCCTTGTCTCTGTTTATATCAGCGCGCGGCCTGCACCTTGTCTCTGTTTATATCAGAGCGGCCGCACCTTGTCTCTGTTTATATCAGAGCTGGCCTGCACCTTGTCTCTGTTTATATCAGAGTGGCCTGCACCTTGTCTCTGTTTATATCAGAGCAGGCCTGCACCTTGTCCTGTTTAATCAGAGCTGGCCTGCACCTTGTCTCTGTTTATATCAGAGCTGGCCTGCACCTTGTCTCTGTTTATATCATAGCAGGCCTGCACCTTGTCTCTGTATATCAGAGCTGGCCTGCACCTTGTCTCTGTTTATTCAGAGCTGGCCTGCACCTTGTCTCTGTTATATCAGAGCTCCTGCACCTTGTCTCTGTTTATATCGAGCAGCCGCAGCACCTTGTCTCTGTTTATATCATAGCTGGCCTGCACCTTTCTCTGTTTATATCAGCGAGGCCTGCACCTTGTCTCTGTTTATCTCAGAGCAGGCCTGCACCTTGTCTCTTGTTTATATCAGAGCCGACTGCAACCTTGTCTCTGTTTTACTATCAGAGCTGGCCTGCACCTTGCCTCTGTTATATCAACCGCTGGCCTGCACCTTGTCTCTGTTTATATCGACCGCTGGCCGGCAGCTTGTCTCGTTTATATCTGCGCGGCCTGCACCTTGTCTCTGTTTATCAGCACTGCCCGCACCTGTTCTCTTTTTATATTAGCAGGCCTCACCTTGTCTCTGTTATCACGCTGGCCCATACCTTGTCTCTGTTTATATCGGCGCAGGTCCACACCTTGTCTCTGTTTATATCAGCGCAACTGCACCTTGTCTCTGTTTTTATCAGCGCAGGCCTGCACCTTGTCTCTGTTTATATTAGTGAGTCAGGACCTACCTTGTCCTGTTATCAGCGGCTGGCCCTACCACCTTGTCTCTGTTTTTAATCAGCGCAGGCCTGCACCTTGTCTCTTGTTTATATCAGCGCAGGCGCCCGCATCTTGTCTCTGTTTATATCGCGCAGGTCCACACCTTGTCTCTGTTTATTCACGGCAGGACTGCACCTTGTCTCTGTTTTTTATCAGCGCAGGCCTGCACCTTGTCTCTGTTTATATCAGCACCGGCCCATACCTTGTCTCTGTTTTATCAGCAAGGCCTGCACCTTGTCTCTGTTTATCAGCGCAGGCCCGCATCTTGTCTCTGTTTATATCAGCAGGTCCACACCTTGTCTCTGTTTATATCAGCGCAGGACTGCACCTTGTCTCTGTTTAAATCATCACGCAGGCCCGCATCTTGTCTCTGTTTATATCAGCGCCGGACCGCACCTTGTCTTGTTTGTATCACGCGCCTGGATCTTGTCTCTGTTTATATCAGCGCCGGCCCGCACCTTGTCTCTGTTTATATCGGCGCAGCCCCACACCTTGTCTCTTTTTAATCAGCGCAGGCCGTACTTTGTCTCTGTTTATATCAGTGCCGGCCCATACCTTGTCTCTGTTTTTATGAGTGCAGGCCCGCATCTTGTCTCTGTTTATATCAGTGCAGGCCTGCACCTTGTCTCTGTTTATATCAGCGCAGGCCCCATCTTGTCTCTGTTTATATCAGCGCAGGCCTGCATCTTGTCTTTGTTTATATCAGCGCAGGCCCGCATCTTGTCTCTGTTTATTCAGCACCGCTGCCTGTCTCTGTTTATATCAGCGCAGGTCCGCACCTTGTCTATGTTTATATCAGCGCAGGCCCGCCCTTGTCTCTGTTTATATCAGCACAGGCCTGCACCTTGTCTCTGTTTTATATCAGCGCAGGCCCGCATCTTGTCTCTTTATTCAGCGCAGGCCTGCACCTTTCCCTGTTTATATCAGCGCAAGCCCGCATCTTGTCTCTGTTTATATCAGCGCAGGCCTGCATCTTGTCTCTGTTTATATCAGCGCAGGCCCGCATCTTGTCTCTCTGTTTATATCAGCGCCAGCCTGCACCTTGTCTCTGTTTACATCAGCGTAGGCCTACACCTTGCCTCTGTTTATATCAGCACTGGCCCAAACCTTGTCTCTGTTTATATTAGTGCAGGACCATACCTTGTCTCTGTTTATATGACGCAGGCCCGCATCTTGTCTCTGTTTATATCAGCCAGGCCTGCATCTTGTCTCTGTTTTATCAAGCAGGGCCCGCATCTTGTCTCTGTTATATCACGCTAGCCTGCACCTTGTTTCAGTTTATACCAGTGCCGGCCCGCACCTTGTCTCTGTTTTTATCAGTGCAGGCCCGCATCTTATCTCTGTAAATATCAGCGCAGGCCTGCATCTGTTCTCGTGTTTAATCATGCCAGGCCGCCCATCTTGTTCGCTCCTGTTTATATCAGCGCAGGCCCACATCTTGTCTCTGTTTATATTAGCGCCGGCCTGCACCTTGTCTCTGTTTATATCCGAGCAGGACCGCACCTTGTATCTGTTTATATTAGCGCAGGCCCGCACCTTGTCTCTGTTTATATCAGCGCAGGCCCGCACCTTGTCTCTGTTTATATCAGCGCAGGCCAGCACCTTGTCTCTGTTTATATCAGCGCAGGCCCGCACCTTGTCTCTGTTTATATCCGAGCAGGACCGCACCTTGTATCTGTTTATATCCGAGCAGGACCGCACCTTGTCTCTGTTTATATCAGCGCAGGCCTGCACCTTGTCTCTGTTTATATCAGCGCAGGCCCGCACCTTGTCTCTGTTTATATTAGCGCAGGACCGCACCTTGTCTCTGTTTATATCAGCGCAGGCCTGCACCTTGTCTCTGTTTATATCAGCGCAGGACTGCACCTTGTCTCTGTTTATATCAGCGCAGGCCCGCACCTTGTCTCTGTTTATATCCGAGCAGGACCGCACCTTGTATCTGTTTATATCCGAGCAGGACCGCACCTTGTCTCTGTTTATATCAGCGCAGGCCTGCACCTTGTCTCTGTTTATATCAGCGCAGGACTGCACCTTGTCTCTGTTTATATCAGCGCAGGACTGCACCTTGTCTCTGTTTATATCAGCGCAGGCCCGCACCTTGTCTCTGTTTATATCAGCGCAGGACCGCACCTTGTCTCTGTTTATATCAGAGCTGGCCTGCACCTTGTCTCTGTTTATATCAGAGCAGGCCTGCACCTTGTCTCTGTTTATATTAGCGCAGGCCCGCACCTTGTCTCTGTTTATATCAGCGCAGGCCTGCACCTTGTCTCTGTCTATGAAGCGTGAGCTCCTGTATACTCAGTCAAGTGATTACAATAATGGTTTGAAAACCGATTTTCATGGCAGATTTAACAGCTGGAGAAAGGAAAAAAGGATTCCGATATATTGGCGACAGACCGCAAAATATTAAGGAACGGAGCTATTTGTTAGCAAAGGATCTCTCCATCTTATAAGCAGAGGGTATTAAAGGAGAACTTATTTAATTACAAACATTTACTCTTACCTAAGTAAGAGTCAATGATCCAGCAGCCTGTTGTCTCTTTCTTCTGTAATTAAGTAAAATAAACATCAACCTTAGCTGGATCTCTGCCTTGTGGCCAGTTCCAGCATAATATGGTTTATTTATACTTTAATCTGGTTTCTAGCTCTGGTTCACAGCTTTTTACATTTTAATTTTACAGTTTTGGTTGAAGACGAAATAAAAAATTATAATAATGAAAACTATTATTTACATCACAAAGGGTACACATCTAACAATGCACAAATCTAGCAATGCACACACCTAGCAATGTACACATCAATGCATGCACCTACCAATAGGCCGAATCTTGTCTCTGTTTATATCAGAGCAGGACATTACCTTGTCTTGTTTTGATATCAGAGCAGGCCCGCATCTGTCTCGATGTTCTATATCAGCGCTAGCCTGCACCTTGTTTCAGTTTATACCAGTCCGGCCCGCACCTTGTCTCTGTTTTTATCAGTGCAGGCCCGCATCTTATCTCTGTAAATATCAGCGCAGGCCTGCATCTTGTCTCTGTTTATATCAGCGCAGGCCGCATCTTGTCTCTGTTTATATCAGCGCAGGCCCACATCTTGTCTCTGTTTATATTAGCGCGGCCTGCACCTTGTCTCTGTTTATATCCGAGCAGGACCGCACCTTGTATCTGTTTATATTAGCGCAGGCCCGCACCTTGTCTCTGTTTATATCAGCGCAGGCCCGCACCTTGCTCTGTTTATATCAGCGCAGGCCAGCACCTTGTCTTGTTTATATCAGCGCAGGCCCGCACCTTGTCTCTGTTTATATCCGAGCAGGACCGCACCTTGTATCTGTTTATATCCGAGCAGGACCGCACCTTGTATCTGTTTATATTAGCGCCGGCCTGCACTTGTTCTGTTTATATCAGCGCAGGCCGCGCACCTTGTCTCTGTTAATTAGCGCGGCCCGCACCTTGTCTCTGTTTATATCAGGCAGGCTGCACTGTCTCTGTTTATATCAGCGAGGGCACCTTGTCTCTGTTTATATTCAGCGCAGGACTGCACCTTGTCTCTGTTTATATCAGCGCAGGACTGCACCTTGTCTCTGTTTATATCAGCGCAGGCCCGCACCTTGTCTCTGTTTATATCCGGCAGGACCGCACCTTGTATTGTTATATCCGAGCAGGACCGCACCTTGTCTCTGTTTATATCAGCGCAGGCCGCACCTTGTCTCTGTTTATATCAGCGCAGGCCCGCACCTTGTCTCTGTTTATATCCGAGCAGGACCGCACCTGTATCTGTTTATATCCGAGCAGGACCGCACCTTGTATCTGTTTATATTCAGGCAGGCCTGCACCTTGTCTCTGTTTATATCAGCGCAGGCCCGACCTTGTCTCTGTTATATTAGCGCAGGCCCGCACCTTGTCTCTGTTTATATCAGCGCGGCCTGCACCTGTCTCGTTTATATCAGCGCAGGCCTGCACCTTGTCTCTGTTTATATCAGCGCAGGCCTGCACCTTGTCTCTGTTTATATCAGCGCAGGACTGCACCCTTGTCTCTGTTTATATCAGCGAGGCCTGCACACGTGTCTCTGTTTATATCAGCGAGGCCTGCACTTGTCTCTGTTATATCAGCGCAGGCCTGCACCTTGTCTCTGTTTAATCGCGCAGGACTGCACCTTGTCTCTGTTTATATCAGCGCAGGCATGCACCTTGTCTCTGTTATATAGCGCAGGCCTGCACCTTTGTCTCTGGGCCTGCACCTTGTCTCTGTTTATATCAGAGCTGGCCTGCACCTTTTCTCTGTTTATATCAGAGCAGGCCTGCACCTTGTCTCTGTTTATATCAGAGCAGGACTGCACCTTGTCTCTGTTTATATCAGAGCTGGCCTGCACCTTGCCTCTGTTTATATCACCGCTGGCCTGCACCTTGTCTCTGTTTATATCACCGCTGGCCTGCAGCTTGTCTCTGTTTATATCTGCGCCGGCCTGCACCTTGTCTCTGTTTATATCAGCACTGGCCCGCACCTTGTCTCTGTTTATATCAGAGCTGGCCTGCACCTTGCCTCTGTTTATATCACCGCTGGCCTGCAGCTTGTCTCTGTTTATATCAGCACTGGCCTGCACCTTGTCTCTGTTTATATCAGCGCAGGCCTGCACCTTGTCTCTGTTATCAGCGCTGGCCCATACCTTGTCTCTGTTTATATCGGCGCAGGTCCACACCTTGTCTCTGTTTATATCAGCGCAGGACTGCACCTTGTCTCTGTTTTTATCAGCGCAGGCCTGCACCTTGTCTCTGTTTATATTAGTGCAGGACCATACCTTGTCTCTGTTATCAGCGCTGGCCCATACCTTGTCTCTGTTTTTATCAGCGCAGGCCTGCACCTTGTCTCTGTTTATATCAGCGCAGGCCCGCATCTTGTCTCTGTTTATATCGGCGCAGGTCCACACCTTGTCTCTGTTTATATCAGCGCAGGACTGCACCTTGTCTCTGTTTTTATCAGCGCAGGCCTGCACCTTGTCTCTGTTTATATCAGCACCGGCCCATACCTTGTCTCTGTTTTTATCAGCGAAGGCCTGCACCTTGTCTCTGTTTATATCAGCGCAGGCCCGCATCTTGTCTCTGTTTATATCAGCGCAGGTCCACACCTTGTCTCTGTTTATATCAGCGCAGGACTGCACCTTGTCTCTGTTTAAATCAACGCAGGCCCGCATCTTGTCTCTGTTTATATCAGCGCCGGAACCATTTTGACTTCTCTCTAATTGTAGTTTCAGAAAATGTAAAGTTGTTTAGTGCATAATTGACCCTTTAATATGGAAACCACAGGAGCCAGAGGGAAGGGGATGTAGGGGGGAGGGCTCCCCTGGCATGTCACTGTCCCCCTGGAGGCAAGAAAGGAGGCAACGAACATTTGAACAGTAAGACATCTCCTACTGGTCAGTTTCCTGACTTTTGGACATGGACTTCCAGGATAAACAAAGACGCAGAGATGTAAGTTAGCATGTTTTGAAAACTACACAGTGGGAGCCATACTGGGGCAAATTTAGATTTTTGGGGTAGCATGCCATTTACTTCCATCTGTTGTGCTACTTCTCTGGGCCCATAGATTGTTACATGACTGTTCCATAGACTGATAGAACGACGTGACAAACAAACTATACCTGATATACAGACTTTATACATAGACTGTTACATATATTGTTACATAGACTGTTAAATAGACTTGTTTGATAGATTGTTCATAGATTGTTACATAGACTGTTCCAGAGACTGTTATATAGATTGTTACATAGACTGTTACATAGAAATTTTAAATAGACTGTTACAAAGAATTGTTATATGCTGTTACTTAGATTGTTAATATATATGTGTTACCTTAGATTGTTCTTAGACAACATGGTCCTCATAGTTATTGTCCCCTCTACTGTAGTAAAGGAGGCCGGTAATAAAAATTCCCGATACCCGACAGATTTTAAATCTGTCAATCCATCCATTAGTAGAGAGGCCGAACTTCCGAAAGTTTGGTCCGTTTTGAACTTTTTCGAACTATGATGGAAAGTTCGAAATTCGAAAGTGGAAAACGGACCCATTAAAGTCATGTGAGTCAGATTAGTTTGAAAAGTTGCTAAATGAAATACATTAACAATATCACTGGTAACTTAATGTAAATGGATGTGGGACCTGGAAATGGTCCGGGGGTTAACATGTTCAATATCCAGGACTTAAAAAAATCATTTCCTAATTCTCACATGCGTGTACTATTCGAGCTCCCGCATCTGATTATCGATAATTTCCCATAAAACGATTCGAAGATTCCATGATTATCCTATAAACGATTCGAAGATACGTTTGATTTTGGAATTTGACTAATTATCGAAATTCCAGAAAGTTCCACGAAAGTCAAAGAACCGGTCCGGATACGAAATCTTGATTCCATTCGAACTCAGTAAATTTGGCTCAACTCGGTTGTCGATTTTTAGTTCGATTCCGATCCTCAACTTCAGGTTCCGACTCTGATTTGAAAGCACTATAGTAAGTAGTGCCAAATGGTGGCAATTTCTCAGTAAAACAGAACGTTAGGCCTGGAGAACACCGGACAATTTCATTCCTTTGTTTGCTGCTGCGATGTTCGGCGGGGACAAAACACTGTCTGCCCTGGCGAAAGTGTCCTACTAAACGCAGCATTATCTGTGGTTATTTACTGGCATGTGCCGATTCCCTATTTTGTCATGAACTCTCCTACTGTGCTTGTACAGTGGTGACCCATTCAAGAATCCCCCCACTTGAAAATCCTGCGCTTGCCCCTGTAATTAGAACAGGCTAATAAGATGCTTGTATTTGATTAGATTATATTGGAACAAGGACTTGTATGGTTTAAAGGGATACGTATGACCTATGCTGACTGCTTCAAGATCCTTCACTGGTCTCACGTTATATTAATTAACCATGTGTTTACCTTAAATGTAAATTATTTAAACCTTGTAATTGTGATCCTAATATAATTATACATCTCTAGTTGAATCTTTTAATTAAGTATACAAGGGCTGGGCCTTCATTATTTTCTTTGTTGACGTGGTGTAAAAACTCCCATTATTAGAAAAAAAAAACTAAACTCAACTCTGTGTAGGACAATTATAATATTGTACTTTTGCTTTTACACGCAACTAACCATTTAAAATAATTGGTCATATGAAGCTGCTTGAACAGGAAATACTTAATTGGTATGTAAAATTAACGATCATTAGGCCTAAAAAGACTTCCTACACCTAACTAATTAAATGATCTCCCAATATCTAGGAAAATATAAAGTTAATTGGACAGCTCCCCACGTCCCCTTGGATGAAATAGACTGGGAAGAGGACATTTTTTTACTTATTTCGCACAGGTGTATCTTTGGATATGATGCTCATCTGAGCTTTTTTGGGTGTTAGGTTAGGATAAAATATGTTTTGCATTTTTCCTTTTGATGTGCATAATCTTTCCAGATACTAAAATATCATATCTATTACACTTGGGCAATGAATGAAGATTAGTTACTATAAACTATAACTTTCCAAGCAACACTTCACTTAAATAGAGATGGCCGGAAGTTCCTAAAGTTCGGATTGATTTAATTTTCAAACTACATTGAAATAATATAACGAATATGAAGTACATTATAATGATAGTAATATTGTTAAAATGCAATGGTAAACACGTAAAAACATCCAGAACATCCAGAACTTGAAAAAAGTCACTTCCTCACATCTGCGCTACTTTTGAATTTCGCGGGCTAATATCGAAATATCGAACGCAGAAGCTCGAAGTATCGTGCGTGTGAGAAAGTGACTTATTTCAAGTTCCTGGGTATTTGTACATGTTCTCCAGGCCATTTCCAGGTCCCAGAGCCATGTCCAGTAAGTTACCATTGCTATTTTAATTCAGAGACAGATTCTAAATATGAAAATCGAACTTCTAATTTTTCGAACATTTCGAAAGTTCAAAAAGTTCAGAAGTTTCGAAATCCAAATGTTTGGATATTAAAGTCCGATTCAAGCTCAAGTTCTAGTTCGAATTTAGTCCATCTCTAAAGGTAAAAATCATTCTTCCCAACAATCACTGTTCCATTTTTTTGGTGATCTTACATTTTACCTTCATTCAGTGCCTTATTATCACAATAAACTCTTCTGCTGTGTACAGTTTTTGATGTAGCTGGAAAAGTGACAGTGGTATGGGGAATTGCATGATTGGAAATCCCCTCTCCCTGTGCTGGCTCATAGTAATTACTGACATGCTTACCCTTACAATTAACTGTAAGGGCAGATCCTGTCTGTCATCTTTCAAAGATCTGCATACACACAGTCCTGAGTGTTCTCTCCCTATGAACATCATTGGCCAGGGAAGACTCCTCTATAGGGAGTCTAGCGCAGCCGATGCAAATTTTTGGTCTTTCCCGAATGAGCGTTCGGACGACCGATATCGTTCGGCGGACGTGTGCTGGTTCGGAAAATGAAGGTAAACACAGTCCCGATAAGCCCCGTATTCGTTGACGGTATCAGGGCTTAACGTTTACTGTGTGACCCAGGTTTAGTCTGGTCTGATAAATGAGGCATCGGTAAGAGTGGAGGGAGGATCTGACCTGAGTAAAACAAGTACTGGGATTAAAGACATGCAGCCCCTCAGGATAATTGCTGGTTTTACATGTATTCAATTATGGATTAACATGAGGTAAAGTTATTTTTTTCCAGTTTAAATAACTTACATTAAATGAACAATAGGTGTAAACCCAACATGATGAATTGGATTTGGCACAAGTAAAGGAAGCAGGACAAACAGATGGAGGAAGTTGCACACGGGGTCATTTATTATTGACTTAAGTCTCATTTAATACCAGTATGGCTCCATACATTTTCAGTTTTGTTTTTAATGAAAATTCTATGCTTCCTGAAATCTTTTGATCAGTTCTGCAATGACATTTTTTGCTCTGTACGTCCAACTACACCCCCTCCCCCAAAAAAAAAACCCTATATCATTATTTCCTTGAATGCACGTTGAGATTGGTACAACTTTGCTTGTTGTAGGTAGTGACCTTTTTACTGGATCCTCATTATCATCCCCAAATAATTCTTGTTTATCTGGTTGAATGATTCATGCTGTCCAGTGGTTACAGAAGACTAGTTATTGAAGAATCAGACTTCTTTTCATCATGCGAATTTAAATGTTAAGTAATTGCTTGTTATTTAAAGGATTACACTTGGATAGTCCATTAGGTCTTGCATTTCAGAGTGCACAATGATTCACATCGTAGATCTGAGTTTTTAAAAGCTTGCTCTTAGACCCAAGGGAGGATTTTTAGAACACATCCTAACTCAAGCAAAATGTCATAAAAAAAATCTTCTTTTTCTCTCATTTTTAAAACGCTTGCAAGACCGAATATGCTCTCTGTCTACCAAGTCAACATTGAAAACATGATTCTTAATTTTTCCTGAGCTATCGCTGTCAAAGACTTCATTGTAGACACAAAGGGCCACCAGTAAATATGAAATCAATCACATTCAGAGATGCGTCCATGCTCTAAACCCCTGTGATATTGTTCTCATTTGCTGCAATAGAAACTGACAATGGAAATCTAAATCAACATAATCCATCCATATAACATATTCTTCTTTAAGTCTTTTTGTCTCACGTTCACCCATTACTCACTGTCTTTACATAAACACGAATAATGATTACTGTACATTTATTTTAGAATAAACCAGGCACATGTGAATGGCCTATTAGTTTGTCAGTAACAGTATTACGAAAATACATATACATAAGATTCTTATATCTAACAAAAATCACACGTCTGAAGTTAAAGGGCAAGTCCACCCCCAAAACTAAAATTTAACCCACACGTGTAGAAGCTGTCTCTGGTGTGAGAGGTTTCTGCCCTTCCCTGTCCTCCTGGAGGACCTCTGGGCATGTGCAGGTGGACATGCCCTTATATGTCCCCAATAAGCTGCATTGTAGCCCTCTTTAACATTGGGCCCCCTCCCATATTAAAGATTTTTGCTTTACTTTTAAAAGTTTTTTACTGTTTCACATATTATGCTTTAAAAAAAAAAAATCCTTAGAAGTCCAAGTGACAAAACCAGCCCACCCCCCAACCGCCGTGTTAGTTTTGTAAAATAAGCACAAGCCACGCTGTTTATTGACTGACTCTCAGACAATCACAGATGTGGCTACTGGTCCCAGCCCTCACTGCTGCTTCTGGCAAGCAGAAGAGCTAGCCGCAGACAGCCGAGGGACGAAGGAGCATAAGTATATTTCTGGGCTTATTTTACAAACTAAATTGCGGTTGGGGGAGGCTGGGGCTCCCTCACTATGGATATATTTGGTGTGGGTTGGACATACCCTTTGAAGATAGGAAGGTGTGCTCTTTTTTTTTAAAAAGGAGACCACGTTACCCTTGTTGGATACCACAGTTACCCTTAAATTAGCATTTAGAATTTAATGACAATGATCAATATTTACATTCATTAAAAATGTGTCATACAAATACCATTTTTTAGAATGAAACCCTAATGATTTTGAAAGCATAAAACATAAAATGTTCCTGTTGACTTTTTCTACAGCATTCTTCTGCTCGTTGTCTTTCCTGGCTTTTAAGTACGTTTTCAACATCTAAAAAACTATTACAAATACCTCTTCAAAGCATTTGATGAATCTAAGCAGGTCGCACCCCCAATGCTCATTTATTGTTAATATAAATACCAACAAATGTTTTCTCTGACTGCAGTCCCAAGCTTGTGATGCAAAGTGCCCAGATGGGGACTTCAATATATTTTTTTTCCCCTTGCTTGTTCCATATGATAAAACTCAACACACTGGTACCTATGAAAAGCTCATTTCCGCTAATTTGTTTTGTCAGTAATCTATGTGAGGACTCTCTGTCATTCTGTCGCGTTTTTGGTTTCCCTGAAATACTCAAAGACAAGGCTAGTTACAAATTGTGCCGATGGTCACTAGGGAGTTTTACTCTTCCAAAGCCACCAGCTGTTCATAGCACTATTCATTGTACTTTTTCCATGACAAGCCAAATATTTTACACGTTTAGCTTTGCTGCAGGAAGAAATATTCTTTTACTTGGCTTTCGAAACCAAAAAAGACAAAACCCACTTTAAACTGACATACATCGAATTCTATGATGTCAATTATTGATACATTTAACTTATTATGCTCACATCATATGGATTTATTACTTACCGGAGCCTGCATGATGAGATTGGAACTGTATGTTTTTGAAATTAGGCCGACTATACATAAAGTTGATCATGTGGGAACTTATTGTATCATAATAAGCCAAAAAACACTACTGAAAACATAGCGTGGAACAAATAGGAAACAACACATGAAGGCCTTTAAAGGTTTGGACACTCCTGCAATCGTGGGTGCCAACCTGCGACCACCAATGTTTATGAACGTCCGTTTCGGCAATAATCGTGCCGTGTATGGGCACTTCATCGGCCCAAACACCCGGCGGATCTTTGAACGAGTGGCCGTTTCGGCCGATAAAGTGCCCATACACGGCACGATTATCAGCCGAAAGGCCGTTCAAACAATCATGCATCGCGGGTCGCCACCAGCGATAGCACGTGTGTAGGAACCTTAACACATATGGGCTTATTTACCAGAGGTCAACATTGCCTGTGCTTTAATGTTAATTTGCAGGACCAATCAGACATTATCTTTAGCTGGTCTACGCAGTAAGAAAACTTTTGATAACATCTGATTGGTTACTGAGGATGAATAGAACATTTTGCACCTTTTTTAAAAATAAGCCTATAGTCTGTATTCCAATTGCAGAATAAATAGTTCCAACAGAAATTTGAACGATTTATTCTGCAATGATGTGCATCTTATTTTTGTGCACTCTAATACACTAGAAAATATTAGAAGTCACCTTGGAGTATCTTAACCAACATCAAGGCAGCCTTGTACTGTTTATTGGTCATAAAACTTCATGGTGACGTCTAATATATTCTAATAACACACACGGCATGCATGCCACCCACAAACACACACATCATTTTATACAGTTTTCCTGTATTCTCTAAATTAACAATTTACTTTGTTAATCTTACCGCTGTTAGAAGTAAACCTTGTTGCATTATAAAACAAAGAAACCACACAGGTGCCGGCTTGGCTGTTACCAAGGTTTCCCTCTATAGTGTGCATGAGTAGCAAAGAGTAAAGAGGTCTTAAATAAAATTCAGTTGGGTAACTTAGATCAGATACATAGCCTGTAGTGAAAATGTTTCCTTTTCTTTAAAGCACAACTATACTGTTAAAAATTTACTTTTAAAAATAAAAGTATCTGGGGCAGGAAGTAAGATTGATTATTCCCACCCCCAATATTATGTGGTTAAAGGGTCTATACATGTACAGTTTTCATCTGCCAGGTATGGCCCTGAGCCTCCTGTATAAAAGGTAGTGCTGAAGCATTCAGAAGACTGGCGGAAACAGTTATTTTCTCACGATGCCACTCCCACAGACAAGTATATTGGGAGTTAGAAGTACCAATCCTACCTCCCTGCCCCAGGTCCTTTTTATTTTAATTGTTTTTTGAATAAACTTAATATGCACTATAGTTCTCCTTTAACTATTTTCCTACTGGAGTGCACTGGAGCGCATACCATTTTTATTCATTGTTATTTTACAATGAAAAATGTAAAATAATGATTATTATTCTATGATATGGATGTAAAATAATGACTTTTTATGATGTCCGGAAGTTTAAGAACACCCGGTAGTGTTAAGGCAGTCCCACCCCATTTACAAACTTTTTCTGTAGTGTAGAGCCCCCCCCCAGCCCCACCAACCGCCATATTACTCTTGTTGCTGAAACTCCCTCGATCATTGCTTACCTTGCCTCTCTCCTCTGACGTACTGTCCGCGGGCCTCTGCTTGCATGAAATACAAGCAGGGGGCCGGAGCCACCTGAGAGGCAACCATTCAGGGGCGCAGCTTCCAGCTATACAATGCCAGGGGCAAGAGGTAAGGTAAGTACAATTCGGGTTTCTGCAAATATAACTATGGCGGTGGGGCTGGAAAAGGGGATTTATCTAGGGGGAGGGAGAGCAAAACGGTGGATAGGGAGGGAGAGGGTGGTGGGGAGGGCTGCAGTGCGCATAGAAAAATTCTCCTGGAGGAGGAAAGGAGGCAGAGTCCTATATAGATGCCAGGCTCCTGGTGGTCGTTTTCTGGACTTTTAGGGACATTACAGGAGAACTATTTAGAGCAGGGGTGTAAGGTAAGGATTTTTCTTTCAACTACACAGTGGGGCCAGTATGTGGTTAAATTCTAGTTTGGGGTGGACATGCCCTTTAAATAAGGCCTCAGTTGTAACTTACTTTCAGTACAGAAAATAAATATATATACACTGAATTTTAAAGAATGGCTGTAATGGATTGTAATATATGTCATGGTTCTGGTATAGTATCATATAGCCTTGTATAGCATGTTACTGCTCACTCTGCAACACCCAGCACTTACTAGCTTCAATTTTTCTATTCTTTATATATTTAGATATAGAACTAATTAATTGATTGGTTGTCTTTGCTAATATTAGAAATGTTAAATCTATATGAGTGACGTCAAAGGGAATCATTTTAAAACATTTTTAGATGACTGTGTTTACTAATCCTGGAATGTCTATAAGGGTCAAGCTCAAATGCAAAGGAAAAGTAATTTAATGTTGCCTTCTACTGCACTTGTTATAATCTTCAGAATCATATGCATCATATCTTACGTGTCTCCTGCTTTGTGTGAAGATGTCCAATAAGATTTATTATATATGTTTGTTATGCATTTCAGGCTTGTTTGTGATGTCAGGTAAAAGACTTCTGTCAGGGTCAGCCTAAACAAAGCTCCATTGAAATGTTCTTGCTAGAGCGGTTTGCTTAATATAAACTTGAGGGTACAGAACTTTTTGCAAACCTTTTACATCCTCAGGGAATTCCCGCTGTTCAAATCAGTTGCTGATGTTCATCTCATCTGGATAGGGATACATTCATTTTCTGCTGTTGGAAAAGCAATTTGAGGGAATGACTTATGATTATGGGTGTTGGGAGGGTTTACTCTACAAGAATTGCATTTGGAAGGTTGGCCCTCCCTGAAACTAACTTCTATACTGGTGAAGAATTGAACTAAGCCACATTTTTCTTAGAAGAATTTCTTTCTTACATAGCCAGATCTGATATCCTTTTATTAAGCAGATAAAACTTTCTGATTGGGAAAAAACAATCCTAAGATACACTGCCGAAAACAGGAAGGCGTGCCATTGAGTGATGATGCTTATGCATAAATTATCATACACTAACGATTAGAGGATTCGAACTATTGAAAGTTTCGGTCCGTTTTCGAACTTTCGAAACTATTGTAAAAGTTCGAAGTTCGAAACGGACCCATTAATCTATGGGAGGCAAATAGTTTGAAAAGTTCGAGTCAAATACACTAAAATATTAATGGTAACTTAATGTAAATGGCTGGTGGGACCTGGGAAATGGTCTGGGGAGCATGTTCCAATATCCAGGACTTTCGTAAATTCGATTTTACTCTCACACGCGCTACTCTTTCGAGCTTTCGCGTTCGAACGTTTCGAGGTAACATGGACATTTTACTCGCAGATTCGATACTCCGTATAGGCTTAATGGAGACTTTTACTCGCAGATTCGATTTGGCGCCTAGATACCATGTACATTTTACTCGCGGGATTCGAACGTTCGAACATTCGAAAATCATCGAAAGTCCGGGAAATATCGAAGTCCTCGTCCGAGATAGTTCGAGAAGTCGGGTCCGTTCGAACTCGAACAGTTCGCTCAACTCGGGTTGAGTTCTATGCCATCCTACTAACGATTGGGGTCACAGCATGTAGATGGTATGTGCTAGTAAGAACAAAAGTTTTCGGCTTATCATGACCTGCAAATCACAAGGTGTATCTTTTAAAATTTCAGGTTTTTGGAAAAATCATCTTGGCGATCTAGGTCAATGCTTCTAGTCAAAAAACATCGACATACCCTTAATTGTTCCCCTTGGTGCACACCTTTGGCAGTCTGACCACGTCCTCGGAGATGTAGAAAAAAGACACATTTAAAACCCCCCCCAAAAAATCAATATTTGGGGGGCATCTCCCTCCCTTCATAGGAATCTAATGGTCCCACAATCTTGATCTTTTGTGCGTTGTCACAATCTATCAGTGATCTTTAAGCCATTTCCACAAACGATTATTAACCTTCTATTTTCCACATTGATTGTTAAAAATTTAACAAAAACTCTCACTAAATAAAGTAGAAAATTAGTATTTGATGAACAGATGTTCTTAAACTTGGTGGACTGAATGACTGACAGCTAAAGGGTTTCGGATTGACAACCATACACCAAAGAAGGCGAACATTCTGTTCATTACACAACCAATCACAACTTCATTGAATAAACCTCATTTATACAGCAGGGATAAATCTTAGGCACTTGGCTTTTATGAACAGAATTAATATGTATATGCAAATCCACTCCTTGAGAAGCCACTTCGTTTTAATGGTCTATTCAGAAAACCTGAAAATGTTGTGCGTCGAGTCACGAGCGTAGAGCACCGTGTTCATTTAGAACAGCTTGGTTTCATTCATATTTTTTTTTACCTTTTAATGCAGGCCTTTAATGATCCTGATTATTTTTTTCCTTTCAAGAGACTTTTGCTAATACCCTATGAAAACAAGATGGCTAGCCATAATCATGCTGATTAAACACTGATTTAACCGTTTTCATCAACGGAGTGAAGAACAGTCAGCGATACCGGCAGCTGATTAAGGGGAAAAGAGGCTAACTAGCACTAGAACTTAAAACATCCAGATAAAAATTCTTTTTTTTAAGAGCTTTCAAATGTTCATCACTCTTTTATAAAATACATGAGCAGGAGGGAGTTTAATGTATACAATTAAATAATGGAAAGGATTAGCATCCCAATGCATTTGCCGACATTGGGTGACCCATATTTGTTAATCAAAAGGTTTAGAAGAGTCAGCTGTATGCTAATCACGGGAAATCATTTTCTAGCAAGCAGATTGTTGGCCAGCATATGGATATGCAATGTTTTCTTTTTAAGAAATTCTTAAAATTTCTTGGAAATTTCTATTGCTCCATTTAAAGGGCATCTATACCAAAAAAAAGGTTATTTAAAATTGCCATAACTGGAAACTAATAATTCTTCCAACCACCACTGTATCATTCTTTGTGATCTGCCCCTATTTTCTTTAGATATCCAATCTAAAACTCTCTTATATTTCAGCTGTCAATCAGTTCCTTGTCTCTCAAAACTATTCTTCTGTGAAGTTTTGCTGTAGCTGGAACGGTGACAGAGTTTGTGACAGTTGGAATGCTATATGCTGTGTGCAGGCTGACGTTTGGTTTGTGGGAAAAAAGTCAGGTTCGGATGGAAGTGGGAGTGGTTAAAAGAGGAGGGTGGGTACGCTCCTAAACAAAATCTGTACTGGATTGAAGGCATGCAGCAACACACGCAAATCAAGGAAATAAGGCTACTTACATTTATTCAATTATAGATTAAGATGAGAGGCAAAGTAATTTTTTAGTATTGTGTCCCTTTAATATTGCTGCTGGTTACCACCATGGTCTCCATATGCAAAGTATAGGGATAATGTTGGGTACTGTGTGTAGCTAGATCTATAGCTAATCATAGATACGTTAAATGGATTCTGTCTGCCCTGGCATAAATCTGTACTGTGTGTACCTAGATAGATAGTCTGTCTGTCTTTTTCAGACCTCAGACCACCCCATCTCTGAGGCCCTGCAGCTCTCTCTTTTCCCCAGCAGAGCAGTACTGTCAATGCACAGAATCTCCGCCTGGCACTGAGACTAAGAGGCCATACATGCACCATACCGACTGTACAATTGCACAATTGGTACTTACATGTATTAATTTATAGATTAATATGACGCAAATTCATTTTTGCAGTATACATACACTTTAAGTCCACATAACATTTGCATCAATAGAGGAAGGGGAGCTATTCCAGACAACAATTGTATGAATAATGCTTTGGACTGAACGCAGTGGTAGAGAGGAGAAAAAAGATGTGGTTGGGAATTATGTTTAATATTAAAAGCTTGTTGGTAAGAGACTTCCCGGTTCCATAACAGATTTTTCTGCACTTTTCCTATTATGAGGAAATAAATGGAGAGATTTTTGAGGCCACCTGATAATTGGTCAAGATAAATGGAAGACTGATTAGGAGAACTTTAAACTACGCCATGATTAAAACGTCTAACCCTTTCTGACAGCCACGGTTTTCAGATCCTTATTGTCACTGGAATATCTCAGCAAAGCTAAAATGTCAAGTCAGTCAGATTAAAGGAAGTTAATCCAACTCGGCTCATTCCATTTATCTACACCAGTTCACAACACCACTAACATATTTACTCCACACTCCACTTTATTTTCTTCTACATCTCTTTAGCTAATGTGTGCGCATCGACAATGAGAAAGGAGAAGAGTTATCAGCCAGTGCAAGTGTGTGAGCCTGTTATATGATCTGTTTGTTTGGAGTTTGAGCTTAAGAAGCCAAATAAAAAAAAAGTCCTCTATTTTGTTCAAATTTTCTGTTTCCCAGTCAACTGCACAATTACAATACTGGCAGATTGTCCCACTAAGGTCACAATATCCCCATTCTTTATTATATTGTCTCTTTATTTGAGATGTCTTTAAATAATATCAAGCACATTATGATAAATAAATTTTTTACCTTGTAAATACACCAATACTTTTTTTTTTAACAAAGACTCTAAAGCTATTGCCACAGCTGATCTCCATGTGTTTTTTGCAACACCCATTCTCTTGATCCAGTTGTAGAATAGTGCTGACCAGCTCCACTGCACTTGCAAGGGTATGGGTAATTTTTTGTAGCAGGTACATGATGTGTCCTTGCGCATAGGAGCTACCAGCCTACATGATGTAAAATTAACTTTTTTTGACCATCACAGTATTGCTCTAACTCTAATATTTATTTACAATGCAAATGAGGCAGTGCATTTAATATATGTGGAAATGTAGGGTTTTTCTTGAAGGATTTAGAGATGTCAGGTTCTCTACAATTTGCCTCTGCCAAAGGTTTGCACAGGACATATAATGACCAAATCAGAAGACACATACCGTAACCATAACCAGAAGACACATAAGTGACCTTAATCGAAGACACAAATAAGTGACCATTATTAAGAAGGCCACACCAAGTAACAATAACCAAAGACATATAAGTGACCATTATCAGAAGACCATACATGACCATAATCAGAAGACAGCACAGTGACCATAATCAGAAGACACACAAGTGACCATAATCAAAGACACATAATAACCATAATCAGGACTGCAAAAGTACCTAATCAAAGACACAAAAGGACCATATTCAGAAACACCTAATTGACCATAATCAGGGCACAAAAAGGGCCATTGTCAGATATTAACCTTTGTACTTTTTGTGGCTCTACTACAGGATGATGAATTGCGACCCATTCCCTGGCTGCTAAAGGATAAGAACTTATCGTAATATCTGGTGAATAAGTTGGGGGTTTGTGGACAGATAAATGACAATTTCTTTTTAGGGTGAAGCCATCATTTATTTATTGCAGATCAATCACTAGTTTATCTAAAACAGCACGCACACGAAGATGCAACGTGTTCACTGGTACAACAATCCATCCTTTTGTAAACTTGGCTGTACTTTTTGTATTAGGAATAGGTCTTGTAATTGGTAGGGACTCGGAGTATAAATATTTTCATTAAGAATAGATTCCGCTGATTCAAAACTGGAAGTGTTATTTCCTGCTCCAGGACAATAAACAGAAACAAACGGTATCTGGCAATCACTTGGAACCGACATTTGCATTTTTTTCCACCACACAAACAAATCACAACACGTTTGCTTCTTTGCTCTTTAAATGATAAAAACTGTAGTCATGTATCTTTTGAATATTTTGGTTTAGGTAAGATTGACAAATTCACAGTATTCACTGCAAGAACACCAATTACACAGGTTTTGCTTTGTCGACGTTAAAAAAGCTCATTCATTAAAATAACCTATTAAAGGCAATTCCCAGCCATTGTTATTTCGAGAGAGAAGGGAGACAACTACATGAGTTCAGATATAAGCCATCTACTTATATAGTCATGTTCAAATGAACTGCCCTGAGATGGCTTATCGGTTCAGGTCCTCAACCAGGGGACTTTTAATGGAGGGTTGGTGATTTTATTGTCCTTTAAATTATTACAAAACAAACTTTTTATAGATTATTTATTTATGTTTGCCCTCTGGACCAGAGGGACCCGTGATAGTGCTTGGCAGAGCAATAATAAAATCAACAGGCTTAACCAATCAAAAATGGCGCACAGTGGCTCAGTGGTTAGCACTTGTATCTTGCATGTGCTGAGTTCGATTCCACCCTAGGACACTCTGCAAGAGTTTGGATGTTCTTCCCGTGCTTGCGTGGGTTTCCTCTGGGCACTCCGGTTTCCCCCAACAATCATAAAGACTACTGATAGGTTGTAGTGTCACAAAAATGTGCTGAGATTGTAGCTCTTCGGGGCAGGGCCTGAAGATATCATCCATAATAATAATATCCTGGCTATACAAGGCCTAGTACTAAGAAAATGCCACCAAACAGCATAGCTCAGAATAGGAAGTGAATCAGAAAATGGTTGTTTTTGCTGATCTTCAGAGGCGTAGGGATCACCATTAGCTAATGATAGTGGTTGCTGCTTGTGGTGGCCAGAAGACCGGCGAAACAGAAAGTTCGGACACAGACTGCCAAACCATTGCCAGTGATTTACTATGTTATAATGTTTTTATTACAAATAATCCAAATGTACAACTGGACGGTTAATCCTCACCTGTGCACTGTTCCTACACCCTATTTATGTGCTATTGTGCATTTACTTTTGTTAGTTTGTATCGAACCAGAATGTATTTTATCACATACTGTACATTTTCTAGACCATTTCATGACTTAATATGAATGTGGTCCAGATAAAGTTTCTTCTGTTTGTACTTACCATGTGAATAAGAAAGTTTGACCGGATATCTCACGTTCGCGCCATACTGATAATTTCATGTAAAAGGGAAATTATCATCATGCGTGTATTCTGATGAATGCAAAGAGCCGCTAATACATTCTCAAATATGAATTGCTCTGTACAGATACGTCTGATAGGAGACTGGCTGTTACAAAGTAAAACAAGTGCGAGATTGGTTTGTAAGTTGTTATAGATAACAGTTATTTATACCCGGAGTCTCGCAGATATTTGTCGCAGGATTAATGACAAGTGAAATATTTGCAAATTAAAATAAATCTTAACTAACCCAACAGCGTATGCATTAGCAAATGCGAGGAATTTATAAGGAACATATTAATAATGCAGCATTTTACAGCACAAAGACAGTACACGACAGAGATTTTATACAAGATGTGCAAACAACCAATCAGATGTAGACCATTTAAGGTTCGTAACACCGCGATTGCGGGAACGCACAATGTGTACGAAGCGGTTGTTTCAGCTGTTAATCGTTTCATGTATGGGCACTTTATGTGAAACGTTTCCCGACCAGCTGGGCGGATTTCCGAACGAGTGGCCAATTTGGCCAATAAAGTGCCCATACACGCACGATTTTGCCCGAAATGGCCGCTAGTACACATTGTGCGTCCTGCGATCGCACGTGTGTACAACCTTTAGAAGCACATCTGATTGGTTGGCTGCAAATTAATAGTTTGCCTGTTATTACATAACTCACTGTGCTGAATTCAGTATGTGAGACTCTGTGAAAATAAGAACACCACACAATCATAGTGGTTTAATTCTAAAGGTTCCACTTTCCCCAGTAGTTATAAGCATGCTTTAACCAAACCACATATCCCCACCCCATCTCACTTGTAAAGTGTCCAATAGATCTAAACATTGCCCTCAGCCTGGACCATTCATTTTGAACTGACATTGTCAGCATAATGTTTTATTGCAAAATGATGGCCCAGGCAGATGTAGAAACATTGGCATGGTAAGTTGAATAGTGTACTAACATCACATGCAAAGTCTTTTTAAAGCTTCGCAAGCACTGTCCGATTTAAAGATGAGAGGCAAAGCCCAGAGGCAAACCTGCCAACAAATGCCCCATTTGTGATGTTTCGGTACGGTTTGGCAAAATGGCAATAGCCAGGTGTTCCCTTTAAATCCAGACGGCTGTAACGGAGCTTTAAAGGCATCTATACTAAAAATAGGTTATTTTAAATGACCATAACTGGAAACTAGTTATAAACCACCACTGAACATTTTTTTTGTTGATCTGCCCCCTATTTTCTTTAGCATATCCAATCTAAAACTTCTTATATTTTCGGCTGTCAATCAAGTTCCTTGCTCTCAAAAACTATTCTTCTGTGAGTATTTTTACGGTAGCTGGAATAGTGACAGAGATTTGACAGTTGAATGCTGTATGCTGTTGTGCAGGTTTGACAGTTTGTTTTGTGGAAAAAATTCAGGGTCGATTGGAAGTGGGAGTGGTTAAAAGAGGGAGGGTAATACTGCTCCTGAAACAAATGTGTGCTGGTTGAAGCCATGCAGAACACACACAATCAGAGTGCTACCTACATGTATTCATTATAGATTAAAGTAATTTTTTCCAGTATAGTGTCCTTTAAGTTTGTCAATTAACACAAACCAAATTCACTGTCAGTGAGAACTCAACGTGATGACTTTATTAACCATTGCACAAGACGCCGACCATAGAAAAATGCATTTTTTTCTGAATTTCAGATAAATGTTTGTTTAAATCAAGCCAACTGTTGCTAGGTGACAAATGAAAATTTCCGGTACGTCTATGTGTATAGTTGGCTAGTCTTATCAGAATATCTATTTAAGTGGAAAGCACTGAACATTGCTCACTCTAAAGCAGCATAATTGAAGGTGTGTGTTTTCCTGCAATTGTTATACATTTACCCATTGTTTTGGTTTTATTGAAGGAAGAATGGCCAGTAGGAGCATTTAACATATCCTGTGTTCACATCATCCTTATTATGTTTATCAGACGTTATCTGTTAGGCTATATTAAGGTTTTGACAAGGGAAGAATTACAGGATATTTGAGAATTGATGTGATGCATTTACTGTGTGGCTTCTCTCATGATCAATACATTTTCCTTAAAGACGTGCTATTCTACAGGCCAACACGTGCTTATACTAATAATCTGCAGCAACCAATCAATAGTAGCAGACTAGTGTATAACAGTAAAAGCTAACATTGATAGGTCTCTGCAAATTATAGCACTGGCTAATGCTTGCACCTGTATCTTTTGCAATTGTATATCCGCCATTCGATTACCATTTTCTTAAAACGGTATCTAGATACCGTGTCTAGCCAGCTTAAGGCAGCCCGTCAATTAATTAGTGGAAATGTTATATAGCTGGGGATGGGATTTTTCTGACAAGTCTAATCAAGGGTTGATCAAACCCCCCCCTATAATGCCTGCCTTATGTTTTCCTGGTGGCCCTTTTTGTAATGTTTTTCCCGGTGACCCTTTACCTATGTTTCCTGGTGATCCTTAGGCTTAGTTTACTGTAGTCCTTTCTCTGGTGTTTTCTCTGGTGGCCCTTTACCATGATTTTTTCTGTGGCCCTTACCATGATTTTTTCTGGTGCCCTTGCCTGATGTTTACTGTTTGGTTAGCCTAATATTTTCTGGTGACCCTTAGAATAGTGTTCCCTGGTGGCCCTTACCTTGATTTTTTTATGGTGGCCCTTAGACTAGTGTTCCCTGGTGGCCCTTACCTTGATTTTTTTATGGTGGACCTTAGACTAGTGTTCCCTGGTGGCCCTTACCTTGATTTTCTTATGGTGGCCCTTTGTCTGATGTTTACTGGATTTGGTAAGCCTAATATTTTCTGGTGACCCTTAGACTAGTGTTCCCTGGTGACCCTTACCTTGATTTTTTTCTGGCGGCCCTTTCCCTGATGTTTCCTGGTTTTGGTTAGCCTAGTATTTTCTGGTGACCTTCAAAGCTAGGTACACACCTAGCGATACTTTCCGACCGGTCGGCCAGGAGGAGGACTGTCGGTTTGCGGCAAAAGCAGCCACGTCCAACAGTTACCACGACCGTTCGTGTGGTCCATAGAGGACCGCACGATCGGGCGAGGTTTTCCACCATGTCTGATCGTCCTTTCGTCCGATTCGGATGAACAATCGGTCGGACATGGCTGCATTCGGATGCGATAATTTTGGTCTGATCAACCGATACACTGAATTATCGGTCGATCGGACCGAAATATCTCACCGTGTGTACCCAGCTTTAGACTAGTGTACCCTGGTAACCCATAAAGAAATAATGATCTAAGTATGACTTAGTAACATTCTTTAGAGTTGCATTATGGGTGACCATTAAATACATAACTTGCCTGCCCATCAATCCTTATATTTACTTTAGCTATAAATCTTCATCTTGGTAAATCTGTGTAAATCAAGGTTTTGAATGTTTAACTGTTCATCCCATAAAAAGAGAATTTAAAAGATTTAAAGTATTTTTGTGATTAATTTAGGATCCTTCTGATTTTAGAATGTGCATTACTATGTCTCTGTTGCTTTTACTATGATTCATGAGTGGATTGTGTCTCACTGACAAGGATTTATTGACGGACGGCTCTGTCGCTAAGCATTTAAACTCTCATTTCCTGCTGTCTGGGCGTGTCGCCAGTGATCACAAATTGTAAATCTATCCGAGGTATAATACGTTTTTATGGATCCATCACAAAACAAGAATATTCCAAGCCAAGTGCTATTGTGGATGTGGATTTAAGGGAAAATTAAACCTAACATCAACATTGGCCTCATTTATTACCTGAAACTAAAGTGAGAAAACATTTTACCTGACTATACTCTTATTACTCCTTATTACTGATCATTACTGCTAGAACCAATCATATATAAGGATTTCCCCTTTCCCTGCCTGAGGTAGTCTAATTTTTTTAAGCAAGAACCAGAGGCCAACATCATAAATGACTAAGAAACCACAGGGTTATTCATAAAAGTTCTTATCGTTTAAAATGGTGCTAATTTGCCCCAACAATCAATGTTAGCTTTCATATGTTAATAGATCTGATTGGTTGGGGCAAAATTAGCACCATTTTAAACGGTAAGAACCTTTTATTGAATCCACTGCAAAGTTTTGTTTTTTTTTTTTGCTTTATAATAATTTTTCTATTTCTAATGAGACTAACTAAATCCGGGGTTACCCGTAATTACCTTGTTAGGCTTTTTTAAAGAGAAGTCAAAGAAAAAAATAATAGAAATATCAACTAACCCCACTTATAAACTCCTCACCATGAGAAATAAATTCTATAAAGTGCCCAGAAAACCCGCAGTATCGCAAACTTGCCATGTTCGTAAACTACCACAATGGTATTCTATAGGTGATTGTAAACTACCACAATGGTATTCTATAGGTGATTGTAAACTACCACAATGGTATTCTATAGGTGATTGTAAACTACCATAATGTTATTCCATAGGGGATTGTAAACTACCACAATGGTATTCTATAGGTGATTGTAAACTACCATAATGTTATTCCATAGGGGATTGTAAACTACCACAATGGTATTCCATAGGGGATTGTAAACTAACACAATGGTATTTCATAGGTGATTGTAAACTATATATATTGGTATTTTCTGATATTAGTTCATTTTTTTTTCTAAAATAACCAGCCATGGTAAAAAATACCAGTACCGTAGGGTATTTTACAACCAAAGTATCAGCTACTGGCGACCACAGGTGTTACTTTCAACGTGGTCATAAAATGAATGCTCTGTGCAGATCGGTGCAGATCTTATTCATTAAGAAGGAAAAAAGTAAATGATTTTCTTTTATCTTGTACACAGATGATTCAGCACTATTATCGTCAACAGGAAGGGTGGATTTTGCATCTTCCGTGGTTTACATCTATACTTAACATGACGTAGGCTCAGTAAAGCTCCCTGTGCAACACATTCCTGCTAGCTTTAGCAGAAATACATTAATCCACTGGATATTCCTCCGGACAATATATTCTCTCGTGTGCAGGCTATATTTCTCGCATGCGGTTGAAAAGGAATAAAATCCCTGGAAATTTACTTGAAAAGTATCACACTGTGAAGTGAAAGGTAAACTGTCTATATCCAATCAAGACTTTACTTCCAAAACTCTTTTCACTCTGATGTAATCATTTTTTTACCACATGAAGTGAAGAGACACTTTTGGGGCTCGATTTTTGGCTTTGAGGTTTCCATCTTCTTTCCCCGGTTAAACACATGATGACAACATGGAAAAAAACTTGTTTTGAGGTTTAAAAGAGATATTCTTCTTCCTTACAAACTACGGTAGTGATCTAGGATTTTTCTTCTCTTCAATATCCAGGACTGTTCTCATTTGAAAAAAATACATATCCAGCTACATACAGTATATGTGTAGAATGCTTTATTTAATGAATGGTGACCATTTATGGAAAAGTGGTTATAGCTCCATCAGGCACCTGACTTGTTAGTTCATATAAAAGGTAAGAAAAGGGGATGTCTAGGCTGTGGCCCACTTGAGCGCAATCACATGATGTGTGATTGTGTGCGCTCTTGTGTGTGCGCATCCAAAACTGCTAGTGCGGCCTAGCCCTCAGTACTTTCATTTTTTACATGGGCTTGCCTTTCTTTCATTCCATTGAGTTACTAATCTGGTGGGATCTAGACTCTAAATTGCATTTTTATCCCCTCCAAAAAAACTTATCAGTAGATACATTTCCCCCAAACTAATACATCAATTCATGGCCATGATACATCAGTGTCATGGCCATGAATGATATCTGCTACCCGGAAGAATGAGGTACCTATGAGGAGGACTACAGTGCTGGTGGGGGATTGGGATGAATAGTGATTTCTAAGTGTTACAGTCTTGCAGTTTATAGGGAGAAGTAGCCAAAGATATCTTTGACTACAGGAAGGTAATTAAACATACATGGTACATATTACATATAACTGAGGTTAAATAAAGACATATGTCCAGCTAGTCCCACCTTTATACTCTCCTCTTAAAACTCCTTTACTGAAAGACTGTTAATGCAACTACCAGCTGACTTCATTAAGGACCACAATGACATTATCCTCAATTAGATCATCATCTGATGGCCTAGTGATAGACTGATTGCACAAATAAGGACCTTGACAATACTCCTATGTTATTTGAATACTTGAATACGTTATTGGCATTAAAATAAAAAACATGATACCCTTGATGAAGAGAGAATATAATATACCCGTATGCCTTACTGATACACAAATATTAATCTTCATCAGTGCTCTAGCTTCCTCAACATTGATTGTTCCTGGTAGGAATACACCCTGCCATCTCATACATTGGATTGAACGCTTTGCTGACATTGATATGGGCAACACGTCCTTTTCCTATGTTCTACAGATTTTGTATTGCAGTTTGAATTAAAGGGCAACATGCATTAAATAAACATTGCAGTTTAGATTGTCCCTTGGGTTGTATGTGTGGTCTCATTTATATTTGTCTAATTGTTGGAGACATCTAGGGACCCCGCACCAGAGATTCCATTTTATTTGCGACCATTTTAGAATCGACCCATATATCTTATAGGCTGGTATGTAGGGTTATGCCCTCATATTTATATATAATAACTGACAGATGTTCTTTTTGTTATATACTTTCTGAGAATGAGTTTAGCAATGACAGACAATAGAGACCTCGCTCAGGTAAGTGTTGCCATGACAACCTGGACACGATGCCATAGGGCTAAATTTGTCGGAGAGAGCAGAAACAATGGGGAGTCATTAAAAAAAGAAATAACTGCAAGGTGAAGAAGTAAAGGAAAAATAGATAATAATCAGAAGCTGGAGATGATTACTGAATACAGATATTAATATGCTTTTCTGCAAGAATACCAAAACTTTTGAGGTCATTTGCATTACAGAGAAGTCTTGCCACGGATTCCTGCAACAAGTTCGGTTTTACTTGTTTCAGAGATATAGCGTTTCTTTACTGGTCTGTAACTCTCCAATAGATGTTTCGAGAAGAGAGGGGGGTATCTGGTCGACCATGCTAGGACTAGAGATGGTTGTGTGTTGAAGAACATGGTTCTGCGGTTGAACACAGAATTTACAAAATTTGACCTTTAAAACCAAAAAATTCTGAGGTTTCCAAATTTGACACAGAATCCCAGTTATTTTTAGATGTGTGCATTATTGTTAGGTATGTACATTGTTGTTAGATATATGCATTATTAGATGTGTGCCTTGTTGTTAGATGTGTGCATTGCTAGGTGCGTGCATTATTAGATGTGTGGATTGTTAGATGAGCATTGCTAGATGTGTGCATTGTTAGGTGCGTGCATTGCTAGGTGCATGCATTGTTAGGTGCGTGCATTGCTAGGTGCATGCATTGTTAGGTGCGTGCATTGCTAGGTGCGTTCATTGTTAGTTGCGTGCATTGCTAGGTGTGTGCATTGTTAGGAGTGTGCCTTGTTAGGTGGGTGCATTGCTAGATGCCTGCATTGTTAGATGTGTGCATTGCTAGGTGCGTGCATTATTAGATGTGTGCATAGTTAGATGTGTGGATTGTTAGATGAGCATTGCAAGATGTGTGCATTGTTAGGTGCGTGCATTGCTAGGTGCATGCATTGTTAGGTGCGTGCATTGCTAGGTGCATGCATTGTTAGGTGCGTGCATTGCTAGGTGCAAGCATTGTTAGTTGCGTGCATTGCTAGGTGCATGCATTGTTAGGTGCGTGCATTGCTAGGTGCGTGCATTGCTAGGTGCGTTCATTTTATTGTTTCGTGCATTGCTAGGTGCGTGCATTGTAGGAGTGTGCATTGTTAGGTGCGTGCATTGCTAGATTGTGTGCTTGTATGTGCGCTGTTAGGTGTGTCATTGGTAGGTGCATGCATTGATGTTACATTGTTAGGTGTGTGCATTGTAGTGCATGCATTGATGTACATTGCTAGGTGTGTGCATTGTAGGTGCATGCATTGATGTGTACATTGTTAGGTGTGCATTGGTAGGTGCATGCATTGAGTGTACATTGTTAGGTGTGTGCATTGGTAGGTAGTGCATGCATTGATGTGTACTTGTTAGGTGTGTGCATTGGTAGGTGCATGCATTGATGTGTACTTGTTAGGTGTGTGCATTGGTAGGTCATGCATTGATGTGTACATTCTGTGTGTGTGCATTGCTAGATTTGTGCATTGTTAGATGTGTACCTTTGTGATGTAAATAATAGTTTTCATTATTATATTTTTTATTTCGTCTTCAACCAAAAACTGTAAAATTAAAATGTAAAAAGCTGTGACCAAGCTAAAACCAGATTAAAGTATAATAAACCATATTATGCTGGAACTGGCCACAAGGCAGAGATCCACTAAGGTTGATGTTTATTTACTTATTACAGAAGAAAGAACAACAGGCTGCTGGATCATTGACTCTTACTTAGGTAAGAGTAAATGTTTGTAATTAAATAAGTTCTCCTTTAATACCCTCTGCTTATAAGATGGAGAGATCCTTTGCTAACAAAGCTCCGTTCCTTAATATTTTGCGGTCTGTCCCCCAATATATCGGAATCCTTTTTTTCCTTTCTCCAGCTGTTAAATCTGCCATGAAAATCGGTTTTCAAACATTTATTGTAATCACTTGACTGAGTATACAGGAGCTCACGCTTCTAGACAGAGACAGTTGCGGGCCTGCGCTGATATAAACAGAGACAAGGTGCGGGCCTGCGCTGATATAAACAGAGACAAGGTGCAGCCTCACTAATATAAACAGAGACAGGTGCAGGCCTGCGCTGATATAAACAGACAAGGTGCGGGCCCGCTGATATAACAGAGACAAGGTGCTGGCCTGCGCTGATATAAACAAGACAAGGTGCAGGCCTGCGCTGATATAAAACAAGACAAGGTGCGGTCCTGCTCGGATTATAAACAATACAAGGTGCGGTCCTGCTCGGATATAAACAGAGACAAGGTGCGGGCTGCGGCTGATATAACACAGAGACAAGGTGCGGGCCTGCCTGATATAAACAGAGACAAGGTGCGGGGCCTGCGCTGATAAAACAGAGACAAGGTGCAGGCCTGCGCTGATATAAACAGAGACAAGTGCGGTCCTGCTCGGATTATAAACAGATACAGGTGCGGGTCCTGCTCGATATAAACAGAGACAAGGTGCGGGCCTGCGCTGATATAAACAGAGACAAGGGCTTGCAGGCCTGCGCTGATATAAACAGAGACAAGGTGCAGGCGCGCTGATATCACCAGAGACAGGTGCAGGCCTGCGCGGATATAAAACAGAGACAAGGTGCATCCTGCGCTGATATAAACAGAGACAAGTGCAGGCCTGCGCTGATATAAACAGAGACAAGGTGCAGAGGCCTGCGCTGATATAAACAGAGACAAGGTGCAGTCCTGCGCTGATATAAACAGAGACAAGGTGCAGGCCTGCGCTGATATAAACAGAGACAAGGTGCAGGCCTCGCTGATATAAACAGAGACAGGTGCGGGCCTGCGCTGATATAAACAGACAAGGTGCGGGCCTGCGCTAATATAAACAGAGACAAGGTGCAGGCCTGCGCTGATATAAAAACGAGACAAGGTGCAGGCCTGCGCTGATATAAACAGAGACAAGGTGCAGTCCTGCGCTGATATAAACAGAGACAAGGTGCAGGCCTGCGCTGATATAAACAGAGACAAGGTGCAGGCCTGCGCTGATATAAACAGAGACAAGGTGCAGGCCTGCGCTGATATAAACAGAGACAAGGTGCAGTCCTGCGCTGATATAAACAGAACAAGGTGCAGGCCTGCGCTGATATAAACAGAGACAGGTGCAGTCCTGCGCTGATATAAACAGAGACAAGGTGCAGGCGCGCTGATATAAACAGAGACAAGGTGCAGGCCTGCGCATATAACAGAGACAAGGTGGCTGCGCTGATATAAACAGAGACAAGGTGCAGTCCTGCGCTGATATAAACAGAGACAAGGTGCAGCCTGCGCTGATTAACAAGAGACAAGGTGCAGCCTGCGCTGATAAACAGAGACAAGGTGCAGGCCAGCGCTGATATAAACAGAGACAAGTTGCAGTCCTTCGCTGATATAAACAGAGACAAGGTGCAGGCCTGCGCTGATATAAACAGAGACAAGGTGCAGGCCTGCGCTGATATAAACAGAGACAAGGTGCGGCCTGCGCTGATATAACAGAGACAAGGTCGGGCCTGCGCTAATTAAACAGAGACAAGGTGCGGGCCTGCGCTGATATAACAGAGACAAGTTGCAGGCCTGCGCTAATAAAACAGATACAAGGTGCGGTCCTGCTCGGATATAAACAGAGAACAGGTGCGTCCGCTCGGATATAAACAGAGACAAGTGCGGGCCTGCGCTGATATAAACAGAGACAAGGTCGGGCCTGCGCTGATATAACAGAGACAAGGTGCGGTCCTGCTCGGATTAAACAGATACAAGGTGCGGTCCTGCTCGGATATAAACAGAGAAAAGGTGGCGGGCCTGCGCTGATATAAACGAGACAAGGTGCAGTCCTGCGCTGATAAAACAGAACGACAGGTGCAGGCCTGCGCTGATATAAACGAGACAAGGTGCAGGCCTGCGCTGATATAACAGAGACAGGTGCAGGCCTGCGCTGATATAACAGAGACAATGTGCGGCGCCTGCGCTAATTTTAACAGAGAAAGTGCGGGCCTGCGCTGATATAAACAGAGACAAGGTGCAGGCCTGCGCTAATAAACAGATACAAGGTGCGGTCCTGCTCGGATATAAACAGATACAAGGTGCGGTCCTGCTCGGATATAAACAGAGACAAGGTGCGGGCCTGCGCTGATATAAACAGAGACAAGGTGCTGGCCTGCGCTGATATAAACAGAGACATGTGCGGGCCTGCCGCTGATATAAACAAGACAAGGTGCGGGCCTGCGCTATATATAAACAGATACAAGTGGCGGTCCTCTCGGATATAAGAGACAATGTGCAGGCCGGCGCAATATAAACAGAGACAAGTGGGCCTGCGCTGTATAAAGACAAGATGCAGGCCTGCGCTATATAAACAGAGACAAGATGCAGGCCTGCGCTGATATTTAACAGAGATAAGATGCGGGCCTGCCTGATAAAAACAGAGACAAGGTTGCGGGCCGCTCTGGTATAAACTGAAACAAGGTGCAGGCTAGCGCTGATATAAACGAGACAAGATGCGGGCCTGCTCTGATATAAACAGAGACAAGATGCAGGCCTGCGCTGATATAAACAGAGACAAGATGCGGGCCTGCGCTGATATAAACAGAGACAAGGTATGGTCCTGCACTAATATAAACAGAGACAAGGTTTGGGCCAGTGCTGATATAAACAGAAGGCAAGGTGTAGGCCTACGCTGATGTAAACAGACAAGGTGCAGGCTGGCGCTGATATAAACAGAGACAAGATGCGGGCCTGCGCTGATAAAACAGAGACAAGATGCAGGCCTGCGCTGATATAACAAGACAAAAGAATGCGGGCTTTCGTGATAACAGGGACAAGGTGCAGGCCTGCGCTGATATAAACAGAGACAAGATGCGGGCCTGCTGATATAAACAGAGACAAGGTCAGCCTGTGCTGATATAAACAGAGACAAGGTGCGGCCTGCGCTGATATAAACAAGACAAGGTGCGACCTGCGCTGATATAAACAGAGACAGGCAGGTCCCGTGCTGATTAAACAGAGACAAGGCGGGCCTGCGCTGTATAAAAAAGACAAGATGCAGCCTGCGCTGATATAAACAGAGACAAGGATGGGGCCTGCGCTGATATAAACAGAGACAAGGTGCAGGCCTGCACTGATATAAACAGAGACAAGATGCGGGCCTGCACTCATAAAAACAGACAAGGTATGGTGCCGGCACTGAATATACAAGACAAGGTACGGCCTGCGCTGATATAAAAGAGACAGGTGTGGGGCCTGCGCCGATATAAACAGAGACAAGGTGGCGGGTAGGTACCTATTTTTGCCCCAAAATCAGAAAACCATGATTGACTCGAGTTAAGCCGAGGGTAGATAGTTGCCCTTTAAATGTACAGTAATCCCATACAGTAATGTAGATGTTTGGAAACTACAACTCCCAGCATGCTTTCGTTGCTGGGAGTTGTAGTTTCCAAACACCATAGGAGAAAGGTATTGGGTGTTACTGTATGGCATACTGTCCCCCACCTAGAGCCCCCCAGTTCACTTACAGTACCTGGCCAGTCTTCAGTCTTCATCTCTCCGCCGGCTGCCGCTCGCTCTGTGCAGAGCCGCAGTTCCCAGGACTGCTTCGCGGCGGCTGCGGGTGACGTCCGCGAAGAAAATACTGGGAACTGCTGCTTTCCTTCCGACTTGCGGCTGCATCTGGAATTAAGGTTAGTTTTCTCTTGACTCGAGTATAAGCCGAGGCAAGGTTTTTAGGTGATTTTAAACCTAAAAACCTCGGCTTATACTCGAGTATATACGGTATTTATTTTATCTTTGGCCTGAAAATAAACACAAATGTGTTGGGCTATTTTAAATAACAAAGACAGGTGTTCAGTGTGTATAACCAATGTAATACTACTTTGAAAATTACCTATTTACCATCATATGTGCTGAGCTTTTTCAGCATTATTAGTGCTATTTTTTGCTAGATCATTTTCGCTTTTGATGAAAATTCGCTTTTTAATAACTTTGAAAGGAAAAGTTGAAAGTTTAAAAAATTGTGGTAAATGCTGGTGGGGAAAGAAACAAAAAGCAAAATAATTCCCCTTTATAAATATGTCCCTCAGACCCCCATTTAATTATTGGTAAAAAAGAAATCGGAACCTTCAATTAAAAAAAAGGCGAAAAAAATACAGTAAATGCTGGAAAATAGTCTAACACCCCCTGAGTACTATTAGTATTGAGAAACACTCCACAATGTACTGACACCTCCATGGACCCATTGGCAGGCTAAATAAATGGCCACAATTTATGTAAAAGGTGGTTTGTATATCATGTCATATTAGTATACTTATTGTCCACAACAGGTGAGAAAAACTTGCCTGGTGCAACGAAATTCTGAACACATGGGATACTTAATTGGGGGTGGTGCTATAGAGTGTATTTAAACAAGGATGTTACACGTGTGTATTTGCTTGAAAAAGGATTGTGTTTGATCCGAAACATGTCGCAATAAATTTGTCTTAGCAGTACTTTCCTGTGTCTCCCACTCATTTGGATTATTTGATGAAATACCTGAAAGTGGGAACAGGAGAGTGAAGAGCAGTTAAAGTGACCGGGTGTGTCATGTTATACACATGAATTAAATAAATGGCCACGTATAAGTTTCTGCGGACCTCAGACTTGGCGAATTGGAATAGCTGAACTTAATGCAAAAGTACACTTTTCCCCATTATAAATATGCTTGAGTAACCGCAGCGATGTATGGCGAAAAGAAAAAAAGTAGCGGTAATGACCTTTTGTCACTGGTTATCACTGCTTTAAATAGCGAAAAGTCCAAATTTGGCGAAAAGGCAACATTAAAGAAGGCAAAAAGTTAATGAACCTTTATAAATAGGCCCCTATGTTGGAGGTTTTTGTTGTGGTGGGTCTATTGTTCTTCTGTTTTTCATTTAAATATGTAAGTAGGAAAAATATATTTGTTTTTTAGGAGTAGAAAGGGTTCCAGGAATTGTGATGCTCCTTGTAGCCAGGAGGATATTTTTCTCTTGATGTACCTTCTAGCTTTTATAATTAACCATTTGGTAGGCATCATTAATTGGGGAAAATGCTTGAATTTAATGGACATATGACTTTATATAAAAGGCATGTTCACTCTTAACAAACATACACTAAGCACCCCAAACCCTATTTTTGCAATACTTACCTTTTATCACCTATCACTCCTGAGTGAATATATCTTACCTTGTAATTCTGGTCCTCTCGCCACATGCTTCCCAGAATATCCGGGGTGCTAGACCATCAGTCAATGACGGCTGGATTACCTGGCTCCTTTATGGATGGGCATGTTCACATAGAACTCACAAAGCCATAAAGGAGGTGGCAGAAAACGAGTGGCTTCAAGTTAAGATGTCTTCAATCTGGAGCATTGGAAAGAAAGGTAGGTTTTGCAAAAATGTGTTGGGGGATGCTTGTTTGTTAAGGGGGTGCTTGTCTGCTGTATATAACTAGGACATTCATGAATTATTTCGTTATATTAATACATTACCTTAACATCTAGTGAATCATTAGTAAATCTCACATTAGTAAAGCTAATGTTCCAAACCAGGTGTATTTGACATAGAATGTCACATGTTTATGTTTACAAACTTGTGATTATTGTAATTATTATCATTTCTACATATGTATCTCCAGCTTGTTGCAAGCAGAACTAGGCCAATTCACATATCATAGTGCGTTGTCTTTGATTTGACAGATTGTTTTACTGACAGGGACCCAGCAAGTACGGATGGGGTGTCTATTGCTCTTTTCATTAAACTCTGAGTCATAATAACACTCAAGGGATCATAGTAACATCTGTTCACGCAGATACTGTACTATTTTAAATATTTTCACGAGGATAAATCACTGACAGTATGGATGGCTGACAATGAAATGTGTTCTTAACAATAGCCCTAAAAGCTCAAAAATGCTTTAAAAAAGATTTGCAGGTGACAGATCAATTTTTTTTATTAGTGTTTCAAAATGTATCGTTTATCTTTTTTTTTCAGCTAAAGGAGAACTATAATGTCCTATGGGGCCCCCAAAATCCCTTCCCTGAGAGTACAAAGGTGAGGAGCTAAACCCGTAGGACCTCATCCTTGGTTTGCGCTGTATACCCAACAGTAAGCCTTAAAGCCCTAGTACTGGTCTAACCCCACCCCCTCTAACAGCGCACACTTAGCCAACTGTAAGACAAACTCTTCCCATTGGGCAGTCCAGAAACAGTCCCGACTGTGAAAGGGAAGGGGCACCATGGCATGTATTTGCTCTGAAATTCCCCTTAATCTTAATTTTTAAAATTAATTTGCTCATATAGGGGAAAGCAGCCTTAATGAAAACACTTCAAGCATCAGTGCCAATGAGTTAAAGTAGGATCACTGTAGTTTGCCACCATTGTTGAGGACTCAGGCAGGCTTGGCCCCTCTGGACATACCTCGCGCCACATTAGCTACTCTCCCGCGTATGCATTGTGCAAGGAAAAGTGGGCGAAAGGGTTACCCTTTATAAGGCTGTTGTGCTGCCTTTTACACCCAGGGGGTTGGCACTGCAAAAACTATTGTCATTAGTGAATTTGGGACATGTGGCTGGATAATTTCCCCAAATTTTATACATTTAGAAAATTCAAAAATCCTTTTAAGTTTGAAAAGTCTGAAGTCAGAAAAATCAGAGTTTGTTCGAACTCGTAAATCTGATTTGAACTCGGGTTGAGTTTGAGTTCTAGTCCATCTCTAGTTTTGAGTTGTTTTCCGGCACCTTACAATATGGAAGGGATGGCGTATATTTAGACAGTTGAGACAGGCATTGCGTAAAAGTAGTAGGTACTGACTTAATTCTTAAATCATAAGAATTGTTATAGTGTCTCTACAGGTAGTGCTTAGTGGGTAAGGATGAGACAAGGGCGTTGAATTGTAATCCAGCTTTTACACGGAACCAGGGACAACTACTTACAATTTAATTAACACCTAAGTAAAGAAAGAACTAATACAAATGTAAAAACAAAAACACTTAATTGAGAAACAACTTTATTAATGGATCTATGGGATAGTGAACTGTAATTTCTGAATTTTAACCAGAAAGCAATATTCACATTTAACAAATAATAAATTATTATGGAACTGATAAGAGATTTTTTTAACTTAGAGGATACTTTTAGGGTTAATGCTCATTATGACAAACTGTTAAAGGCTTTGGGCTCCTTGTTATGCTTTGTTGTTCACAATCATCATATACATGGGCATTTTAAGAGTAAACCAGCATGTTGCAGCCATACAGTTGGCAACACTTTCTCTTGGGTTCTTCTCAGTTTTCTGCTCCATAGGTTGGATGACGTTGCACATGTGATTGCATGAGACTACAGAAATAAATAGCAGTCCTCTGAATTAGACTCCTCTAATCTGCAACCTTGAAAGACACAGAGCAATATACTGGATATAATTCAATATTAAGGTGTTGGATCAATCCTTTAGTCAATTTCCTTACAATACAGAGGTTGGTTCTCAGATCAGTTCTTATTAAGGGTCACTAAACCCTTTTTAATCAGTTCTATACCTCCCTGTTAGTTTAGAATGCGAGTTATTTAGAAGTCTTCCATTCTCTGTGCCTCCAACACATACTGTAGGCGAGCATGAGGGGGTGGAGTGGGGCGCCAAAGGAACGATTCATTTACGAATGGATTGCGCCTGACAAAGCCGATATTGGGTTACACATTATATTTCTAATATGAAATGTCTTACATGTATTCTTAAGAGCAAATCACCTATTGTGGCATCATTGATGGTAAATGCTCTATTGAGTTTGGATTGCATGGGGGGTTTATGTAAATCTTGTGGTCTCTGGCTTAATGCATAAGAAATGTACTCAAAACTCATGAATATGATCTGCACTATTCAGAGTTATAATAATATATAAATGATTGGTGTTGTGTGTCTTCCTGCTTTATACCAATCCATTTTTCTCTTGGAAGTGTAATCAGGAATAATGATTATATGAAGTCATTTGGCTGAAGCCTTTCCAAAAAGCAAGTTTTTTGTTTTTAATTTTTATTATTTATTTATTTGATTGTTTTTTAAAATGTAATAATTTATGTTAGAAATCTTGTATGTTTTGCCCAGCTGCTGCACAAAAGTTTTTTTAAAAAATAGCAACTATCCCATGGAAGTTCATGAATTTGGCATCGTTTTTGTCTACTGTAAATTACTTGCCATTGTATTCTGGCAAATGTGAAACTAGACCTAATTAAATAAACATGACCTTCTCTTACTACTAAACAAGACCTTCTATTTAAAGGGGAATGTGGTCTCCAAACAAGTTAAGTTTAAATGAAAGTCCAGTTTCCTACCTTTAAATGAGCCATCAACCACCTCTCTACGTGCTCCACAGCCCAAGATATAAAGAAATGAATGACCCGAAAGTTAATCGGTGGGAGGCTGATGTGACATTCTGAGGCTTCTCCTGCACAGTTCCGCCGGCGAGCACAGCCTCAGACTCCCTCAGTGTGTGAGGGAGACAGGAAGTCCCTCCTCCTCTCTGCTGTGTGAAGTCCTGACAGAGAATGTTAGGGAATCTACAGCCCTTCTCTTTCACTGTGTGAAAACAGCCTTTTCAGGAAGAGTTCTCACTCTGCCTGAAAAGGCTATTTCCACAGAGTTTTCGGGAGGGGTTGAGTAAGGCGCCCATGAGTGGGTGGGGCTTAGCACCTGCGAGTGGGTGGGCTTAGGCACCTGTGGTAGGCAGGGCTTAGGTACCCACAAGTGGGCGGGGCCACACGAGGCTCTGAAGAAATGGGCCATGGGGGGCCTGCAACTGGAGGGACCATGGGGTCCATGACTGGGAAGGACCAGGGGGGCTGCAAAGGGGAAGAGGAGACACCAGGACGATTGACTGGACGGTTTCAGAGCAGGAAGCAGGAAGGCCAGGGGACCTAAGGGGACCTTCTCCTTAGTAATATCAAGACCTTTCCTTAGTAATAACACAAGACCTTCTCCTAGAATAAACAAGACCTTCTCTTAGTAATACACAAGACCTTCTCTTTAGTAATAAAACAAGACATTCTCCTTAGTTAATATACAAGACCATCTCTTTAGTAATACACAAGACCTTCTCCTTAGTTAATACACAAGACCATCTCTTTAGTAATAAACAAGACCTTCTTAGTAATACACAAAACCTTTCTTTAGTAATAAACAAGAACCTTCTCTTTAGTAATACACAAGACCTTCTCCTTAGTAATACACAAGAACTTCTCTTAGTAATAACAAGACCTTCTCCTTAGTAATACACAAAACCTTCTCTTTAGTAATAAACAAGACCTTCTCCTTAGAATAAAAAGACCTTCTCTTTAGTAATATTCAAGATATTTCTTATTAATACAACAAAAACTTCTCTTTAGTGGTAAACAGACCTCTTTAGTAATAAAAACATATTCTCCTTAGAATACACAAAACCTTCTCCTTAGTAATACACAAGACCTTCTCTTTAGTAATAAACAAGACCTTCTCTTAGTAATATACAGACCATCTCTTTAGTAATACACAAGACCTTCTCTTTAGAAATACACAAGACCTTCTCTTTAGTATTAAACAAGACCTTCTCCTTAGTAATATACAAGACCATCTCTTTAGTAATACACAAGACCTCTCCTTAGTAATACACAGACCTCCTCTTAGTAAAAAACAAGACCTTCTTAGTAATACACAAAACCTTTTCTTTAGTAATAAACAAGACCTTCTCTTTAGAATACAAAAGACCTTCTCTTAGAATAAAACACAACTGCTCTTTAGTAATAAACAAAACTTTCTCCTTAGTAACATAACAAGACTTTCTCTTTAGTAATAAATAAGAACCTTTCCTTAGTAATAAACAAGACCTTCTCTTTAGTAATAAACAAAACCTTCTCTTTAGTAATAAACAAAACTTTTCCTAGAATACAAGACTTTCTCTTTAGTAATAAATAGACCTTCTCCTTAGTAATAAACAAGACCTTCTCTTTAGTAATAAACAACAACCTTCTCTTAGTAATAAACAAGACCTTCTCTTAGTAATAAACAAGACCTTTCCTTAGTAATACACAAGACCTTCTCTTTAGTAATAACCAAGACTGCTCTTATAATACACAAGACTTCTCCTTGAATAAACAAGACATCTCCTTAGTAATAAACAGACCTTCTCTTAGTAATAAAGAAGACCTGCTCTTTAGTATAAACAGACCTGTTTTTAGTAATAAACAAGACCTGCTCTTAGTAATAAAATAAGACTTCTTCTCCTTAGTAATACACAAGACTTCTCTTTAGTAATAAACAAGACCTTCTCCTTAGTAATACACAAGACCTTCTCTTAGTAATATTCAAGATATTTTCTTAGTATTCCACAAAAAACCTTCTCTTTAGATAATAACAAGACCTTCTCCTTAGTAATACACAAGACTCCTCTTAGTAATAAACAAGACCTCCTTAGTAATAACACAAAACCTTTTCTTTAGTAATAAACAAGACCTGCTTCTTTAGTAATAAACAAGACCTTCTCTTTAGTAATACAAAAGACCTTCTCTTTAGTAATACACAAGACCTCTTCCTAGTAATACACAGACCTCTCTTTAGTAATAAACAAGACCTCCTTAGTAAACACAAACCTTTTCTTTAGTAATAAAACAAGACCTGCTCTTTAGTAAAAACAAGACCTTCTCTTAGTATATACAAGGAGAAGGTCTTATTTATTACTAAAGAGAAAGTCTTGTATGTTACCAAGGAGAAAGTCTTGTTTATTACTAAAGATCAGGTTGTGTTTATTTCTAAAGAGAAGGTCTTGTGTATTACTAAAGAGAAGGTCTTGTTTATTACTAAAGAGCAGGTCTTGTTTATTACTAAAGAGGAGGTCTTGTGTATTACTAAGGAGAAGGTCTTGTGTATTACTAAAGAGATGGTCTTGTATATTACTAAGGGAAGAAGTCTTATTTTATTACTAAAGAGCAGGTCTTGTTTATTACTAAAGAAAAGGTTTTGTGTATTACTAAGGAGGTCTTGTTTATTACTAAAGAGGAGGTCTTGTGTATTACTAAGGAGAAGGTCTTGTGTATTACTAAAGAGAAGGTCTTGTATATTACTAAGGAGAAGGTCTTGTTTAATACTAAAGAGAAGGTCTTGTGTATTTCTAAAGAGAAGGTCTTGTGTATTACTAAAGAGATGGTCTTGTATATTACTAAAGACCTTCTCTTTAGTATAACCAAGACCTGCTCTTTAGTAATACACAAGACTTTCTCCTTTGTAATAAACAAGACATTCTCCTTAGTAATAAACAAGACCTTCTCTTTAGTAATAAAGAAGACCTGCTCTTTAGTAATAAACAAGACCTGTTTTTTAGTAATAAACAAGACCTGCTCTTTAGTAATAAATAAGACCTCTCTTAGTAATACACAGACTTCTCTTTGAATATAAACAAGACCTTCTCCTTAGTAATACACAAGACCTTCTCTTTAGTAATATTCAAGATATTTTCTTTAGTATTACACAAAACCTTCTCTTTAGTAATACACAAGACCTTCTCCTTAGTAATACACAAGACCTCCTCTTTAGTAATAAACAAGACCTCCACAAGACCTTCTCCTTAGTAATATACAAGACCATCTCTTTAGTAATAAACAAGACCTTCTCCTTAGTAATACACAAGACCTCCTCTTTAGTAATAAACAAGACCTTCTCCTTAGTAATACACAAGACCTTCTCTTTAGTAATAAACAAGACCTTCTCTTTAGTAATACACAAGACCTTCTCCTTAGTAATACACAAGACCTTCTCTTTAGAAATGAACACAACCTGCTCTTTAGTAATAAACAAGACCTTTTCTTTAGTAATAAACAGGACCTTCTCTTTAGTAATAAACAAGACCTCTTTAGTAATACACAAGAGCTTCTATTTAGTAATAAACAAGACCTTCTCCTTAGTTATACACAAGATCTTCTCTTTAGTAATAAACAAGACCTTCTCTTTAGTAATAAACAATACCTTCTCCTTAGTAATACACAAGACCTTCTCTTTAGAAATAAACACAACCTGCTCTTCAGTAATAAACAAGACCTTCTCTTTAGTAATAAACAAGACCTCCTTAGTAATAAACAAGACCTCTTTAGTAATACACAAGAGCTTCTATTTAGTAATAAACAAGACCTTCTCCTTAGTAATAAACAAGACCTTCTCTTTAGTAATAAACAATACCTTCTCCTTAGTAATACACAAGACCTTCTCTTTAGAAATAAACACAACCTTCTCTTTAGTAATAAACAAGACCTTCTCCTTAGTAATACACAAGACCCTCTCTTTAGAAATAAACACAACCTGCTCTTTAGTAATAAACAATACCTTCTCCTTAGTAATACACAAGACCTTCTCTTTAGAAATAAACACAACCTTCTCTTTAGTAATAAACAAGACCTTCTGTTTAGTAATATACAAGACATTTTCTTTAGTATTACACAAAACCTTCTCTTTAGTAATAAACAATACCTTCTCCTTAGTAATACACAAGACCTTCTCTTTAGAAATAAACACAACCTTCTCTTTAGTAATAAACAAGAACTTCTGTTTAGTAATATACAAGACATTTTCTTTAGTATTACACAAAAGAGCAGGCCTGCACCTTGTCTCTGTTTATATCAGAGCAGGCCTGCACCTTGTCTCTGTTTATATCAGAGCTGGCCTGAACCTGTCTCTGTTTATATCAGAGCTGGCCTTGCACCTGTCTCTGTTTATATCAGAGGCTGGCCTGCACCTTTTCTCTGTTTATATCAGAGCTGGCCTGCACCTTGTCTCTGTTTATTCAGAGCAGGACTGCACCTTGTCTCTGTTTATATCAGAGCTGGCCTGCACCTTGCCTCTGTTATATCACCGCTGGCCTGAACTTGTCTCTGTTATATCAGCTGGCCTGCAGCTTTTTGTTTATATCTGCGCCGGCCTGCACCTTGTCTCTGTTTATATCAGAAATGGGCCCGCACCTTGTCTCTGTTTATATCAGAGCTGGCCTGCACCTTGCCTCTGTTTATATACACGATGGCCTGCACTGTCTCTTTTATATCAGCACTGGTGCACTTGTCTCTGTTTATATCAGCGAGGCCTGCACCTTGTCTCTGTTTATCAGACGCTGGCCCATACCTTGTCTCTGTTTATATCGGCGCAGGTCCACACCTTGTCTCTGTTTATATCAGCGCAGGACTGCACCTTGTCTTGTTTTTATCAGCGCAGGCCTGCACCTTGTCTCTGTTTTATAGTGCGAGGACCAGCCTACCTTGTCTCTGTTATCAGCGCTGGCCCATACCTTGTCTCTGTTTTATCAGCGCAGGCCTGCACCTTGTCTCTGTTTATATCAGCGAGGCCCCGCATCTTGTCTCTGTTTATATCGGCGCAGGTCCACACCTTGTCTCTGTTATATCAGCGCAGACTGCACCTTGTCTCGTTTTTATCAGCGCAGGCCTGCACCTTGTCTCTGTTTATATCAGCACCGGCCCATACCTTGTCTCTGTTTTTATCAGCGAAGGCCTGCACTTGTCTCTGTTTATATCAGCGCAGGGCCGCATCTTGTCTCTGTTTATATCGAGCCAGGTCCACACTTGTCTCTGTTTTTATCAGCGCAGGACTGACCTTGTCTCTGTTTAATCACGCAGGCCCGCATTAGTCTTGTCTTTTTATATCACGCCGGAGCCGCACCTTGTCTCTGTTTGTATCAGCGCAGGCCTGGATCTGTCTCTGTTATATCAGCGCCGGCCCGCACCTTGTCTCTGTTTATATCGCGCAGGCCACACCTTGTCTCTGTTTATATCAGCGCAGGCACGTACCTTGTCTGTTTATTCAGTGCCGGCCTACATTGTCTCTGTTTTATGCATGCAGGCCCGCATCTTGTCTCTGTTTATATCAGTGCAGGCCTGCACCTGTCTCTGTTTATATCAGCGCATGCCCAATCACTTGGTCTCGTTTAATCAGCGCAGGCCTGCTATGTCTTTGTTTATAAGGCCGGCGCATCTTGTCTCTGTTTTATCAGCACAGGCCCGTGCCTTGTCTCTGTTTATATCAGCGCAGGTCCGCACCTTGTCTATGTTTATATCAGCGCAGGCCCGCACCTTGTCTCTGTTTATATCAGCACAGGCTGCATGTCTTGTTTATATCAGCGCAGGCCCGCATCTTGTCTTGTTATATCAGCGCAGGCCTGCAACTTGTCTGTTTATATCAGCGTCAAGCCCGCATCTTGTCTCTGTTTATATCAGCGCAGGCCTGCATCTTGTCTCTGTTTATATCAGCGCAGGCCCGCATCTTGTCTCTGTTTATATCAGCGCCAGCCTGCACCTTGTCTCTGTTTACATCAGCGTAGGCCTACACCTTGCCTCTGTTTATATCAGCACTGGCCCAAACCTTGTCTCTGTTTATATTAGTGCAGGACCATACCTTGTCTCTGTTTATATCAGCGCAGGCCCGCATCTTGTCTCTGTTTATATCAGAGCAGGCCTGCATCTTGTCTCTGTTTATATCAGAGCAGGCCCGCATCTTGTCTCTGTTTATATCAGCGCTAGCCTGCACCTTGTTTCAGTTTATACCAGTGCCGGCCCGCACCTTGTCTCTGTTTTTATCAGTGCAGGCCCGCATCTTATCTCTGTAAATATCAGCGCAGGCCTGCATCTTGTCTCTGTTTATATCAGCGCAGGCCCGCATCTTGTCTCTGTTTATATCAGCGCAGGCCCACATCTTGTCTCTGTTATATTAGCGCCGGCCTGCACCTTGTCTCTGTTTATATCCGAGCAGGACCGCACCTTGTATCTGTTTATATTAGCGCAGGCCCGCACCTTGTCTCTGTTTATATCAGCGCAGGCCCGCACCTTGTCTCTGTTTATATCAGCGCAGGCCAGCACCTTGTCTCTGTTTATATCAGCGCAGGCCCGCACCTTGTCTCTGTTTATATCCGAGCAGGACCGCACCTTGTATCTGTTTATATCCGAGCAGGACCGCACCTTGTATCTGTTTATATTAGCGCCGGCCTGCACCTTGTTCTGTTTATATCAGCGCAGGCCCGCACCTTGTCTCTGTATATATTAGCGCGGCCCGCAAACCTTGTCTCTGTTTATATCAGGCAGGCTGCACCTGTCTCTGTTTATATCAGCGAGGGCCTTGTCTCTTTTATATTCAGCGCAGGACTGCACCTTGTCTCTGTTATATCAGCACGCAGGACTGCACCTTGTCTCTGTTTATATCAGCGCAGGCCCGCACCTTGTCTCTGTTTATATCCGGCAGGACCGCACCTTGTATCTGTTATATCCGAGCAGGACCGCACCTTGTCTCTGTTTATATCAGCGCAGGCCAGCACCGTTGTCTCTGTTTATATCAGCGCAGGCCCGCACCTTGTCTCTGTTTATATCGAGCAGGACCGCACCTTGTTCTGTTTATATCCAGCAGGACCGCACCTTGTACTCTGTTTATATTCAGAGCAGGCCTGCACCTTGTCTCTGTTTATTATCAGCGCAGGCCCGACCTTGTCTCTGTTATATTAGCGCAGGCCCGCACCTTGTCTCTGTTATATCAGCGCGGCTGCACCTTCTCGTTTATATAGCCAGGCCTGCACCTTGTCCTGTTTATATCAGGCAGGCCTGCACCTTGTCTCTGTTTATATCAGCGAAGGACTGCACTTGTCTCTGTGTTATATCAGCGCATGGCCTGCACATCTGTCTCTGTTTTATCAGCGAGGCCTGCACTTGTCTCTGTTAATCAGCGCGGCGCACCTGTCTCTGTAATCGCGCAGGACTGCACCTTGTCTCTGTTTATATCAGCGCAGGCTGCACCTTGTCTCTGTTTATATCAGCGCAGGCCTGCACCTTGTCTCTGTTTATATCAGCGCAGGCCTGCACCTTGTCTCTGTTTATATCAGCGCAGGACTGCACCTTGTCTCTGTTTATATCAGCGGCAGGCCTGCACCTGTCTCGTTTATATCAGCGCAGGACTGCACCTTGTCTCTGTTTATCAGCGCAGGCCTGACTTGTCTCTGTTTATATCAGCGCAGGTGCACCTGGTTCTTGTGATATCAGCGCAGGTGCACCTGTCTGTTTATATCAGCGCAGGACTGCACCTTGTCTCTGTTTATATTAGCGCAGGCCTGCACTTTCTCTGTATAGCCCTACCTTGTCGTGTATATTAGCGCAGGCCCGCACCTTGTTCTGTTTATATCAGCGCAGGCCGCACCTTGGCTCTGTTTATATCAGCGCAGGCCTGCACCCTTGTCTCTTTTATATCAGCGCAGGCCTGCACCTTGTCTCTGTTATATCAGCGCAGGACTGCACTTGTCATGTTTATATCAGCGCAGGCTGCACCTTGTCTCTGTTTATATCAGCGAAGGCCTGCACTGTTTTTTATATCCAGCCGCAGGCATGCACCTTGTCTCTGTTTATATCAGCGCAGGCCTGCACCTGTCTCTGTTATATCAGGCAGGCCTGCCACCTTGTCTCTGTTTATATCAGCGCAGGCCTGAACACCTTGTCTCTGGTTATATCAGCGCAGGCCCGCACCTTGTCTCTGTTTATATCCGAGCAGGACCGCACCTTGTATCTGTTTATATCCGAGCAAGGACCGCACCTTGTCTCTGTTTATATCAGCGCAGGCCTGCACCTTGTCTCTGTTTTATATCCGCAGGCCCGCACTGTTCTGTTTATATCAGCGCAGGCCCGCACCTTGTTCTGTTTATATCAGCGGAGCCCGCACCTTGTCTCTGTTTATGCCGAGCAGGACCGCACCTTTGTATCTGTTTATATCCGAGCAGGACCGCACCTTGTCTCTGTTTATATCAGCGCAGGCCTGCACTTGTCTCTGTTTATATCAGCGCAGGCCAGCACCTTGTCTCTGTTTATATCAGCGCCAGGCCCGCACCTTGTCTTGTTTATATACAGCGCAGGCCTGCACCTTGTCTCTGTTATATTAGTGAAGGCCTGCACCTTGTCTTGTTTATATCAGCGCAGGCCCGCACCTTTTGTCTGTTTGATATCAGCGCAGGCCCGAACCCTGTCTCTGTCTATGAAGCGTGGCTCCTGTAACTCAGTCAAGTGATTACAATAATGGTTGTGAAAACCGATTTTCATGGCAGATTTAACAGCTGGAGAAAGGAAAAAGGATTCCGATTATTGGCGGACAGACCGCAAAATATTAAGGAACGGAGCTATTTGTTAGCAAAGGATCTCTCCATTTATAAGCAGAGGGTATTAAAGGAGAACTTATTTAATTACAAACATTTACTCTACCTAAGTAAGGTCAATATCCAGACAGCCTGTTGTCTCTTTCTTCTGTAATTAAGTAAAATAAACATCAACCTAGCTGGATCCGCCTTGTGGCCAGTTCCAGCATAATATGGTTTTATATATACTTTAATCTGGTTTCTAGTCTGGTTCACAGCTTTACATTTTAATTTTACAGTTTTGGTTGAAGACGAAATAAAAAATTATAATAATGAAAACTATATTTACATCACAAGGTACACATCTAACAATGCACAAATCTAGCAATGCACACACCTAGCAATGTACACATCAATGCATGCACCTACCAATGCACACACCTAACAATGTACACATCAATGCATGCACCTACCAATGCACACACCTAACAATGTACACATCAATGCATGCACCTACCAATGCACACACCTAACAATGTAACAATCAATGCATGCACCTACCAATGCAACACACCTAACAATGTACACATCAATGCAGCACCTAACAATGCAACACACTAGCAAAGTACACATCAATGCATGCACCCTACAATGCACACACCTAAACAATGTACACATAATGCATAAACCTACCAATGACACACCTAACATGCACGCACCTACAATGCACACAATCCGCAATGCACGCACCAACAATGCACCACTCCTAACCATGCACGCACCTAGCAATGCACGAAACTAACAATAACGCCACTAGAATGCACGCACCTAGCAATGCACGCACCTAACAATGCATGCACCTAGCAATGCACGCAACTAACAATGCTGCACCTAGCAATGCACGCACCTAACAAGCATGCACCTAGCAATGCACGCACAACAATGCAGCCACCTAGCAATGCACGCACCTAACAATGCACACATCTTGCAATGGCTCATCTACAATCCCCACATCTAACTATGCACACATCTAATAATGCACGCACCTAGCAATGCACACATCTAACAATGCAGGCATCTAGCAATGCACCCACCTAACAAGGCACACTCCTAACAATGCACACACCTAGCAATGCACGCAACTAACAATGAACGCACCTAGCAATGCACGCACCTAACAATGCATGCACCTAGCAATGAGCTCTGATATAAAACAGAGACAAGGGCCCAGGGCCCTGCTTGATATAAACAGAAGGAACAAGGGAAGCATGCTCTGATATAAACAGAGGACAGGTGCAGGCTGCGATGATATAAACAGAGAAAGGTGCAGTCCTGCGGCTTTGATATAAACAGAGACAAGTGCAGGCTTGCGCTGTGATATAACCAGAGACAAGGGGGAAGGCCTGCGCTGATAATAAACCGAGACAAGTGCAGGCATGCGCTGATCTAACAGACGACAACGGGTGCAGGCCTGCGCCTGATATAAACCAGAGACAAGATGCAGGCCTGCGCTGATATAAACAGAGACAAGGTGCAGGCATGCGTGATATAAACAGAGACAAGGTTGCAGTCCTGCGCTAATAGAAACAGGACAAGGTGCAGGCTGCGCTGAATAAACAGAGCCAAGGTGCAGTCCTGCGCTAATTATAAACAGAACAAGGTGCAGGCCTGCGCTGATAATAAAACAGAGACAGGGGCAGGCCTGCGTTGATATAAACAGAGACAAGGTGCAGTCCTGCGCTAATATAAACAGAGACAGAGGTGACGGCCTGCGATGAATATAAACAGAGCCAGGTGCGGCCAGTAATGGTTATAAAGGCTTTATTTATAAATTACAGTGATCTAAAAACAGGGAGATCTCTGTTGACTTAACACTGTTGATCTGAACGCAACAAAACTGGACCTCTAATGTAGTAATTTTTAAAAAGAAACAAAAGCCAATCTGCAAGCGAAAACATAGTCATTAATGGAAACTGCCTGAATTGTATTGTTTTACAATCTTTTAGGGGGTAGGCATGTTTAAAATTATTCACAACATGAGGAACAGTTCATTCATATTTATCTCAACACAGGAGTTAATCATTTAATGAACTCACCAGTTCAACCAAAGAAAAAACGTCATGTGGTATAACAATGATTAACTCGATTGTAAGTAAAAAAATCCTACTTCCAGAATTCGGCTTTTTCAGAAGTTTATCTACAATGGCCTCTATCCAAACTACGAAAACATTCCAGAAAGGTTAATACAGAAGAAAGCATTGTACAAACTTGCTACCATTCCACATCAAGCATGTCTCCCAACCTGTGTATGAGACAGTAGCGAGACATGGTCTCTTCATTGAAAGTACCTGGAACACCGGACTGGGTATATGTGAGGTTGGAACTAACACTTCGTACTCCATAGTCTGGTATGATTCACAGACTATCAAAGTTTGAAAGAAGCGCGAGATCCCTGTTTATCGGAAAAACTGTGCGAGAACCACCTAACAATGCACACATCTAACAATGCACACATCTAGCAATGCACACATCTAGCAATGCACGCACCTAACAATGCACACTCCTAACAATGCACGCACCTAGCAATGCACGCAACTAACAATGAACGCACCTAGCAATGCACGCACCTAGCAATGCACGCACCTAACAATGCATGCACCTAGCAATGGAGCAGGCCTGCACCTTGTCTCTGTTATATCAGAGCAGGCCTGCACCTTGTCTCTGTTTATATCAGCAGCTGGTCCTGAACCTGTCTCTGTTTATATCAGAGCTGGCCTTGCACCTGTCTCTGTTTATATCAGAGGCTGGCCTGCACCTTTTCTCTGTTTATATCAGAGCTGGCCTGCACCTTGTCTCTGTTTATTCAGAGCAGGACTGCACCTTGTCTCTGTTTATATCAGAGCTGGCCTGCACCTTGCTCTGTTATATCACCGCTGGCCTGAACTTGTCTCTGTTATATCAGCTGGCCTGCAGCTTTTTGTTTATATCTGCGCCGGCCTGCACCTTGTCTCTGTTTATATCAGAAATGGCCCGCACCTTGTCTCTGTTTATATCAGAGCTGGCCTGCACCTTGCCTCTGTTTATATACACGCTGGCCTGCACTTGTCTCTTTTATATCAGCACTGGTGCACTTGTCTCTGTTTATATCAGCGAGGCCTGCACCTTGTCTCTGTTTATCAGACGCTGGCCCATACCTTGTCTCTGTTTATATCGGCGCAGGTCCACACCTTGTCTCTGTTTATATCAGCGCAGGACTGCACCTTGTCTTGTTTTTATCAGCGCAGGCCTGCACCTTGTCTCTGTTTTATAGTGCGAGGACCAGCCTCACCTTGTCTCTGTTATCAGCGCTGGCCCATACCTTGTCTCGTTTTTCAGCGCAGGCCTGCACCTTGTCTCTGTTTATATCAGCGAGGCCCCGCATCTTGTCTCTGTTTATATCGGCGCAGGTCCACACCTTGTCTCTGTTATATCAGCGCAGACTGCACCTTGTCTCGTTTTTATCAGCGCAGGCCTGCACCTTGTCTCTGTTTATTATCAGCACCGGCCCATACCTTGTCTCTGTTTTTATCAGCGAAGGCCTGCAACTTGTCTCTGTTTATATCAGCGCAGGGCCGCATCTTGTCTCTGTTTATATCGAGCCAGGTCCACACTTGTCTCTGTTTTTATCAGCGCAGGACTGACCTTGTCTCTGTTTAATCACGCAGGCCCGCATTAGTCTTGTCTTTTTATATCACGCCGGAGCCGCACCTTGTCTCTGTTTGTATCAGCGCAGGCCTGGATCTGTCTCTGTTATATCAGCGCCGGCCCGCACCTTGTCTCTGTTTATATCGCGCAGGCCACACCTTGTCTCTGTTTATATCAGCGAGGCACGTACCTTGTCTGTTTATTCAGTGCCGGCCTACATTGTCTCTGTTTTATGCATGCAGGCCCGCATCTTGTCTCTGTTTATATCAGTGCAGGCCTGCACCTGTCTCTGTTTATATCAGCGCATGCCCAATCACTTGGTCTCGTTTAATCAGCGCAGGCCTGCTATGTCTTTGTTTATAAGGCCGGCGCATCTTGTCTCTGTTTTATCAGCACAGGCCCGTGCCTTGTCTCTGTTTATATCAGCGAGGTCCGCACCTTGTCTATGTTTATATCAGCGCAGGCCCGCACCTTGTCTCTGTTTATATCAGCACAGGCTGCATGTCTCTGTTTATATCAGCGCAGGCCCGCATCTTGTCTCTGTTATATCAGCGCAGGCCTGCAACTTGTCTGTTTAATCAGCGCAAGCCGCATCTTGTCTCTGTTTATATCAGCGCAGGCCTGCATCTTGTCTCTGTTTATATCAGCGCAGGCCCGCATCTGTTCTCTGTTTATATCAGCGCCAGCCTGCACCTTGTCTCTGTTTACATCAGCGTAGGCCTACACCTTGCCTCTGTTTATATCAGCACTGGCCCAAACCTTGTCTCTGTTTTATTAGTTTGCAGGACCATACCTTGTCTCTGTTTATATCAGCGCAGGCCCGCATCTTGTCTCTGTTTATATCAGAGCAGGCCTGCATCTTGTCTCTGTTATATCAGAGCAGGGCCCGCATCTGTCTCTGTTTATATCAGCGCTAGCCTGCACCTTGTTTCAGTTTATACCAGTTGCCGGCCCGCACCTTGTCTCTGTTTTTATCAGTGCAGGCCCGCATCTTATCTCTGTAAATATCAGCGCAGGCCTGCATCTTGTCTCTGTTTATATCAGCGCAGGCCGCATCTTGTCTCTGTTTTATACAGCGCAGGCCCACACTTGTCTCTGTTATATTAGCGCCGGCCTGCACCTGTCTCTGTTTATATCCGAGCAGGACCGCACACTTGTATCTGTTTATATTAGCGCAGGCCCGCACCTTGTCTCTGTTTATATCAGCGCAGGCCCGCACCTTGTCTCTGTTTATATCAGCGCAGGCCAGCACCTTGTCTTTGTTTATATCAGCGCAGGCCCGACCTTGTCTCTGTTTATATCCGAGCAGGACCGCACCTTGTATCTGTTTAATCCGAGCAGGACCGCACCTTGTATCTGTTTATATTAGCGCCGGCCTGCACTTGTCTCTGTTTATATCAGCGCAGGCCCGCACCTTGTCTCTGTAATATATTAGCGCCGGCCCGCACTTGTCTCTGTTTATATCAGGCAGGCTGCACTGTCTCTGTTTATATCAGCGAGGGCCTTGTCTCTGTTTATATCAGCGCAGGACTGCACCTTGTCTCTGTTATATCAGCAGCAGGACTGCACCTTGTCTCTGTTTATATCAGCGCAGGCCCGCACCTTGTCTCTGTTTATATCCGGCAGGACCGCACCTTGTATCTGTTATATCCGAGCAGGACCGCACCTTGTCTCTGTTTATATCAGCGCAGGCCAGCACCGCTTGTCTCTGTTTATATCAGCGCAGGCCCGCACCTTGTCTCTGTTTATATCCGAGCAGGACCGCACCTGTTCTGTTTATATCCAGCAGGACCGCACCTTGTACTCTGTTTATATTCAGAGCAGGCCTGCACCTTGTCTCTGTTTATTATCAGCGCAGGCCCGACCTTGTCTCTGTTTATTAGCGCAGGCCCGCACCTTGTCTCTGTTATATCAGCGCGGCTGCACCTTCCTCGTTTATATCAGCCAGGCCTGCACCTTGTCCTGTTTATATCAGGCAGGCCTGCACCTTGTCTCTGTTTATATCAGCGAAGGACTGCACTTGTCTCTGTGTTATATCAGCGCATGGCCTGCACATCTGTCTCTGTTTTATCAGCGAGGCCTGCACTTGTCTCTGTTAATCAGCGCGGCGCACCTGTCTCTGTAATCGCGCAGGCTGCACCTTGTCTCTGTTTATATCAGCGCAGGCATGCACCTTGTCTCTGTTATATCAGCGCAGGGCCTGCACCTTGTCTCTGTTTATATCAGCGGCAGGCCTGCACCTTGTCTCTGTTTATATCAGCGCAGGACTGCACCTTGTCTCTGTTTATATCAGCGGCAGGCCTGCACCTGTCTCGTTTTATATCAGCGCAGGACTGCACCTTGTCTCTGTTTATCAGCGCAGGCTGACCTGTTCTGTTTATATAGCGCAGGGCACCTGTTCTTGTGAATCAGCGCAGGTGCACCTTGTCTTGTTTATATCAGCGCAGGACTGCACTTGTCTCTGTTATATTAGCGCAGGCCTGCACCTTTCTCTGTTTAATAGCGCTGACCTTGTCGTGTATATAGCGCAGGCCCGCACCTTGTTCTGTTTATATCAGCGCAGGCCGCACCTTGGCTCTGTTTATATCAGCGCAGGCCTGCACCTTGTCTCTTTTATATCAGCGCAGGCCTGCACCTTGTCTCTGTTATATCAGCGCAGGACTGCACTTGCTCATGTTTATATCAGCGCAGGCTGCACCTTGTCTCTGTTATATCAGCGAAGGCCTGCATGTCTTTATATCAGCCGCAGGCATGCACCTTGTCTCTGTTTATATCAGCGCAGGCCTGCACCTTGTCTCTGGTTATATCAGGCAGGCCTGCCACCTTGTCTCTGTTTATATCAGCGCAGGCCTGAACACCTTGTCTCTGTTTATATCAGCGCAGGCCCGCACCTTGTCTCTGTTTATATCCGAGCAGGACCGCACCTTGTATCTGTTTATATCCGAGCAAGGACCGCACCTTGTCTCTGTTTATATCAGCGCAGGCCTGCACCTTGTCTCTGTTTTATATCAGCAGGCCCGCACCTTGTTTCTGTTTATATCAGCGCAGGCCCGCACCTTGTCTCTGTTTATATCAGCGGAGCCCGCACCTTGTCTCTGTTTCATGCCGAGCAGGACCGCACACTTGTATCTGTTTATATCCGAGCAGGACCGCACCTTGTCTCTGTTTATATCAGCGCAGGCCTGCACCTTGTCTCTGTTTATATCAGCGCAGGCCAGCACCTTGTCTCTGTTTATATCAGGCAGGCCCGCACCTTGTCTTGTTTTATACAGCGCAGGCCTGCACCTTGTCTCTGTTATATTAGTGAAGGCCTGCACCTTGTCTTGTTTATATCAGCGCAGGCCCGCACCTTTTGTCTGTTTATATCAGCGCAGGCCCGACCTTGTCTCTGTCTATGAAGCGTGGCTCCTGTAACTCAGTCAAGTGATTACAATAATGGTTGTGAAAACCGATTTTCATGGCAGATTTAACAGCTGGAGAAAGGAAAAAGGATTCCGATTATTGGCGGACAGACCGCAAAATATTAAGGAACGGAGCTATTTGTTAGCAAAGGATCTCTCCATTTATAAGCAGAGGGTATTAAAGGAGAACTTATTTAATTACAAACATTTACTCTACCTAAGTAAGGTCAATATCCAGACAGCCTGTTGTCTCTTTCTTCTGTAATTAAGTAAAATAAACATCAACCTAGCTGGATCCGCCTTGTGGCCAGTTCCAGCATAATATGGTTTTATATATACTTTAATCTGGTTTCTAGTCTGGTTCACAGCTTTACATTTTAATTTTACAGTTTTGGTTGAAGACGAAATAAAAAATTATAATAATGAAAACTATATTTACATCACAAGGTACACATCTAACAATGCACAAATCTAGCAATGCACACACCTAGCAAGTACACATCAATGCAATGCACCTACCAATGCACACACCTAACAATTTACACATCAATGCATGCACCTACCAATGCACCACACCTAACAAGTACACATCAATGCATGCACCTACCAATGCACACACCTAACAATGTAACAATCAATGCATGCACCTACCAATGCAACACACCTAACAATGTACACATCAATGCAGCACTAACAATGCAACACACTAGCAAAGTACACATCAATGCATGCACCCTACAATGCACACACCTAAACAATGTACACATAATGCATAAACCTACCAATGACACACCTAACAGCACGCACCTACAATGCACACAATCGCAATGCACGCACCAACAATGCACCACTCCTAACATGCACGCACCTAGCAATGCACGAAACAACAATAACGCCACCTAGCAATGCACGCACCTAGCAATGCACGCACCTAACAATGCATGCACCTAGCAATGCACGAACTAACAATGCTTGCACCTAGCAATGCACGCACCTAACAATGCAGCACCTAGCAATGCACGCACTAACAAGCATGCCACCTAGCAATGCACGGCACCTAACAATGCACACATCTTGCAATGCTCATCTAACAATCCCACATCTAACTATGCACACATCTAAAATGCACGCACCTAGCAATGCACAATCAACAATGCAGGCATCTAAGCAATGCCCACCTAACAAGGCACACTCCTAACAATGCACACACCTAGCAATGCACGCAACTAACAATGAACGCACTAGCAATGCACGCACCTAACAATGCATGCACCTAGCAATGCACGCACCTAAAACATGCATGCACCTAGCAATGCACGCACCTAACAATGCACACATCTAGCAATGCTCATCTAACAACAACCAATCTACTGCACACATCTAATAATGCACGCACCTAGCAATGCACACATCTAACAACAAGGCACACATCTAATAATGCATATATCTAACAACAATGTACATACCTAACAATAATGCACACATCTAAAAATAACTGGGATTCTGTGTCAAAATTTTGGAAACCTCAGAATTTTTTGGTTTTAAAGGTCAAATTTTGTAAATTCTGTGTTCAACCGCAGAACCATGTTCTTCAACACACAACCATCTCTAGTCCTAGCATGGTCGACCAGAATACCCCCCTCTCTTCTCGAAACATCTATTGGAGAGTTACAGTCCAGTAAAGAAACGCCTATATCTCTAGAAACAAGTAAAACCGAACTTGTTGCAGAAATCCGTGGCAATGACTTCTCTGTAATGCAAAATGACCTCAAAAGTTTTTGGTATTCTTGCAGAAAAGCATTATTAATATCTGTATTCAGTAATCATCTCCAGCTTCTGATTATTATCTATTTTTCCTTTACTTCTTCACCTTGCAGTTATTTTCTTTTTTTAATGACTCCCCATTGTTTCTTGCTCTCTCCGACAAATTTAGCCCTATGGCATCGTGTCCAGGTTGTCATGGCAACACTTACCTGAGCTGAGGTCTCTATTGTCTGTCATTGCTAAACTCATTCTCAGAAAGTATATAACAAAAAGTAACATCTGTCAGTTTATTATATATAAATATGAGGGCATACACCCTACATACCAGCCTATAAGTATATATGGGTCGATTCTAAAATGGTCGCAAATAAAATGTAATCTCTGGTGCGGGTCCCTAGATGTCTCCAACAATTAGACAATATATAAATGAGACCACACATACAACCCAAGGGACAATCTAAACTGCATGTTTATTTAATGCATGTTGCCCTTTAATTCAAACCTGCAATACAAATCTGTAGAACATAGGAAAAGGACGTGTTGCCCATATCAATGTCAGCAAAGCGTTCAATCCAATGTATGAGATGGCAGGGTTATTCCTACCAAGGAACAATCAATGTTGAGGAAGCTAGAGCACTGATGAAGATTAATATTTGTGTATCAGTAAGGCATACGGGTATATTATATTCTCTCTTCATCAAGGGTATCATTTGTTTCAATTTTAATGCCAATAACGTATTCAAAGGTATTCAAATAACATAGACTGTATTGTTCAAGGTCCTTATTTGTGCAATCAGTCTATCACTAGGCCATCAGATGATGATCTAATTGAGGATAATGTCATTGCTGGTCCTTAATGAAGTCAGCTGGTAGTTGCATTAACAGTCTTTCAGTAAAGGAGTTTTAAGAGGAGAGTATAAAGGTTGGACTAGCTGGACATATGTCTTTATTTAACCTCAGTTACTATGTAATATGTACCATGTATGTTTAACTTACCTTCCTGTAGTCAAAGATATCTTTGGCTACTTCTCCCTATAAACTGCAAGACTGTAACACTTAGAAATCACTATTCATCCCAATCCCCACCAGCACCTGTAGTCCTCCTCATAGGTACCTCATTCTTCCGGGTAGCAGATATCATTCATGGCCATGACAACTGATGTATCATGGCCATGAGTATTGATGTCATGTAGTTTGGGGGAAATGTATCTACTGATAAGTTTTTTTGGAGGGGATAAAAATGGCAATTTAGAGTCTAGATCCCACCAGATTAGTAACTGCAATGGAATGAAAGAAAGGCAAGCCCATGTAAAAAATGAAAGTACTGAGGGCTAGGCCGCACTAGCACGTTTTGGATGCGCACACACAAGAGCGCACACAATCACACGTCACTGTGATTGCGCTCAAGTGGGGCCACAGCCTAGACATCCCCCTTTTCTTACCTTTTATATGAACTAACAAGTCAGGTGCCTGATGGAGCTATAACCACTTTTCCATAAATGGTCACCATTCATCTAAATAAAAGCATTTCTACCACATATACTGTATGTAGCTTGGACTAGTTTATTTCAAATGAGAACAGTCCATTGTAAAGTCTGGTATATTGAAGAGAAGAAAAATCCTAGATCACTACCGTAGTTTGTAAGGAAGAAGAATATCTCTTTTAAACCTCAAAACAAGTTTTTTTCCATGTTGTCATCATGTGTTTAACCGGGGAAAGAAGATGGAAACCTCAAAGCCACAAAATCGAGCCCCAAAAGTGTCTCTTCACTTCATGTGGTAAAAAAAATGATTACATCAGAGATGAAAAGAGTTTTGGAAGTAAAGTCTTGATTGGAATATCAGACAGTTTACCTTTCACTTCACAGTGTGATACTTTTCAAGTAAATTTCCAGGGATTTTATTCCTTTTCAACCGCATGCGAGAAATATAGCCTGCACACGAGAGATAATATTGTCCGGAGGAATATCCAGTGGATTAATGTATTTCTGCTAAAGCTAGCAGGAAATTGTGTTTGCACAGGGGAGCTTTACTGAGCCTACGTCATGTTAAGTATAGTCTGTAAACCACGGAAGATGCAAAATCCACCCTTCCTGTGTGACGATAATAGTGCTGAATCATCTGTGTACAAGATAAAAGAATAATCATTTACTTTTTTTCCTTCTTAATGAATAAGATCTGCACCGATCTGCACAGAGCATTCATTTATGACCACGTTGTAAAGTAACACCTGTGGTCGCCAGTAGCTGATACTTTGTGGTTGTAAAATACCGTACGGTACTGGTATTTTTTACCATGGCTGGTTATTTTTAGAAAAAAAAAATGAACTAATATCAGAAAATACCAATATATATAGTTTACAATCACCTATGAAATACCATTGTGTTAGTTTACAATCCCCTATGGAATACCATTGTGGTAGTTTACAATCCCCTATGGAATACCATTGTGGTAGTTTACAATCCCCTATGGAATACCATTGTGGTAGTTTACAATCCCCTATGGAATACATTATGGTAGTGTTACAATCAATATAGAATACCATTGTGGTAGTTTACAATCACTATAGAATACATTGTGGTAGTTTACAATCACCTATAGAATACCATTGTGGTAGTTTACGAACATGGCAAGTTTGCGATACTGCGGGTTTTCTGGGCACTTTATAGAATTTATTTCTCATGGTGAGGAGTTTATAAGTGAGGTTAGTTGATATTTCTATTATTTTTTTCTTTGACTTCTCTTTAAAAAAGCCTAACAAGGTAATTACGGATAACCCCGGATTTAGTTAGTCTCATTAGAAATAGAAAAATTATTATAAAGCAAAAAAAAAAAAAAAAAACTTTGCAGGGTTATTCAATAAAAGTTCTTACCGTTTAAAATGGTGCTAATTTTGCCCCAACCAATCAGATCTTATTTAACATATGAAAGCTAACATCTGATTTGTTGGGGCAAAATTAGCACCATTTTAAACGATAAGAACTTTTATTTAATAACCCTGTTGGTTTCTTAGTCATTTATGATGTTGGCCTCTGGTTCTTGCTTAAAAAAATTAGACTACCTCAGGCAGGGAAAGGGGAAATCCTTATATATGATTGGTTCTAGCAGTAATGATCAGTAATAAGGAGTAATAGAGTATAGCAGGTAAAATGTTTTCCACTTTAGTTTCAGGTAATAAATGAGGCCAATGTTGATGTTAGTTTATTTTCCCTTAAATCCACATCCACAATAGCACTTGGCTTGGAATATTCTTGTTTTGTGATGGATCCATAAAAAACGTATTATACCTCGGATAGATTTACAATTTGTGATCACTGGCGACACGCCCAGACAGCAGGAAATGAGAGTTTAAATGCTTAGCGACAGAGCCGTCCGTCAATAAATCCTTGTCAGTGAGACACAATCCACTCATGAATCATAGTAAAAGCAACAGAGACATAGTAATGCACATTCTAAAATCAGAAGGATCCTAAATTATCACAAAAATACTTTAAATCTTTTAAATTCTCTTTTTATGGGATGAACAGTTAAACATTCAAAACCTTGATTTACACAGATTTACCAAGATGAAGATTTATAGCTAAAGTAAATATAAGGATTGATGGGCAGGCAAGTTATATTTAATGGTCAACATAATGCAACTCTAAAGAATGTTACTAAGTCATACTTAAGTCATATTTTCTTTATGGGTTACCAGGGTACACTAGTCTAAAGCTGGGTACACACGGTGAGATTTCGGTCCAACGACCGATAATCAGTGATAGGTTGATCAGACCAAAATGATCGCTCCGAATGCAGCCATGTCCGACCGATTGTTCATCCGAATCGGACGAAAGGACGATCAGACATGGTGGAAAACCTCGCCCGATCGTGCGGTCCTCTATGGACCACACGAACGGTCGTGGTAACTGTTGGACGTGGCTGCTTTTGCCGCAACCGACAGTCCTTTCTCCTGGCCGACCGGTCGAAAGTATCGCTAGGTGTGTACCTAGCTTTAAGAGTCACCAGAAAATACTAGGCTAACCAAAACCAGGAAACATCAGGGAAAGGGCCGCCAGAAAAAAATCAAGGTAAGGGTCACCAGGGAACACTAGTCTAAGGGTCACCAGAAAATATTAGGCTTACCAAATCCAGTAAACATCAGACAAAGGGCCACCATAAGAAAATCAAGGTAAGGGCCACCAGGGAACACTAGTCTAAGGGGCCACCCATAAAAAAATCAAGGTAAGGGCCACCAGGGAACACTATTCTAAGGGTCACCAGAAAATATTAGGCTAACCAAAACCAGTAAACATCAGGCAAAGGGCCACCAGAAAAAATCATGGTAAGGGCCACCAGAAAAAATCATGGTAAGGGCCACCAGAGAACACCAGAGAAAGGACTACAGTAAACTTAAGCCTAAGGATCACCAGGAAACATTAGGTAAAGGGTCACCGGGAAACATTACAAAAAAGGGCCACCAGGAAACATAAGGCAGGCCATTAATGGGGGGGGTTTGATCAACCCTTGATTAGACTTGTCAGAAAAATCCCATCCCCAGCTATATAACATTTCCACTAATTAATTGTACGGGCTGCCTTAAGCTGGCTAGACATGGTATCTAGATACCGTTTTAAGAAAATGTAATCGAATTGGCGGATATATCAATTGCAAAAGATACAGGTGCAAGCATTAGCCAGTGCTATTAATTTGCAGAGACCTATCAAATGTTAGCTTTTTACTGTTATACACTAGTCTGCTACTATTTGATTGGTTGCTGCAGATTATTAGTATAAGCACGTGTTGGCCTGTAGAATAGCACGTCTTTAAGGAAAATGTATTGATCATGAGAGAAGCCACACAGTAAATGCATCACATCAATTCTCCAAGATATCCTGTAATTTCTTCCCTTGTCAAACCCTTAATATAGTCCTAACATAACGTCTGATTAAACATAATAAGGATGTATGTGAACACAGGATATGTAAATGCTCCTTACTGGCCTATTCTTCCTTCAATAAACCAAACAATGGGTAAATGTATAACAATTGCAGGAAAATCACACACCTTCAATTATGCTGCTTTAAGATGTGAGCAATGTTCAGTGCTTTTCCACTTAAATAGATATTCATGATAAGACTAGCCAACTATTACACAATAGACGTACCGGTAAAATTTCCATTTGTCACCTAGCAACCGTTGGCTTGATTAAACAAACATTTATCTGAAATTCAGAAAAAAATGCATTTTTCTATGGTCGGCGTCTTGCAATAGGTTAATAAAGTCATCACGTTGAGTTCTCACTGACATTGATATTTGGTTTTGTTTAATTGACAAACTTAAAGGGACACTATACTGGAAAAATTACTTTAATCTATAATTGAATACATGTAAGTAGCACTCTGATTTGTGTGTGTTTCTGCATGCCTTCAATCCAGCACACATTTTGTTTAGGAGCAGTATTACCCCTCCCTCTTTTAACCACTCCCACTTCCATCCGACCTGACTTTTTTCCCACAAACCAACTGTCAAACCTGCACACAGCATACAGCATTCCAACTGTCAAATCTCTGTCACTATTCCAGCTACAGTAAAACTACTCACAGAAGAATAGTTTTTGAGAGCAAGGAACTTGATTGACAGCCGAAATATAAGAAGTTTTAGATTGGATATCTAAAGAAATAGGGAGCAGATCAACAAAAAAATGATACAGTGGTGGTTTATAACTAGTTTCCAGTTATGGTCAATTTAAAATAACCTATTTTTCAGTATAGATGCCCTTTAAGCTCCGTACAGCCGTCTGATTTAAAGGGAACACCTGGCTTATTGCCATTTTGCCAAACCGTACCTGCGAAATCATCACAAATGGGCATTTGTTGCAGGTTTGCCTCTTGGGCTTTGCCTCTCATCTTTTAAATCGGACGTGCTTGCGAAGCTTTAAAAAGACTTTGCATGTGATGTTAGTACACTATTCAACTTACCTGCCAATGTTTCTACCATCTGCCTGGGCCAATCATTTTGCAATAAACATTATGCTTGACAATGTCAGTTTCAAAATGAATGGTCCAGGCTGAGGGCAATGTTTAGATCTATCTGACACTTTACAAGTGAGATGGGGTGGGATATGTGGTTTGGTTAAAGCATGCTTATAACTACTGGGGAAAGTGGAACCCTTTAGAATTAACCACTATGGATTGTGTGTGTCTTATTTTCACAGATGTCTCACATAACTGAATTCTAGCACAGTGAGTTATGTAATAACCAGGCAAACTATTAATTTGCAGCCAACCAATCAGATGTTAGCTTCTAAAGGTTTGTACACACGTGCGATCGCAGGACGCACAATGTGTACTAGCGGCCATTTCGGGCAATAATCGTGCCGTGTATGGGCACTTTATTGGCCAAATTGGCCACTCGTTCGGAAATCCGCCCAGCTGGTCGGGAAACGTTCCACATAAAGTGCCCATACATGAAACGATTAACAGCTGAAACAACCGTTCGTACACATTGTGCGTCCCGCAATCGCGTGTGTGTACGAACCTTAACTGGTCTACATCTGATTGGTTGTTTGCACATCTTGTATAAAATCTCTGTAGTGTACTGTCTTTGTGCTGTAAATTGCTGCATTATTAATATTGTTCCTTATAAATTCCTGCAATTTGCTAATGCATACGCTGTTGGGTTAGTTAAGATTTCATTTTAATTTGCATATATTTTCACTTGTCATTAATCCTGCGACAATATCTGCGAGACTCCGGGTATAAATAACTGTTATCTATAACAACTACTAACACCAATCTCGCACTTCGTTTTTACTTTGTAACAGCCAGTCTCCTATCAGACGTATCTGTTACAGAGCCAATTCATATTTGAGAATGTATTAGCGGCTCTTTGCGTTCATCAGACTATCACGCAGTGATGATAATTTCCATTTTTACATGAAGATTTATCAGTATGGCGCGAACGTGAGATATCCGGTCAAACTTTCTTATTCACATGGTAAGTTACAAACAGAAGAACTTTATCTGGACCACATTCATATTATAGTCATGAAATGTCTAGAAAATGTACAGTATGTGATAAATACATTCTGGTTCGATACAAACTAACAAAAGTAAATGCAACAATAGCACATAAAATAGGGTGTAGGAACAGTGCACAGGTGAGGATTAACCTGTCCAGTTGTACATTTGGATTTATTGTAATAAAAACATTATAACATAGTAAATCACTGGCGATGGTTTGGCAGTCTGTGTCCTGAACTTTCTGTTCCTGCCTGGTCTTCTGGCCACCAGCAAGCAACCACTATCATTAGCTATGGTGATCCCTACGCCTCTGAAGATCAGCAAAACAACCATTTTCTTGATCACTTCCTATTCTGAGCTATGCTGTTCTGGTGGCATTTTCTCCATAGTACTAGAGCCTTGTATAGCCAGGATATTATTATTATTGTGGATGTATATCTTCAGGCCCTGCCCCGAAGAGCTTACAATCTCAGCACATTTTTGTGACACATACAACCTATCAGTATGTCTTTATGATTGTGGGGGAAACCGGAGTGCCCAGAGGAAACCCACGCAAGCATGGGAAGAACATACAAACTCCTTGCAGATGTGTCCTAGGGTGGAATCGAACTCAGGACTTCAGCACTGCAAGATACAAGTGCTAACCACTGAGCCACTGTGCCATTTTTGATTGGTTAAGCCTGTTTTATTATTGCTTCTGCCAAGCACTATCACGGTCCCTCTGGTCCAGAGGGCAAACATAAATAAAATAATCTATAAAAAGTTTGTAAATAATTTAAAGGACAATTAAACTCACCACACCCTCCCATTAAAAGTCCCCTGGTTGAGGACCTGAACCGATAAGCCATCTCAGGGCAGTTCATTTGAACATGACTATATAAGTAGATGGCTTATATCTGAACTCGTGTAGTTGTCTCCTTCTCTCTCGAAATAACAATGGCCTGGAATTGCCTTAAATAGGTTATTTTAATGAAATGAGCTTTTTGTTAACGTCGACAAAGCAAAACCTGTGTAATTGTGTTCTTGCAGTGAATACTTTGAATTTGTCAATCTTACCTAAACCAAAATATTCAAAAGATACAATGACTACAGTTTTTATTCATTAAAGAGCAAAGAAGCAAACGTGTTGTGATTTGTTTGTGCTGGTGGAAAAAATGCAAATGTTCGGCTTCCAAGTGATTGCCAGATACACGTTTGTTATTCTGTTTTATTTGTCCTGGAGCAGGAAATAACACTTCCATGTTTTGAATCAGCGGAATCTATTCTTAATGAAAGATCTTTATACTCCCGAGTCCCTACCAATTACAAGACCTATTCCTAATACAAAAAGTACAGCCTAAGTTTGTACAAAAGGATGGAATTGTTGTACCAGTGAACACGTTGCATCTTCGGTGCTGAGTTTTTAGATTAAACTATGATTGATCTGCAATAAATAAATGATGGCTTCCACCCTAAAAAGAAAGACTTGTCATTTATCTGTCCACAACCCCCAACTCTATTCTACCAGATATTTAACGATGAGTTCTATTCCTTTATGCAGCCAGGGAATGGGTCCGCAAATTCATCATCCTGTAGTAGAGCCACAAAAATTACAAAGGTTAATATCTGACAATGGCCCTTTTTGGGCCCTGATTATGGTCAATTAGGTGTTTTCTGAATATGGTCCTTTGTGTGTCTTCTGATTAGGTCACTTTTGCCGTCTTCTGATTATGGTTACTTATGTGTCTTCTGATTATGGTCACTTGTGCTGTCTTCTGATTATGGTCATGTATGTGTCTTCTGATAATGGTCACTTATATGTCTTCTGGTTATTGTTACTTGTGTGCCTTCTTAATAATGGTCACTTATTTTGTCTTCTGATTAAGGTCACTTATGTGTCTTCTGGTTATGGTTACGTATGTGTCTTCTGATTATGGTCACTTATATGTCCTGTGCAAAACCCTTTGGCAGAACAAATTGTAGAGAACTCTGACATCTCTAAATCCTTCAAGAAAACCCTACATTGTCCACATATATTAAATGCACTGCCTCATTTGCATTGTAATATAAATATTATGTAGTTAGAGCAATTTACTGTGATAGTCAAAAAAAGTTAATTTTACATCATGTAGGCTGGTAGCTCCTAGCTGCAAGGACACATCATGTTACCTGCTACAAAAATTACCCATACCCTTGCAAGTGCAGTGGAGCTGGTCAGCACTATTCTACAACTGGATCCAAGAGAATGGGTTGTTGCAAAAAACAACATGGAGGTCAGCTGGGCAATAGCTTTAGAGATCTTTGTTAAAAAAAAAAGTATTGATGTATTTACAAGGTTAACAATTCTATTTATTCATAATGTGCTTGATATTATTTAAAGACATCTCAAATAAAGAGACAATATTAATAAAAGAATGGGGAGATTGTAGACCTTTAGTGGGGACAATCTGCCAGTATTGTAATTGTAGCAGTTGACTGGGAAACAGAAAATTTGAACAAATAAGAGACTTTTTTTTTTATTTGGCTTCTTAAGCCTCAAAATCCCAAACAACAGATCATTAACAGGCTCATACACTTGCACTGGCTTGATAATCTCTTCTCCTTTCTCATTGTCGAATGCGCACACATTAGCTAAAGAGATGTTGAAGAAAATAAAGTGGAGTTGGCAAGTTAAATATGTTAGTGGTGTTGTGAACTGGTGTAGAATAAATGGAATGAGCCGAGTTGGATTAACTTCCTTTAATCTGACTGACTTGACATTTTAGCTTTGCAGAGATATTCCAGTGACATTATAAGGATCTGAAAACCGTGGCTGTCAGAAAGGGTTAGACGTTTTAATCATGGCGTAGTTTAAAGTTCTCCTAATCAGTCTTCCATTTATCTTGACAATTATCAGGTGGCCTCAAAAATCTCTCCATTTATTTCCTCCATAATAGGAAAAGTGCAGGAAAATCTGTTATGGAACCGGGAAGTCTCTTTACCAACAAGCTTTTTATATATTAAACATAATTTCCCAACCACATCTTATTTTTCTCCTCTCTACCACTGCGTTCAGTCCAAAGCATTATTCATACAATTGTTGTCTGGAATAGCTTCCCCTTCCTCTATTGATGCAAATTGTTATGTGGACTTAAAGTGTATGTATACTGCAAAAATGAATTTGCGTCATATTAATCTATAAATAAATACATGTAAGTACAATTGTGCAATTGTACAGTCGGTATTGGTGCATGTATGGCCTCTTTAGTCTCAGTGCCAGGAGGAGATTCTGTGCATCTGACAGTACTGCTCTGCTGGGGAAAGAGAGAGACTGGCAGGGCCTCAGAGATGGGGCTGGTCTGAGGTCTGAAAAAGACAAGACAGACTATCTATCTAGGTACACACAGTACAGATTTATAGCCAGCGGCAGACAGAATCCATTTAAAGCTATCTATGATTAGCTATAGATCTAGCTACACACAGTACCAACATTATCCCTATACTTTGCATATGGAGACCATTGAGGTAGCCAGCAGCAATTAAAGGGACACAATACTAAAAAATTACTTTGCCTCATCTTAATCTATAATTGAATAAATGTAAGTAGCCCTTATTTGCCCTCTGATTTGCGTGTGTTGCTGCATGCCTTCAATCCAGTACAGATTTTGTTTAGGAGCAGTACCCCCCTCCCTCTTTTAACCACTCCCACTTCCATCCGACCTGACTTTTTTTCCCACAAACCAACTGTCAAGCCTGCACACAGCATACAGCATTCCAACTGTCAAAACTCTGTCACCATTCCAGCTACAGCAAAACTACTCACAGAAGAATAGTTTTTGAGAGCAAGGAACTTGATTGACAGCTGAAATATAAGAAGTTTTAGATTGGATATCTAAAGAAATAGGCAGATCAACAAAAGAATGATACAGTGGTGGTTGGGAAGAATTATAGTTTCCAGTTATGGTCAATTTAAAATAACCTTTTTTTTTGGTATAGATGCCCTTTAAAATGGGAGCCAATAGAAATTTCCAAGAAATTTTAAGAATTTCTTAAAAATGAAAACATGGCAATATCCATATGCTGGCCAACAATCTGCTTGCTAGAAAATGATTTCCCCGTGATTAGCATACAGCTGACTCTTCTAAACCTTTGTATTAACAAATATGGGTCACCCAATGTCTGCAAATGCATTGGGATGCTAATCCTTTCCATTATTTAATTGTATACATTAAACTCTCCTCCTGCTCATGTATTTTATAAAAAGAGTGATGAACATTATGAAAGCTCTTAAAAAAAAGAATTTTATCTTGGATTGTTTAAGTTCTAGTGCTAGTTAGCCATCTTTTCCCCTTTAATCAGCTGCCGGTATCGCTGACTGTTTCTTCACTCTCGTTTGATGTAAAACGGTTAAATCAGTGTTTAATCAGCATGATTATGGCTTAGCCATCTTGTTTTCATAGGGTATTAGCAAAATGTCTCTTGAAAGGAAAAAATAATCCAGGATCATTAAAGGCCTGCATTATAAAGGTAAAAAAAAATATGAATGAACCAAGCTGTTCTAAAATGAAACGGTGCTCTACGCTCGTACTCGATGCACAAACATTTTCAGGTTTTATGAATAGACCATAAAACGAAGTGGCTTCTCAAGGAGCGGATTTGCATATACATATTAATTCTGTTCATAAAAGCCAGAGTGCCCTAAGATTTATCCCTGCTGTATAAATGAGGTTTTACTTCAATGAAGTGTGATTGGTGTAATGAACAGAAATGTTCCGCCTTCTTTGGTGTATGGTTGTCAATCCGAAACCCTTTAGCTTGTCAGTCATTCAGTCCACCAAGTTTAAGAACATCTGTTCATCAAATACTAATTTTCTACTTTATTTAGTTGAGAGTTTTTGTTAAATTTTTTAACTCAAATGTGGAAAATAGAAGTTAAATAATCGTTTGTGGAAATGGCTTAAAGATCACTGATAGATTGTGACCAACGCACAAAAGATCAACATTGTGGGACCATTAGCTTCCTATGAAGGGAGGGAGATGCCCCCCAAATATTGATTTTTTGGGGGGTGTTTTAAAATGTGTCTTTTTTTCTACATCTCCGAGACGTAGTCAGACTGCCAAAGGTGTGCACCAAGGGGAACAATTAAAGGGTATGTCGATGTTTTTTTGACTAGAAGCATTGACCTAGATCGCCAAGATGATTTTTCCAAAAACCTGAAATTTTAAAAGATACACCCTCTGTGCTTTGCAGGTCATGATAAGCCGAAACTTCTGTTCTACTAGCACATACCATCTACATGCTGTGACCCCAATCGTTAGTAGGGATGGCATAGAACTCGAACCCGAGTTCGAGCCGAACTGTTCGAGTTCGAACGGACCCGGACTTCTCGAACTATCTCGGACGAGGACTTTCGATATTTCCCGGACTTTCGATGATTTATCGAATGTTCGAACGTTCGAATCCGCGAGTAAAATCTACATGGTATCTAGGCGCGAACATCGAATCTGCGAGTAAAGTCTCCATTAAAGCCTATAGGCGAGCATCGAATCTGCGAGTAAAATGTCCATGTTACCTCAAACGTTCGAACGCGAAAGCTCGAAAGTAGCGCGTGTGAGAGTAAAATCGATTTTACGAAAGTCCTGGATATTGGAACATGCTCCCCAGACCATTTCCCAGGTCCCACAGCCATTTACATTAAGTTACCATTAATATTTTAGTTGTATTTGACTCGAACTTTTCGAACTATTTGCCTCCCATAGACTTTAATGGGTCCGTTTTCGAACTTTCGAACTTTTACAATAGTTCGAAAGTTCGAAAACGGACCGAACTTTCAATAGTTCGACCATCTCTAATCGTTAGTGTATGATAATTTATGCATAAGCATCATCACTCAATAGCACGCCTTCCTGTTTTCGCAGTGTATCTTTAGGATTGTTTTTTCCCAATCAGAAAGTTTTATCTGCTTCTAATAAAAGGATATCAGATCCTGGCTATGGCTAAGAAAGAAATTCTTCTAAGAAAAATGGGGCTTATGTTCAATTCTTCACCAGTATAGAAGTTAGTTTCATGGGAGGGCCAACCTTCCAAATGCAATTCTTGTAGAGTAAACCCTCCCAACACCCATAATCATAAGTCATTCCCTCAAATCTGCTTTTCCAACAGCAGAAACTGAATGTATCCCTCATCCAGATGAGATGAGACATCAGCAACTGATTTGAACAGCGGGAATTCCCTGAGGATGTAAAAGGTTTGCAAAACGTCTGTACCATCAAGTTTATATTAAGGCAAACCGCTCTAGACAAGAACATTTCATATGGAGCTTTGTTTAGCTGACCCTGACAGAATGTCTTTTACCTGACATCACAAAACAAGCCTGCAATGCATAACAAACATATATAATAAATCTTATTGGACATCTTCACCACAAGCAGAGGACACGTAAGATATGATGCATATTGATTCTGAAGATTATAACAAGTGCAGTAGAAGGCAACATTAAATTACTTTTCTTTGCATTTGAGCTCTGACCCTTATAAGACATTTCCAGGATTAGTAAACCGTCATCTAAAAATGTTTTAAAATGATTCCCTTTGACGTCACTCAATATAGATTTAACATTTTCAATATTAGCAAAGACAACCAATCAATTAATTAGTTCTATATCTAAATATATAAAGAAATAGAAAAATTGAGCTAGTAAGTGCCTGGTGTTTGCAGAGTGAGCAGTAACATGCTATACAAGGCTATATGATACTATACCAGAACCATGACATATATTACAATCCATTACAGCCATTCTTTAAAATTCAGTGTAAATATATTTTATTTTCCTGTACTGAAAGTAAGTTACACTACTGGGCCTTATTTAAAGGGCATGTCCACCCCCAAAACTAGAATTTAACCCACTACTGGCCCCACTGTGTAGTGAAAGAAAATCCTTACCTTACACCCCTGCTCTAAATAGTTCTCCTGTAATGTCCCTCAAAAGTCCAGAAAACTGACCACCAGGAGCCTGGCATCTATATAGGACTCTGCCTCCTTTCTCTCCTCCAGGAGAATTTTTCTATGCGCACTGCAGCCCTCCCCCCACTCCCTCTCCCTCCCTATCCCACCCGTTTTGCTCTCCCTCCCCCTAGCATAAATCCCCTTTTCCAGCCCCCACCGCCATAGTTATATTTGCAGAAACCCGAATTGTACTTACCTTACCTCTTTCCCCTGGCATTCTGTATAGCCGGAAGCTGCGCCCCTGAATGGTTGCCTCTCAGCTGGCTCCGGCCCCCTGCTTGTAATTTCATGCAAGCAGAGGGCCGCGACAGTACGTCAGAGGAGAGAGGCAAGGTAAGTAATGATCGAGGGAGTTTCAGCAAAGAGTAATATGGCGGTTGGGGCTGGGGGGGGGGCTCTACACTACAGAAAAAGTTTGTAAATGGGGTGGACATGCCCTTTAACACTACCGGGTGTTCTTTAACACTTCCGGACATCATAAAAAGTCATTATTTTACATCCATATCATAGAATAATAATCATTATTTTACATTTTCATTGTAAAATAACAATGAATAAAATGGTATGCGCTCCAGTGCACTCCAGTAGGAAAATTAGTTAAAGGAGAACTATAGTGCATATTAAGTTTTTTCAAAAACAATTAAAATAAAAAGGACCTGGGGCAGGGAGGTAGGATTGGTACTTTCTAACTCCCAATATACTTTCTGTGTGGAGTGGCATCGTGAAAATAACTGTTTCCGCCAGTCTTCCTGAATGCTTCAGCACTACCTTTTATACAGGAAGGCTCAGGGCCATAACCTGGCAGATGAAAACTATACATGCTATAGACCCTTTAACCACATAATATTGGGGGTGGGAATAATCAATCTTACTTCCCTGCCCCAGATACTTTTTATTTTTAAAAAGTTAATTTTTACAGTATAGTTGTGCTTTAAAGAAAAGGAAACATTTTCACTACAGGCTATGTATCTGATCTAAATTACCCAACTGAATTTTATTTCTTAATGACCTCTTTACTCTTTTGCTACTCATGCACACTATAGAGGGAACCTTGGTAACAGCCAAGCAGGCACATGTGTGTTTCTTTGTTTTTATAATGCAAAAGGTTTACTTCTACAGGGTAAGATTAACAAAGTAAATTGTTAATTTAGAGAATACAGGAAAACTGGTATAAAATGATGTGTGTGTTTGTTTGTGCATGCATGCGTGTGTGTTATTAGAATATATTAGACGTCACCATGAAGTTTTATGACCAAATAAAAGTACAAGGCTGCATGATGTTGGTCATGATACTCCAAGGTGACTTCTAATATTTTCTAGTGTATTAGAGTGCAAAAAATAAGATGCACATCATTGCAGAATAAATAGTTCCAATATTTCTGTTGGAACTATTTATTCTGCAATTGGAACTACAGACTATAGGCTTATTTTTAAAAAGGTGCAAAATGTTCTATTCATCCTCAGTAACCAATCAGATGTTATCAAATGTTTTCTTACTGCAGTAGACCAGCTTAAAGATAATGTCTGATTGGTTCCTGCAAATTAACATTAACAGCACAGGCAATTGTTTGCACCTCTGGTTAAATAAGCCCATATGTGTTAAGGTTCCTACACACGTGCTATCGCTGGTGCGGACCCGCGATGCATGATTTGTTTGAACGGCCTTTTCGGCTGATAATCGTGCCGTGTATGGGCACTTTATCGGCCGAAACGGCCACTCGTTCAAAGATCCGCCCGGGTGTTTGGCCGATGAAGTGCCCATACACGGCACGATTATTGCCCGAAACGGACGTTCATAAACATTGTGTGTCGCAGGTTGGCACCCACGATTGCAGGAGTGTACAAACCTTTAAAGGCCTTCATGTGTTTGTTTCCTATTTGTTCCACAGCTATGTTTTATCAGTATGTGTTTTTTGGCTTATTATGATACAATAAGTTCCACATGATCAACTTTATGTAGTCGGCCTAATTTCAAAAACATACAGTTCCAATCTCATCATGCAGGCTCCGGTAAGTAATAAATCCATATGATGTGAGCATAATAAAGTTAAATGGTATCAATATGACATCATAGAATTCGATGTATGTCAGTTAAAGTGGGTTTTGTCTTCTTTTGGTTTCGAAAGCCAAGTAAAAGAATATTTCTTCCTGCAGCAAAGCTAAACGTGTAAAATATTTGGCTTGTCATGGAAAAGTACAATGAATAGTGCTATGAACAGCTGGTGGCTTTGGAAGTAACTCCCTAGTGACCATCAGGCACAATTTGTAACTAGCCTTGTCTTTGAGTATTTCAGGGAAACCAAAACGCGACAGAATGACAGAGAGTCCTCACAATAGATACTGACAAACAAATTAGCGGAATGATGCTTTTCATAGTGTACCAGATGTGTTGAGTTTTATCATATGGAACAAGCAAGGGGGAAAAAAATATATTGAAGTCCCATCTGGGCACTTTGCATTCACAAGCTTTGGGACTGCAGTCAGAGAAAACATTTTGTTGGTATTTATATTAACAATAAATGAGCAGTCTGGGGGTGCGACCTGCTTAGATTCATCAAATGCTTTGAAGAGAGTATTTGTAATAGTTTTCTAGATGTTGAACACGTCTTAAAGCCAGGAAAGAAACGAGCAGAAGAATGCTGTAGAAAAAGTCAACAGGAACCATTTTTATGTTTATGCTTTCAAAATCATTAGGGTTTCATTCTAAAAAATGGTATTTGTATGCACATTTTTAATGAATGTAAATATTGATCATTGTCATTAAATTCTAAATGCTAATTTAAGGGTAACTGTGGTCTCCATACAAGGGTAACTGTGGTCTCCTTTTTAAAAAAAGAGCACATTCCTATCTTCAAAGGGTATGTCCACCCCAACCAAATATATTCCATAGTGTAGGGAGCCCCAGCCCTCCCCCAACCGCCAATTTAGTTTTGTAAAATAAGCCCCAGAAATATACTTATGCTCCTTCGTTCCCTCGGCTGTCTGCTGCTAGCTCTCTGCTTGCCAGAAGCAGCAGTGAGGGGCTGGACCAGTAGCCACATCTGTGATTGTCTGAGAGTCAGTCAATAACAGACGTGGCTTGTGCTTATTTTACAAAACTAACACGGCGGTTGGGGGTGGGCTGGTTTTGTCACTTGACTTTCTAAGGATTTTTTTTTTTTAAAGCATAATATGTGAAACAAGTAAAAACTTTTTAAAAGTAAAGCAAAATTCTTTAATATTGGGAGGGGGCCCAATGTTAAAGAGGGCTACAATGCAGCTTATTGGGGACATATTAAAGGGCATGTCCACCTGCACATGCCAGAGTCCTCCAGGAGGACAGGGAAGGGGCAGAACCTTCTCACACACAGAGACAGCTTCTACACGTAGTGGGTTAAATTTTAGTTTTGGGGGTGGACTTGCCCTTTAACTTCAGACGTGTATTTCTTGTTAGATATAAGAATCTTATGTATATGTATTTTCGTAATTACTGTTACTGTACAAACTAATAGGCATTCACATGTGCCTGGTTATTCTAAAATAAATGTACAGTAATCATTTATTCTGTTTCATGTAAAGACAGTGAGTAATGGGTGAACGTGAGACAAAAAGACTTAAAGATAGAATATGTTAATATGGATGGATTATGTGATTTAGATTTCCATTGTCATTTCTTGCAGCAATATGAGAACAATATCACAGGTGTTTAGAGCATGGACGACATCTCTGAATGTGAATTGATTTCATATTTACTGGTGGCCCTTTGTGTCTTACAATGAAGTCTTTGCATGCGATAGCTCAAGGCAAAATTAAGAATCATGTTTTCAATGTTGTACTTGTAGACAGAGAGCATATTCGGTCTTGCAAGCGTTTTAAAAATGAGAGGAAAAAGAAGATTTTTTTTATGACATTTTGCTTGATGTTAGGATGTGTTCTAAAAATCCTCCCTTTGGGTCTAAGAGCAATGCTTTTAAAAACTCAGATCTAACGATGTGAATCATTGTGCACTCTGAAATGCAAGACCTAATGACTATCTCAAGTGTAATCCTTTAAACTAACAAGCACTTACTTAACATTTAAATTCGCATGATGAAAAGAAGTCTTGATTCTTCAATAACTAGTCTCTGTAATACCACTGGACAGCATGAATCATTCATACCAGATAACAAGAATTATTTGGGGATATAATGAGGATCCAGTAAAAGGTCACTACCTCAACAAGCAAATGTGTACCAATCTCAACGTGCATACAAGGAAATAATGATATAGGGTTTTTTTGGGGGGGAGGGGGTTGTAGTTGGACGTACAGAGCAAAAATGTCATCTGCAGACTGATCAAAAGATTTCAGGAAGCATAGAATTTTCATAAAAACAAAACTGAACATGTATGGAGCCATACTGGTATTAAATGAGACCTTAAGTCTAATAATAAATGACCCCGTGTGCAACTTTCCTCCATCTTGGTTTGTCCTGCTTCCTTTACTTGTGCCAAATCCAATTCATCATGTTGGGGTTTACACCTATTTGTCATTTTAATGTAAAGTTATTTAAACTGGAAAAAATAACTTTACCTCATGTTAATCCATAATTGAATACATGTAAACCGCAATTATCCTGAGGTTGCTGCATGTCTTTAATCCAGTACTTGTTTTACTCAGGCTCAGTATCCTCCCTCCCACTCTTTACCGATGCCTCATTTATCAGACCAGACTAAACCTGGGTACACACAGTAACGTTAAAGCCCTGATACCGTCAACGATATCGGGGCTTTATCGGTACTGTGTTTACCTTCATTTTCCGAACCAGCACACGTCCGCCGAACGATCGGGTCGTCCGAACGCTCATTCGGGAAAGACCAAAAATTTGCATCGGCTGCGCTAGACTCCCTATAGAGGAGTCTTCCCTGGCCAATGATGTTCATAGGGAGAACACTCAGGACTGTGTGTATGCAGATCTTTGAAAGATGACAGACAGGATCTGCCCTTACAGCTTAATTGTAAGGGTAAGCATGCTCAGTAATTACTATGAGCCAGCACAGGGAGAGGGGATTTCCAATCATGCAATTCACCCATACCAACTGTCACTTTTCCAGCTACATCAAAACTGTACACAGCAGAAGAGTTTATTGTGATAATAAGGCACCTGAATGATAGCTAAAATGTAAGATCACCAAAAAAATGGAACAGTGATTGTTGGGAAGAATGATTTTTTACCCTTTAGAGATGGACTAGAATTCGAACTAGAACTTGAGCTTGAATCGGACTTTAATATCCAAACATTTTGGATTTCGAACTTTCTGAACTTTTTGAACTTTCGAGAATGTTCGAAAATTTAGAAGTTCGATTTTCATTATTTCTAGAATCTGTCTCTGAATTAAAATAGCAATGGTAACTTACTGTACATGGCTCTGGGACCTGGGAAATGGTCTGGAGAACATGTACAAATACCCAGAACTTGAAATAAAGTCACTTTCTTCACACGCACGATACTTTCGAGCTTCTGCGTTCGATATTCGATAATTAGCCCGGAAATTCAAAAGTAGCGCACGTGTGAAGGAAGTGACTTTATTTCAAGTTCTGGATGTTCTGGATGTTTTTACGTGTTTACCATTGCTATTTTAACCATATTACGTTATTCATTATAATGTACTCATATTCGTTATATTATTCATGTAGTTTGAAAATTTAAAATCAAACCGAACTTTAGGAACTTCGGCCATCTCTATTTAAGTGAAGTGTTGCTTGAAAGTTATAGTTTATAGTAATCTAATCTTCATTCATTGCCCAAAGTGTAATAGTATATGATATTTTAGTATCTGGAAAGATTATGCACATCAAAAGGAAAATGCAAAACGTATTTTATCCTAACCTATACACCCAAAAAGCTCAGATGAGCATTCATATCCAAAGATACACTTGTGCGAAATAAGTAAAAAAATGTCCTCCCTTCCCAGTCTATTTCATCCAAGGGGACAGTGGGGAGCTGTCCAATTAACTTTATATTTTCCTATGATAAATTTGGGAGATCATTTTAATTAGTTAGTGTAGTAGGAAGTCTTTTTAGGCCTAATGATCGTTAATTTTACATACCAATTAAAGTATTTCCTGTTCAAGCAGCTTCATACTGACCAATTATTTTTAAATGAGTATAGTTGCGTGTAAGCAAAAAGTACAATATTATAATTGTCCTACACAGAGTTGAGTTTAGTTTTTTTTTTCTAATAATGGGAGTTTTTACACCACGTCAACAAAGAAAATAATGAAGGCCCAGCCCCTTGTATACTTAATAAAAGATTCAACTAGAGATTTATAATTATATTAGTATCACAATTACAAGGTTTAATAAATTTACATTTAAGGTAAACACATGGCTTAATTAATATAACGTGAGACCAGTGAAGGATCTTGAAGCAGTAGCATAGGTCATTACGTATCCCTTTAAACCTTACAAGTCCTTGTTCCAATATAAATCTAATCAAATACAAGCATCTTATTAGCCTGTTCTAATTACAGGGGCAAGCGCAGGATTTTCAAGTGGGGGGATTCTTGAATGGGTCACCACTGTACAAGCACAGTAGGAAGTTCATGACAAATAGGGAATCGGACATGCCAGTAAATAACCACAGATCATGCGGTTTAGAGGACACTTTCGCCAGGGCAGACAGTGTTTTGTCCCTGGCCGAACACTCGCTAGCAGCAAACAAACGGAATGAAAATTTGTCCGCGTGTCTCCAGCCTAACGTTCTGTTTTACTGAGAAATCCACATTTGCACTACATTACTATTAGTGTCTTTCAAAGTCAGAGCTGTGAAACTGACTGTTAGAGATGGACTCGAACTCAAACTCGAACCCGAGTTTGAGCCAAACTTATCGAGTTCGAATGGACTCAGACTTCTCGAACTATCCCGGACCCGGATTTCTCTGACTTTCGAACTTTCTGGAATTTCGATAATTATCAAATTCCAAAATCAAACTATCTTCGAATCGTTTATAGGATAATCATTGAATCTTCGAATCGTTTATGGGATAATTATCGAAAATCAAATGCGGGAGCTCGAAAGTACCGCATGTGAGAATGAAATTGATTTTTTTAAAGTCCTGGATATTCGAACATGTTCCCCCGACCATTTCCCAGGTCCCACATCCATTTACATTAAGTTACCATTGATATTTTAATTGTATTTCATTAGAACTTTTCAAACTATCTGACTCCCATTGACTTTAATGGGTCCGTTTTCCAACTTTCGAATTTTCGAACTTTCCATATAGTTCGAAAGTTCAAAAACGGACCAAACTTTCGGAAGTTCGGCCATCTCTACTAATGGTGGATCTGACAGAATTTAATAAATATTGTCGGTATCGGGAATTTTTTATTACCGGCCTCCTTTACTACAGTAGAGGGAGCCAATAACATATAGACCATGTTGTCTATATAACAATCTAGGTAACAATCTATATAACAATCTAAGTAACAGTCTATATAACAATCTTTGTAACAGTCTATTTAACATTCTATGTAACAGTCTATGTAACAATCTATATAACAGTCTATGGAACAGTCTATGTAACAATCTATGTAACAATCTATATAACAGTCTATTTAACAGTCTATGTAACAATCTATGTAACAGTCTATGTAACAGCCTGTATATCAGTCTATGTAACAGTCTGTATATCAGTCTATGGAACAGTCTATGTAACAATCTATGGGCACCAGGAGAAGTAGAACAACAGATGGAATTAAATGGCATGCTACCCCAAATCTAAAATTTGCCCCAGTATTGGCTCCACTGTGTAGTTTTAAAACATGCTTAACTTACATCTCTGCTTCTTTTGTTTCTCCTGGAGTCCATGTCCAAAGTCCAGGAAACTGACCAGTAGGAGCTGTCTTCCTGTTCAAATGTCTCTGCCTCCTTTCTTGCCTCCAGGAGGGACAGTGACATGCGCAGGGGAGCCCTCCCCCCTCCCTCCCCCTTCCCTCTGGATCCTGTTGTTTCCATATTAAAGGGTCAATATATTCACTCAAACAACTTTACATTTTCTGAAACTACAATTAGAGAGAAGTAAAATGGTGGTACTCGTTTTTATCTGTGAATGCTTTTTTCATTAAATTATTAATGTTTAGTGAGTGCTCCTACTCCTATTTGCCCCCACCCTCCCTTACTCACTGCATTTTTGTAGTGTCTGCGACACTACAAGTTCTGCACAGACTCACCATGGTCACTGCTCTGCTTACACATCTCCCATCCCTCCCCCATCTTACTTTCCTCTCCTGAATCTTTTAGGCTGTGTACACACGGGGAAATTATTTGTCCCAACCAAGCGTTTGCTACTAGTGAGTGCTCGATCGAGACAAATGACTGTCTGTCGCAATTTACCAATAGGTCTGATCCAGACAAACGGGCAACAAAGTTTGGCCACGGCTGCCTCACACACATGGTAAGATATTTTCATCTGATAAACGCCACTATCGGTTGGTCAGCCGAAAATAACTTACCGTGTGTACCCAGCCTTAATGTTGCAGAAAGTGTGCTGGCAGCCAGCTAAACATCCTAGTAAGAGGTCAGGAATGGGAAACATATTATAATTTCTGCTTCTGGAGTGACAGGCCTTTCCCTGTAAATGCTGTGATTTCAAATGATTTGAAAATGCCATTTTTTTAGGGTAAAGATACCTTTTAAAATCAGTATAAAACAGCGCCCCTTGTGGTAATAAAAGTACATTTGAATCTGTATTTTATACCGAACATTTTAACTTGGACACTTCTCGCTATGAACGAGATCCATGCGAGGGATTTTTATTTATTTGCAGAGATTATTCATATTAAAAGGAAAATGCAGCGCTGCTCGTAAATAGTTTCATCCCATTTATTTTTCATTTAACAAATACAGTCTGCTTTACTGAGAATTAATGGCACGAAACTCTTTGCAAATAGTATAATATTTTCTCTTTAACTCGAACACACTCTAAGTGAAATTCAAATTGCAGATCATCAGATTATTTACTCGACATAAACTAGATGATTGGGATAATTTTACAAATAGGTCCTTTTAGACAAATAGAACTGGCCTGGAAACATTTTTCTAGTTGTGTCAGGTGAGAATGTTGGTCTACAAACCTTCCACATCATAAACAATGTTTCTAAAGCTGGGTAAACACAGTAACGATAAAGCCCTGATACTGACGGATCCGACAATTTCGGGTCTTTATCAATACTGTGTGTACCTTCGTTTCAGAACGAGCGTGCAGCCGCCGAACGATCGTGTCGGCCGAACGCTCGTTCGGGAATGACTGAAAACCACGCTAGACTCCATATAGAGGAGTCTAGTGTGGCCGATGGAAACACACAGTCCCGAGCATTCTCCTTATGATGTTCATAGGGAGAACGCTCGGGACTTTGGGTATGTAGATCTTTGAAAGATGGCAGACAGGATCTTGCAGATCTTGTCTGGCATCTTTCAAAAATCTGTACTGTGTGTACCCAGATTTAATAGCACATCCTTCCCATAGGTCCCTGAAGATCTTTGAAATTAAAAAAAAAAGGGGGGGTGGTTATTGATTGTGGGCTGAACTTCTATTGTGATGTGAATGATGACACTGTCCACTGGACATAAAAAGGAAGCAAAAATCATTAGTGTTACACTTAGAAGGCTAAGCTGCCCTGGATGAAAACAGTGTCCAGTGTTTAGCTGAAGAAGCAGGCCTGGTGAAGAGTTTTCTCTCCTATGTTGATTGGCACCATATTTATCTAAGGCAGTGGGGACAACAGATGGTAAGACTATCCCACTATCTCACTTTCATATAAGAACTCAACTACAATAAAGTAATCTGCAATTTTACAGGTTACACCTTCAACTAGCCAAGACCTAACAAGGTAAGAAAAGTGTTATAAACAGTCTAAATGGGTTTGCATTCCTTGGTTATATTTACATTAACATTAGCCATAAACAGGTTTACCAGATTGTTTTGTGATGACAAGGAATTGTACATATATAACTTTCCCTCATTTAAAGCTATAAATTAATAAATGTAAGCAGCACTTACTCTGGTGTGTTTGTGTTGCTGTATGACTCTAATCCAGTTCTTGTTTTGCTCAGTCTCTGTCCCCCAGCCCCCTGCTAGACTATCTGACTCTCTGTGAGGGCAAGCATGCTCAGTAATCCCTATGAGGCAGCATTAGGAGAGGGAATTTCCCACCAGTTTACATACCAACTGTCAACATTCCAGCTACAGAAATAAAACATACATAACAGAAGTGTTTATGATACTAAGGGGGAGATGCAATATATTTCACTATCGCAGCCAACGTGCACTCGTTTCCGCAATGTATTAACCACTTTGCGGCCGTTAATCCATTACGAAAATGCTAGCTGTAAGTTGCGAACTTTTGCGCATATTTTAAAGACACCATTGAAGAGGCGTTAATTGTAGCGCAAAAACCGGTGCAAACTTTATTGCATCTCTTTGCGCTGCGCAAAAAAATTCGACATCCACTAACACGTTAGGACATGGGTAAGCGCGATTTTAGCGCTTATTTTCTTGTAAGACACTTACAGGGAGATTCAATAAAAGGTCTTCTTGTTTAAAATGGTGCTCATTTTGCCCCAACCAATCATATCTTATTTAACATTTGAAAGCTAACATCAGATAGGTTGGGGCAAAATTAGCACAATTTTAAACGATAATAACTTTTATTGAATAACCCTGTCAATTGACAGCTGAAATGTAAGATGGTTCCGACTGGATATCTAAAGAAATAGTGGATAGATCAACAAAAAAAACAGTACAGTGATAGTTGGGAAGAATTATAGTTTTCAGTAATGGGGAATTTAAAACATTTCCCAGTGTGCATATCCATTAAGAATGTTGGTAGGTCTCCTTTCATTTCTTATATAATAAAATATTAGTGTAAGTTACAAAGGATTGTTATTCACGTGGGCTCCGATTCATTTGTACAAACACGTTTATTCACACTTAAATAGGAAGTGCTATACTGATTATGCTGACAAGTATATATTAGACCTCATTAAAAGGATCTAAAGAAAGCATGCCTTCTGGTGATTATATAGCTGTATGATAAATGGCAATACGCTTGCTTGTCTATACTAAGCAATAACTTTTGAATTCATTATGTCTCAAATGCGAGATTACCCTTGTTTTGCCTACCAAGGAACACGCAACATATGTATGGTCTTATAAAGCAGTATGGCGCCCTGTTAATGTCATGCTTTGTAGTTGCCTAACACATAAGCTAGAGATTGATCTTTTCATCCCACTAAACTTGCGCAATATTTGGGGAAGGGATTGGCCATCTCACACTCAGCTTGAAAAAAAACATTCTATAAATCACACATCAGTAAGGATGTGTCAGATATTTTAACGAATATTCCCCCTGGTATCAATAAAAACCTCTCACTCCCTGGAGACTTCACACTGATTCTTGTTCCGTACAAAAGCTCTCGCTGTACCTGCTGCATTTCATATCTTTCACAGGTAGAACTTGTTAGAATGAAACTCACCTAGACAGATATTTTCAGCTTATTGGGGGGGGGTTTGAGAAAATAAATTTTCCTGATGTCGTAATCAGCTCCGGGATCGGTGTAATGGTAGAGCAGGCTGTAAGTCAGTATGTTAAAACAAGGAGCCTAGCCATTTAGTTGCCTTTGTGGTGGGTGTTAATGAGTTAAAGAGCAACTGTGGTCTCCAAACAAGTTAGGATTAAATGAAAGCCTGCAGTATTTCCTTCACCCTGTGAGAAATGATATGGAGGTGAATGTTCAAACTTCCTGCTTCCAGTAGGTTGAGTGACATCACCTTACCTCTGCCCGCCCCTCTGCCCAGGGGGAGAATCATGCTCAGTAAAGAGTTAATGCTGGGGGAAACAAAAAGTACTTGGGGGGAAAATTGACAGTTGAGAAGGGGAGCCTATTAATGCAGACAGGCTGGTCACATGACTTCAAGCTGGTCACATGGCTGAAAACTGGAAGTGTTCAAGCAGGAAGTTACATTGCTAAACCTTTCCAGCAATAACTTATCACAAATTTTATCTAGAGATGTGATTTAGATTTTATTTTGAAGGTGTGATGGAAGGATTTTTATATAATTCTTACTAGTTTGGAAGAATTGGAGATCACAGTTACCCTTTATTGATTATTGAGAAGTCCAACATTTACCAAATTACATCATCAAATGTCTAGTTAGTGCATCCCAGTATCTTATATCCCGCAAGATTAAAAAAAAATATATTCATTCAAAAAGAATGATCAACTGCATCTAAAACTAGATAGCTAGGAATCACTGTACACCCACCCACCAAAATTAGAACGGGGTCCCCTTCCTTCTTCATCTCCCCTGGACAAGTCTCCAAGTGGACCCTATTTTGGCCTCTATGCATTGGTCTAATTCATTTGATTGCAAATAAAGTGTTGTGTATTGACAGTGAAGTGGGGGGTGATTGTCTTCTCCTTAAATTAATCTAGAAAATGGCTGAACACACAGTTGGAGTCTCTGTTATGTTTTAATTATTTCTTCAATGTCTGAGCACGTAGAGATCATTATATTCAAAAGTGAAGGTCTTTTTGAGATTTTGAGATTATCAAAAATTGTACTTGGCATTCGACTTGTTTTTGTGTATTTAAGAGAACTGGAGCCTCCTGATGTAACTATTGTAACTTTAAAACTTAACCATCATCACCCTCCTCCATAACAGGATCCTAATTTACTTTTTTGAGGGTTACCCTGGATGCCAAATGTCGTGTAAAGTTCTGTAGAGAGAATAACCATATTTTTTCATCATTTTAACACAAAGTGTAAAGAAAACACATTTTAAGGATATGTCCACCTGAAGTATTTTCTGTATTGTAGGCACCCCCCTCCCAAACTTAACCGCATAATTTCAATTGTAAAAAAAGGGCCAGGAAACTTACTTACCAGCCATCGTTCCCTCGCCCATGGCCTCTGCTACTTCTGGGAATGGAGTAACATTAGGGGCCGGACCGGCAGCCGCATCTGTGATTTGCTGAGAGGCTGCCAATCACAGATGCGGCTGATGGGTATAAAGATAAAGCTGAAGGAATGCGGTCAAGTATGTAAGTTTCTGGGCATCTTTTTTTAATTTAAACCATGTGGTTAGGGTTGGGAGGGGATCCCTACACTACAGATGTGAAGAGACTAGGGATCTGGAGGGGGTGGGGTGGGGCTCTCCTGCACACGCCAGAGTCCTCCAGGAGGACAGGGAAGGGGTAGAAACCTTTTCACACACAGGAAGGCTTCTACTCCTTACTTTTCTGACTAGACATTGCAGGAGAACCATTTGGAGCAGAGGAGTATGGTAAGGACCAGCAGTGGGGCATTTTAGTTTGAGGGGTGGACATGTCCTTTAAAGAAAAGCATGAGTTTGTAGTTAGACAATTGCTAAATCATGGGCAAACAATGCCTGCCAAGGGCTTTAACCTTTTGTTTGGGAGAGTAATTCCCACTGAGGCATAATAAGCTATAACGTACAGACATTTTAGCAGGAGGCTCAATCACACATTTTAGAATCTTATTCAGACATTTCAGGAAATCAGCTGCCCGAAGAAATCTTAGATTGCTGTTCATTGGGCCTTGTTTTCAGTTGTAATTAATGGGCCATCAATTATGACCCTGAGAGACTGAGATTTAAGGTCTATTCAATTAGCCAGGCTCCATTTTAGGGCCATGCTTTCTTTGCCTTTGTTATTGATTGACGTAATGAAACATTTTGCCAGACAGATGATCAATGCACATTACAGGGCCTCCCATACACTGTTTATTAAAATGCATGTATGACAAAGGGCATAATACTTTAAAAAGTCATTAAATCCACTATCCACTGAGTGTTACATGTTTTAAATACTTACACTGGAATAGAGATAGTTCGTACACACGGGCAATCTGGCACCGAGCCATGACCCCCGACGTATGGGATTTTCTTTCCATACAGTGAGGTCATTTCTAGCAAGCCCAAGGTTAGAAAATGTAATGTGCACTTTTATCTACATAATAATAGCTATTCTATATTTATTTTTTACTATCTTCCTAGTGAATGCCTGTCCGTAAACACACAATCTGGGATTGCTGGGAGTAGATTTCTCCTGTCCCAGTCCCCTTACCCTCACTCTTGCCCTGAATGCATTCATTAGTTTAAGTCAATTACAAGTTCCAAGCAGGTAATTTCCAAAATGCTGATGCCCGCCCACGGTTATTTTCGTATAAAACTGTGCTGAAAACGCAGCTCATCTTTTTGACGCTATTAAATAAGAGGAACAAATAACGTGTTTCTCGGTTATTTCATTTTATCGAGGATGCTGTGTTATAGATTGGCAGATATCTAGAAGCCACTTTCAAATCGGTTCAGATCAGTTTCCTCTTTTTAGTCGAAGTGCTTACAGCCTTCTCTTTTTAAACACTCCAGGGCCCGGTGCCTTCAGTAACCGAATGTCATGAATTGCACTTAAACACTCGCTGCTGTTTTTCTATTAATACTCCATCCGAGCAAGTTCGACCAAGAGCACTCTGTAAAGAAAAATTATAGTTCTGTTCCCGCAAAGCGACTCCATGAAAGTACAAAACATCCAATGCTCAGCAGAAGGTACAAAATGCTTTAAGCACCATCCATGTCTAGGGATGCATTTATCTTATAAATAGTCTGGCTGCTAGTAGGAGCCAAGGTTTCATCCACACACCAGGGATGTGTCCAGTACAGGGCGAAGAGTAAAACTAATTCACATCTTAACTTTTCTCTTAAAATGAACCCAATGTTATTTCATTGATGTTTATAGCAAAACTGTAGTTCTGTCGGAGGAATGAAAAAAAAACATTTCTTCTGTGTCTGAATGTTGAATGTAAAATTAGGAAAAACAGGAAAATGTAAATACTTTCTATGCTATTGTGAGTTTTGTTTTTATTAAAGGACATGTCCACCCTTTCAAACCCCTTTTGATATTTTATAGGTATTGGTCCCCCCGCCCCAAACGCAATAACCTTATATCCAGAAACTCCCCCGATAGTTACTTACCTTCCCTCTTTCCCCCGCCGCACAATCCCTGCCCTCTGCTTGAACGGAACTGCAAGCAGGGGGCGGGGCCGCCAGCCACGTCTGTGATTGGCTGAGAGGCAGCCAATCACGGACATGGCTGCCTGCTGCTTAGAACGGCGGAGCAGAGAGGCAAGGTAAGCAACTATCGGGAGAGTTGCTTGATATAAGGTTATTGCAGTTGGGGCTGGGGGACCAATACCTATAATATATATAATTTTTTTTGACAAAATGATTGCTTGGTTCACTCCTGCATTACATTGTAGAGTTGTGCAGTACTACACTGAGTTTTACAGTTCTGCATTACCACATTGCATTTTAGAGTTGTGCAGTACCACACTACATTGTAGAGTTGTGCAGTACAACACTGTGTTGTAGAGTTGTGCAGTACCACACTGTATTGTACAGTTGTGCACTACCACACTGCATTGTACAGTTGTGCAGTACCACACTGCATTGTAGAGTTGTGCAGTACCACACTGCATTGTAGAGTTGTGCAGTATCACACTGCATTGTACAGTTGTGCAGTATGACACTGCATTGTACAGTTGTGCAGGACCACACTGCATTGAAGAGTTGTGCAGTACCACACTGCATTGTAGAGTTGTGCAGTCCCACACTGCATTGTAGATTAGAGCAGTCCCACACTGCATTGTAGAGTTGTACAGTACAACACTGCATTGTAGAGTTGTGCAGTACCACACTGCATTGTAGAGTTGGGCGGTACCACACTGCATTGTAGAGTTGTGCATTACTAAACTGCATTGTAGCGTTGCGCAGTACCACATTGCATTTTAGAGTTGTGCAGTGCCACAGTGGAATGAAGATTTGTGCAGTACGTTTCTACAGTGTGACATTGTTGTGGGTTGTAGAGTTTTGCAGTGCCACATTGTAGAATTATGCACTACTACACCTCACAATTGAGTGCACACTGCTTTACAGATTGGGACAGTGGCACATTGCATTGTAGAGTGACATATATTATTGTAGAGTTTTGTAGAGCCACATAGCCATGTAGAGTTGGATTGCATCACAGTACCAATGATGTTAAAGTAAATAATTAAATTATATAAAACATTTGCATTTTATGTATTAAAGGACAGCAATGCTGCCCTTTTAACCCACCTCCCTTTAAAAGTACCCAGGGTGAGGACCTAAACTGCTAGGCCCTCTCCCCTAGAACATTGTCTAGGTCTTGTTCTAATATCGGCTGGACTGTTCCCTGCCTCCTTCTCCTCACCCGGGGCTTCTCCAATAGGAAGACATGCTTCTTTAACAGCATGTCTTCCTATTGGTCAGCTCAGGGGCTGGAAGAACAAAGCAGAGAACAGCATGCCAGGTATTGGTAAGAACAGGTTGAACCCAGAGTTGAGGATTGAGTGGTTTAGGTCCTCACCTTAGGTATTTTTAAAGGGCCAAAAATGAGGATCAGAGCTGAGGTGAGTATAGTTGTCCTTAAAATGTAGATGTATGTTTGGTTTGGTTAAATGCACACTACTAGATGAAAATAAAAACATGGACAAATTTGACTCACATCCAGTGGGGTCCACATGGGTTCATCTCGCCTTTCCATAATTATAAAGTAAATAACAATACCACATGCTGTATTGTTTTTTGGGGTAGGACTCATGAAACAGCTTATAACACATGCCTGTCACATGGACACAGATACAGGGCAGTCTGGAAAGTGTAATTTTACAAGCCTATAACTTAAGATACAGAGAAGCTAGATACATCATCATGAAAGATATAAGAACACTCTCAGTGGCGTAACTGTGAATCACTGCCCCCCCCCCCAGCAGAACTATGATGGGGCCCCTATCGGTGCTTATGTGCTTCATCCACAGTGGTTTTCTGGGAGAAGGCTATTTCTGTCATAGTAAAATAAAAGGATGAGGCTTCCAAGACCCCCTGCGGTTGCTCCCCTCATGGTTACGCCCCTAAACACTCTTTTCGGGAAACCTGTATGGAGACCACAGATACCCTTTAACAAATACTGTACATCAGTTGTTTAACTTGATAAATACACTTGAGAGGCAAAGTTGAGAAGTTGTTTTGCTCAAGAAATCTCCCTAAAATCAATCCTTCAGCCCTTGTTTTTAGTTCATATTATTCATAGGGTTTCCTGTTTATACAATATCATTTTTAATTTTGAAAAAAAGCCAGATGATCTATAAAGTCACAGACAAAACACTAAACAAAGACATGTAATAAATATCATTCACACTGCATCCGAAACCGAAATACTATTTTGAATTTTTCCATTCCTCCAAGACTTTATAGTAGATGTTTGAACAAGCAGAAGGAAACAGAGTTGAATTGGATTATACTTATTCTCATTCTTATGAGCTGGAAAACAGAAGAGACTCATAAAATTCAATTCTTAGTAATCTGTGTTTTCAACAAAGAATTGAAGTAGATCGTTTTGAAAATTCATTTTACGATATTATCCCCACCAATAAAATAATAAAATGAGGCTTTGGGCTCTCTCCTAATCTGAAAGGCTATGCTTCAGCAGAACGGAAATATTGCTTAAAGTCAAAGAAGTCTTTTTTTTTAATCTAATTTGACTAGGCTCAACTAGATTCCGGATTGATTTTCCTAAAAACGCAATAGAGAAACATAACAGACATCGAGACCTTCTTGTATTAGACGTTTACATGTCGCTTTGCGTTTTATTACTTTCATTGCTGTTTGGGAGACATAATAAAAAATATAAACTTGTGTTTCATAGTTTAATTGGGTTTTTCATTCTGAAGTTGTCCTTTTATCTAAAAAGAGCTGCTAGGACAATTATGATGTACGCAGGGAGTACAGCTGCAAATACAAAGTTCAAATAATTCAATGTGTATGGTGTCTCCCTCATACATTCTTTAGTTATTCTTAAAGGGGAACTGTGGTCTCCATACAAATAGCCTTTATTAAAAAGACAGGGGTTACCTTAACGTGGTTGGAAGGCTTTTCATTCATGTGATCACAGTAATGTATACTAAAACCCCTTTGTTTATAAAGTACAGGTATGTCAGTGTGCAGATAATATGATAATGTATGGGACCTAGGAATGTGCATTGATTATCTTTTCTATGTTTGTATAGATAATTGACAAGATCAATAGTACTTCCAAAAAATGTAATTGTAATTTAGCCTAAGGAGTAATCCCAAAGTACTGTTTTAATTTTTATCATTAAAAAGGGCACACTCTGGGATCATGCTTCTAGCTGCAGTCTAACTAAAGTTACAGCGGTATAAAAGGTATTGTTTCCTGCTAGCACTGTGAGCTGTGACATCACCAGCACTTGGGGTCTGCCTCCATGTTTAAGGTTGTAGCATGCCCACTGCTGGGACAGAGAATCCTCAGCATCTTAAGCCCTAGAGAAAAGGACAGAAAATGGTTGCAAGCCTGTAAGTAGCTTAAGAAAAGATTGTTTTATGGGGGGTGGGGCTTATGACGCAGCTTATAACACATGCCTGTCACAGAGACATTGAGACAGGGCAGTCTGGAAAGTATACATTTACATGCCTATAACTTTAGATCAAGAGAAGCTACATACATAATCCTAGGCTTGTTTGAAAGGTATGACCGGGCTCTTTTCAATAAAGGACATTTGACTAAAATGTACCCTTTAAAACAGGCTATTGCTGCTCTCTGACATTTTTCCAGGTTGTAGCAGTCAGTCAAGGCTGTAACAATGAAAGCTGCACTGCTCCCCTTATTTACGTAAAGGAGATAACAGAAAACTGCGATAGACCAGCAGTAACATTTTTTCTCTTAGGAGCGCTATGGAAAAGGTAATTATTGTAAAAGCGGGATTTTAGGGGTGTGATAAGTATGAGTTAAAAAGTTTTTTATAGGGATTAACGTGCCTTTTAATAATGTCTACAGCTGCTGCTACAAAACTACAGAAGTTGCCCATTGTGAAAATAATTTTGGAGCAACAAACAAAAGTCATACACAAAGATCCGCACATCTATCAGTTGTTACAAACTTTAAATCCTTATTCGTTGACTATTACCGTACGCGCGGCATTTAGTCATACAGGGAGATTCAATAAAAGGTCTTATCATTTAAAATGGTGCTAATTTTGCCCCTACCAATCAGATCTTATTTAACATTTGAAAGCTAACATCTGATTGGTTGGGGCAAAATTAGCACCATTTTAAACGATAAGACCTTTTATTGAATAAACCTGTTAGAGCACTAGGGTTAAATATTCATTGGCAGGTTTGTATCTCCAGTTATCCTGTAGGTTTCTGGAATACGTAAAGACTTTCTATTGAATGCTTTTCTCGCAAGGTGTCAGTTATGATGAGCAATTATCACCATTCTATTGTATACTGTATATTAAATTTGAACAATTCTGAGGGGAGCTCACAATGTGAGAAGAGGCTTGTGAATAGTAATTAGGATGGAAGACGCGCTAAAATTCTACGGAACAGAACGCGTTCCATTTTGGCATATTGTTGGCCGCCATCTGCCTAATTATTGTTGTGCATTGTACAGTATCTATTTCCGACAATGTAAGTAATAGTGCGTATTAACGAAAAATGCAGAATAGATATTGTTAGCTGAGTAAAATTAACTCATTACTGATAATTGTGAAGTGTGTTTTAGATGTCATTATCATGCGTATAATTGCATTATTTTATATTTTATGCTACATAATAAATATGTTTATTCCTTTATTAAAGCTTTTTAGATGTGTATATTAAAGGAGAACTAAACTAAAATTAATGTGAAAGCTTTTCCCCCAGAACCCCTATACATTAAAAGGTTCTTCTCTAGTAAATTGCATTTAGTACATGTAAGTAATAGATTCTGTAACTAAGAAGGCTTCCATGTTGTTGCCAGTACAACTCATAGCCCATGTTGGCTTTAAAGAGCCACGCCCCCTGACCCCAGGATTCACTGTCTGTAGGCACCTATGTTCATTGTTTGGTTGCTGGTGGTGCACCATGTCAATGCCATGTTTTTAGGAACACACAGCCCAAGAAGTCACAAGTTCAAATCGCCAAGCTTACTGTGAAATAATACGACATAGTCTACTGCCTGAGTTTATTGCTTTTATGTTTGTTTGTCATGTTTTTAGAAAAATATAAAGTTTCTACATATGTAAAACTTTATTTATAGCAGCTCTGTTTTTATTTACCAACCAGCATGAATTGCTGACAGCCTTCCTGGAAGAATTCAAAATAGTCAACTAATTTTACAGACATTTACTGAAATGTACTTGATAAAGGAATTTATTGTTGTTACGGACAGGAGCATTTGTAAGGTTCACTGAATCTGTGTTCTGTGTCAGAGGGAGGGATAATCTCTGAACTGTTACAGGCTGCAGGTTCCTGTAAAAAGTGTACTGCGTACATTTAGCTGGGTGTTCCCAAATAAGGAGAATTATGGGAGCTGACCCCTAGTACCCACAGGTTATTTTCATAAATCACCCAGCACCTTCAGCAAAGGGAAAGGTGAGACACAGTTTTTTTGTAACTTTGTGAATGTGCTTTTTCTATTGGGGCAATATTGTCTGAAGACTTTAGTTCCCCTTTAAGTTAATATTACAGATGATCTGTAAAGTTCCCAGAGGTGGGGACCTAGGTCCTCCACCTGCGTACTCTTTAGGTATGGATCAGAGGTGAGTATAATTGTCCTTAAATTGGATCTTTAATTGAAATGTAATCCTATGTATTAGAACTAGAGATGTCTGTAAATTTGCCATCAAACTGGGTTTGCAACATATTACTGGTTCAGATTCCGAAATTTCACTTCTTTGTCATGAGATGATGCAATTACGGAAAATCACACCCCTAAATATTCCAGTTTCAGCATCGAAATTTTGTGACAAAACCAAGATTTTATAGTGGGAATTCTGGTTTTGATGTGTAATATTTCCATTCAAAAATTCACTCCTGAAATTCTCCAGGATTTTGCAAACCCACTGATGGAACAAAACCCATCAGGTTTGTCCTTCTCCAAATAGATGTAAATCTATTTTTAGTAAATTTTACTTAACTACTCAGTGATGGACATTTCATAAATAATGTAACTGAAAACGTTCATATTACAAGGAAAGGAGAATTTCCTTTTGGAATATCAGATGGCCCCTAGAACTTTACATTAAGTAGTTGTTAGGAATATGCAGTATTCTATTTCATCCTTCTCTTATACAAACTGAACCATAAGTAATCTCCTCTTTGAGACCCCTTTCCACTATACAATTCTTCGCCATGTTAAAAATAACTCTGTCATAGTCCTCAGGAACCTGAAATCTTCAGCACTGAAAATTAGAATCTTGTCTACGGACCTTGGCAGCAGAAAAAAAACTATCACTTCACTGCAAAAGGAGTTTTCTGTCATAAAACAGATCAGTATGAAGCATATGATCTAAGAAAACAAATGGCTACAGCCATACAGCTCAAAAGATAAATATAAATCGTTCCAAACACTTGTCACAGAATAAATAATGTGCTGTTCTGCTTGAATCTCAATGCTATGAAAGGAACAGGAAGGAACTCAGGGTGTCAGTTTTTCTATGTAGTTATCATTATAAGATTCTTCCAATCTGTCAATGATGGGGATTCCTTTGTACTAAAGGCTCGTACACATGTGAGATCGCGGGTCCGGACCCGCGGCGCACGATGTGTACAAACGTTTCAGCCGATTATCGGCAAGTGTGTAGGCGCTTTATCAGCCGAAACAGTCGTTCGTTCGGGGATTGTTGAAAGACCAACTTGGCAGATCTCCGAACGAACGACCGTTTCGGGTGATAAAGCGCCTACACACGGGTCGGTTATCAGCCAAAACGTTCTTTCATACACATCGTGCGTCTCAAATCAGGACCCGTGTGTTGCTGTACTCAATTTACGAATCTTAATCACCCCATTCAACCAATCAAGACTATAATGTCCATTACTTATTAAACACTGTAACGGAAGGTTCTCTTGGCTACAGTAGATGTAGCCAAGTAATCCCCCATGTATTACCTTATTACCTGTGTAGCACACCCGTAGGTGATGCTTTACTGAATTAGCAAGTATTGCCCCTAACTGACTCCAGTGACACCCTTTAGTTCCCCAGTGAAACAACACACATAAATAAATAAAATATAAAACTTTAGTTCTAAACACTAAAAAATTAGATAAATACAATTTGTTAATATTGTTGCAACAGTAATAATATGGTAGCGAATAATCCAGTCCAAATGAAATTGTACAGCTTAATAACAAAAATATGACGGGGATCCCCTGTAGTGTTTTTATGCTTTGCTTAACCACACTGTTCCTTTAAGAGATGTGGTTACAGTACTGTACAGTAGAGATGGCCAAACTTTTGATAGTTTGGTCCGTTTTCGAACTATATGGAAAGTTCGAAAACAGACCCATTAAAGTCAATGGGAGTACAAATAGTTTGAAAAGTTTGAATGAAATACAATTAAAATATCAATGGTAACTTAATGTAAATGGCTGTGGGACCTGGGAAATGGTCTGGGGAACATGTTCGAAAATCCAGGACTTTCGAAAAATCGATTATACACTCAAGCGCGCTACTTTCGAGCTCTCGCCTTCCAACATTCGATAATCATCCCATGAACAACTCGCAGATTTGATAATTCGGAACTCGATTAGGTATAATAGACATTTTACTTGCAGATTGATAATTCGATATTTAATCACGTATTGGTATAATAGACATTTTACTTGCAGATTTGATAATTCGATATTTACTCCCGTATAGGTATAATAGACATTTTACTTGCAGATTTGATAATTCGATATTTACTCACGTATTGGTATAATAGACATTTTACTTGCGGATTGATAATTCGATATTTACTCCCGTATAGGTTATATAGACATTTTACTTGCGGATTCGATAATTCGATATTTACTCGCATATTGGTATAATAGACATTTACTTGTGGAATCAATCGATATTTTTCTCGCGTATAGGTATAATAGACATTTACTTGCGGATTCGATCATTCGTAGTAATCGCGTATAGGTATAATAGACATTTTACTTGCAGATTTGATAATTCGATATTTACTCACGTATTGGTATAATAGACATTTTACTTGCGGATTTGATAATTCGATATTTACTCCCGTATAGGTATAATAGACATTTTACTTGCGGATTCGATAATTCGATATTTACTCGCATATTGGTATAATAGACATTTTACTTGTGAATTCCATAATTCGATATTTTCTCGCGTATAGGTATAATAGACATTTTACTTGCGGATTCGATAATTCGATATTTACTCGCATATTGGTATAATAGACATTTTACTTCTGGATTCCATAATTCGATATTTACTCGCGTATAGGTATAATAGGGAGAATACCATTTTTTACTTGCGGATTTGATAATTCGATATTTACTCGCGATTGGTATAATAGACATTTTACTCGTGGAATTGATAATTCGATATTTTTCTGCGTATAGGTATAATAGACATTTTACTTGCATATTCGATATTCGTATTTAATCGCATATTGGTATAATAGACATTTTACTTGCTGGATCATAATTCGATATTTACTCGTATAGGTATAATGACATTTTACTTCGGATTCATAATTCGATATTTATCGCGTATAGGTATAATAGACATTTTACTTGCGGATTTGATAATTCGATATTTACTCGCGTATAGGTATAATAGACATTTTACTCGTGGATTTGTAATTCGATATTTTTCTCGCGTATAGGTATAATAGACATTTTACTTGCGTATTCGATCATTCGTTATTTACTCGCATATTGGTATAATAGACATTTTACTTGCGGATTCGATAATTCCATATTTACTCGCATATTGGTATAATAGACATTTTACATGCGGATTCGATAATTCCATATTTACTCGTGTATAGGTATAATAGACATTTTACTTGCAGATTCGATAATCTGATATTTACTCGAGTATAGGCATAATAGACATTTTACTTGCGGATTCGATAATTCGATATTTACTCGCATATAGGCATAATAGACATTTTACTTGCGGATTCGATAATTTGATATTTACTCGCGTATAGGTATAATAGACATTTTACTTGCGGATTCGACATTCGATATTTACTCGCGTATAGGTATAATAGACATTTTACTTGCGGATTTGATAATTCGATATCTACTCGCGTATAGGTATAATAGACATTTTACTTGCGTATTCGATAATTCCATATTTACTTGTATATTGGTATAATAGACATTTTACTTGCGGATTCGATAATTCCATTCTTACTCGCCTATAGGTATAATAGACATTTAACTTGCGGATTCGATATTTACTCGCGTATAGGCATAATAGACATTTTACTTGCGGATTCGATAATTCCATATTTACTCGCGTATAGGTATAATAGACATTTTACTTGCGGATTCGATAATTTGACATTTACTCGAGTATAGGCATAATAGACATTTTACTTGCGGATTCGATAATTCGATATTTACTCGCATATAGGCATAATAGACATTTTACTTGTGGAGTCGATAATCTGATATTTACTCGCGTATAGGTATAATAGACATTTTACTTGCGGATTCGACATTCGATATTTACTCGCGTATAGGTATAATAGCCATTTTACTTGCGGATTCGATATTCTATATTTACTTGCGTATAGGTATAATAGACATACTTGCGGATTCTATAATTCGATATTTACTCGCGTATTGGTATATAGACATTTTACTCGCATATTCGATATTTACTCGCGAATTGGTATAATAGCCATGTTACTCGCATATTCGCGCGCCTCGCACATTCGATAATTATCCAAAGTACGGAAAATATTGAAAGTCCTGAGAAATCCGGGTCTGGGATAGTTCGAGAAATCCGAGTCTGTTCGAACACGAATAGTTCTGCTCGAACTCGGGTTCGAGTTCTACTGCATCTCTACTGTACAGTAGTAAAGGGTGCAATTAACTCCAGGTGGGCAGTGGGTGGTCTCTATACTGTATTGCTAACAATATAGGATAATGGTATTGGGTATATTTGCTTGCTTGGCAGTGGAAGAATCCTGGATGCAGTGTCTCCTAGTGTTTCCAATGGGGAAGGCTCCAATGGCCAAATGGGACAGTTACTCACTCTCACTATAGCCAATCCTCTGGTGAACTGAACAGTCTCTGCAATCCTTTATCATTGGAGATACTGGACAACACTAAAGGGCCTCATTTACCCAGACTCGCTGGGCAAATATATGGAGGTAAAGTCTCGCTAAACAATTCGCTACTGGTTAGCGCGACTTTAACTCCATATTAGCGCCAGATGCGCGGGTTAAAAATCCCCTGCGCATCCGACGCTCACCATTTAATATTGTGTTTGCTCTCATTTACCGGGATTTATCCACATTTGCAAACGCGATATTAAATTGCTGAATGAGCATTTAGCCAGAGTGATAGCGGCTCTGGGTAAATGAGCCTGAAATTCTTTAACTGGATTCCATTCTGTAAGGACGGCAGGCAAAGCCGACCTTGGATAGACTTTCTCAAATCTGTTTCTATCCAGGTCACATCCCCCCTCCTTCCTGTTCCTCAGCAATCTCACCTCCTGTTACAGATGCACCTTGGGAGTTGTAGTTTTCAGTCCCTGTCTGCTTGCAGTATAAGATGAACTGTCCATTCAGTATGATAACAAGCATTCTTTAACAGGGTGTTACACCTGCAATCAGTTAATCAGCTGCGTTTTATTGTTAGGTTTATAACACTAAGTTAATTAAGGGGATCAAAATTTGCCTTTAAATTTAAACTGTTATTCATTAATAGAGATGTTCGAAACTGTTGAGTTTCGTTCCATTTTTAAATTTTCTAAAATCGTCTACCTTCGATTTTCAATAAAAATCGAAAATAAATTTGGGAGTTCCGAAAGTTTCGTCGGGACTTCAAACCCTCAGATTCAATTCGAAACTGGGTTCTATTCGAACCCACATTACACCTCTAATCATTAAGAGTAATTTCTAAATGCAGCCTGTCGGATGACATGGTGCTGAAAAGATACTTCCTGCTGCCAGTAGATTGAGGGACATTACCTGCACCCTACAAGACCCTAACTTGCTTGCTATTAAATATCACTGCGCCTCCCCCAGTGATACTTTGCTGTTTAATAGCACATGAGAGAAAATCCTTGGTTGTTAGTTTCAGGGTCAGGGTGTGATATGTAATTTTGCTGTTTGGTGTATTGGATTTAAGCATTTAACTTGTGACACATTTACTTGGAAGATTAAAGAAATTAAAAGTGTTTTGTGTTTTCTTCTTCAAATCATATGATGAGGTAAACCGAACGTACTTTTCGGGTGTTTCTTTTATGTTTGGTTTGAAAACAAAATAGTAATGAGCTAATTAGACAGAAGCACACGTCCCCATTATTATTCTGACCTTATCTAATCAACATTATATTGTTTAGTCATAAATGTATCTTCCTTTGTAATGAAAACAAGCAGATCCATAACTACCAGGGAAGTGGTGGGTAAGGGAGAAGGGCCCAGCCTCTTTAAAACACAGATGCAGTCCCCCCACAGTCTACTGCAGACCATTGAAAGAGGGAAGGGGGGTCCATCATAGTTTTGCTGTGGGGCAGTGATTTCTAGTTACTTCTCTGAGGCCAACCTGGATATTGGGCACATTGCCCAGCACCTTCATACACACAATATTATTCAAATGTCTTTCCTTTCTGTCTATTACAGCTAATGCATTTGCACAGTAATATTCTTTAGTCACGCCTTTCGTGTACATTAATAGGAACGGAATAAAGCGAAACTTTAAAAAACAAAATGGAGGTCGATCATTTATTTGTTGGTATCGTTTATTCATTATCTGGTGGAGCAGGAATTTTGTTACAGCTTTTGGTTTAACCGTTTGACAAATGTTCTCAAATGGCAAAAAGGAAAATCAAAATGTTTTTTTTTTTGGAAACAATCAAGGTTATTCAATAAAAGTTTTTATCCCTAAAAATGGTGCTAATTTTGCCCCAACCAATCAGATGTTAGCTTTCAAATGTTAAATAATATCTGATTGGTTGGGGCAAAATTAGCACCATTTTTAAGGATAAGAACTTTTATTGAATAACCCTGTAGATTGTTTGCAACCATCAATAATGTCAAATACTTTTTTTCTTTCAGAAAAAATAAGCATGCTGTCCACCTTGATCGTTCCCTTCAAGTACATCAGTCCTGATGGAGCCAGTGCCGATGACGAGGACAGTTTAAGTAAGGCACCTACACTTTTTATTTGAATCGCAGCGCCGTTGGGTATTTACAAACTTCTCTATAGGCAAGACTGGACTGGTGATCACAGGGTGTGAATATGGCTTAAAAGTGGCAGATCTCAATGCCAATGAGCCATCTATCAGCGATTGGATTGGTCATTCTTAATAGAAAATAAATGCTTAGTTGTTGGATTGTGGAATGTATGATCACCCTTACAAGAAATCCCAATACAGATTATAGAGAGGTCATTTGGCAGGGGCGTAGGGATCACTATAGCAACCATAGCAGTTGCTATGGGGCCCAGACACAAAGAGGGCCCTGTTCAGGTTCCCTGCGGGCATGTCCACCCTCCTAAGAAAAATTTTACCTCATGTAGTTCAGCCCCACAAACCCCATTTTTGTTTTACTAAAACGTTTCAAAGATGTATGTGGGGCTTTACTACATGCAGTGTGGAACTGCAGTTTTTATTTGGTCAGGGAAGGTTAAACAGCACCGACCTGTTTTTTATGTGGGGGGCCCCATCTACAATCTTGCTATGGGGCCTTGTTATTCAGCTATGTTTATATGAGAGTAGTCGCTACAAGTCTTGCAGTATTTATGGTCATCTTATGACCGATCCAATGCAGACTAATTACAACTAGAAGGGGAAAGTTTAAGTATAAACTTTGAATTTGGCTTGAAAGACCGCATTTTGGAAGGGAATTTGTGTGTTTGTGCTGCAGATTTTAAAACTCAATAATGCCGTGTACCTGCATCTTAAGGATAAAGGACATACCTTTGAAGATTGTAATGTTAACATATTGGCAAAGGAATGTGACTGGTTCAAGAGAGATGTTAAGGAGGCCATTTATGTGAAAATAAAAAAACCAAGCCTAAATAGAGGTGGGGGGGTTCGACACCATCTGTCTGCCATGTACAATGCTGTTTTGACACCTTACCCTGGGCATTCCTATAACACCTCTTAGCCACTATCTAATCACGCCCTTAACACCTGGCTGTGATATGCTAATTGGGATTTTCCAGGGTACATAATTGCCACAGATTCTTGTACAAGTCATTCTGAATTGAGAAAGCCAGTCGGATGACTAGCGAAACGTTTTCAAAAACTAAACTTCAAGTCCAGTTGATCTAATTGAATACAACAGATATACCATGACCTGGATGAATGAGAACCTTCATAAGCATGGATAAAATGCTAACTTTTTTGATGATTTGTCAAAATGTGTTTTTTTGACTATAGTTACCCTTTAAATATGGCTGCCATGGAAATGTTAGGGTGGGTCAGTAGGTGTATGTACCTGGATCAGGTTGGAAGTTAAAAAAAGCTAACTTTTGGTTATTGATCAATTTTTTTTTTTTTACTTTAGTTACCCTTTATGTATAGCTGCCATAGTAATGGATAAGTAGATCAGTAGGTGTGTGTACCTGTGTCTGGTTGGGGGGTTAAAAAAAAACAACTTTTTTCGTGATTGGTCAAAATTAGTTTTTTTGGCTTTAGTTACCCTTTAATTATGGCTGCCACAGTAATGGATAAGTAGATCAGTAGGTGTGGGTACTTGGGTCTGGTTAAGGGGATATGTCTTTTTTGTGTTTACAACCATAAAACTTTCTTTTATTAAGGATAAATATTTTTTTTTTACTTTAGTTACCCTTTAAATATGGCTGCCACAGTAATGGATAAGTAGATCAGTAGGTGTGTGTACCTGGGTCTGGTTGAGGGGGTATGTCTTTTTTTGTGTTTACAACCATAAAACTATCTTTTATTGAGGATAAATCTAAATAATTTTTTTGACTTTAGTTACCCTTTAAGTATGGCTGCCACATTAATGGATAAGTAGATTAGTAGATTATTATTTTTTAGTTACCCTTTAAATATGGCTTCCATGGGAATGGAAAGGTAGGTCAGTAGGTGGGTTTCCATGTGTCTGTGTGGGGGGTTGGGGGTATCACCATTTGTATTTATGACCATGAAACAAACTGTTTTGAAATATCCACATTTGAGGATTGTTACCATTATAGTCTATGGGAAAAACTGTCCTGAAATTCGCCTATAATGCCGTAACGCTTTGACGGATTCCTTAGCTACACTTCTCCTATATGCCCCACACGTCTGTACCGAATTTCCTGTCTCTAGCTCAAAAACTGTGGGAGGAGATACGGTCCAAAAAAGAGGAATAATAAAACGGAAGAAGAAAAAGAAGAATAAGAAGAAAGAAGTAATAGAAAGAACAGTAATTTGGCTTTTTCAAGCCAAATTAATTAAAAAATCACATTTTGTATGGAATTTTACAGTCAATGCTCAATAAATCATTGTGGCTATTGTCATTTAAAGGGAATTTTATGGGTAGTACTATTCCTTTAGAAAGGATTGACCAGGGACATTCTGGTGTCTGGTGTGACCAAGTCTCTTCCTGTTTGTGCTTCACTAATTTAGCTTGAAAAATCCAAATTGCTGTTCTTTCTTTTTCTTCTCTTCTTCTGGCCTCAAGGTCTGTTTCCAATGCCGACTCATACATCGTCATCGTACAATGTGTATACACATTACTGATAAAGAACAAATCCTGTCAATACCGATGGGATTGGCCCTTTATCGGTAATGTGTGTATACATGCACACACACAAGCACGATAAAAAAAATAAAAATAAAAAAAAGCCTTAAAATTACCAAATAAAAGCACAATAATAAAAATACCTATGTTTACTCAAAACGAAGTTTAAATTATATGTGCCGTCTTTCATTGTGATAGAAATGTTATTGAGCTGTAAAACTGGCAGCACACACACAAACAGACACACACATATTAATAGGCCTTTGTAAAATCCATTCTGCCATTTTAAAGGATAATTGGATTGCCTCAATGTATTTTCTTTAATTGCTTGTATTGTTAGTAATGGTATGTATCCCTCCCCATACCTTTTTTTCCTTATTTCGAGCCTCTGTCTGCCATGCTGTGAAGGGGGCGTAACAATTCTGTCTGCCTCTTAACTGTCACTCAAAGCTAGAACGCGAGAAAACACTCCTCCCCCCACCCTTGATCAGCTTGATTATGTAGGCTGTATCCTAGCAACAGGACACTTCAAGTTTTTGTGACATACAATGGAGGAGGAAAGTGTTTGTAACAGACATTCCCACCAGCCAATGACAAGTGCTGTGTTAACCTCAGTAAGAGGCGGGCTTTTAGCACTTATCTTTGCTGTGTGATATCTAAGGGTGGCAGCACCGTTATAAATGTGAGTAGGGCTGAGGCAACATTGCAAAGCGTGCACGGAATCATGTGCATTATCGCAAGCTGATTTTGACAGTTTCCGTTATGGAAACGCATGCATTAACGCAAAAAACGTTTCTGTTTTCCAAAACGGAAACCTATGTGCAATCGCATGCACGTCGGTAATCGCAGGAAATTTTGCATTCCCGAGATTTCCATTCGAACCAAAAACACATGTGTAATCACATGTAAAAAACACGTGCGCAAACCAGCCAAAAACGCACTAATATGGCCTAGCCCTAAGAGATTTCAGCTGCTGGAAGTGTGGACATGTAATGGGGGTGATATTTTTATTATTTATTTATATATATATTGTTATCCTTTAAGGTGTAGCCTTTCAAACCAAATTCAAAGTTTAAACTTTAACTTTCCCTTTCAACTTACAGTAAATCTTAAAAGGCAAGTCCAGCCCCAAAATGAAAACTTACATACAGGTAAATCACCCCCCTAAACAGTAATAGTTCGAAATCTGAAATATGTAAGTCTAACCTGAAATCCTGCACAATGTCCTGTTTCCCCTGTTTCTGCTTCCTGGTTCTTCCAGTTAGTAACTGTCAGTTGTGGATTTGACAGTTGACATCACAGCCAATGACTGAATGTTAATCCCATCTGCCTCTTCTGAGCATGCCCAGGCTCAGTACAGGCTCAGTACAGGTTTCTAAATTGCTCAGTTTCCATGAGGCATCCAGAAGCATAGCAGGCATACAGTAATGAATTCATAGATCAAACTATAATATATCGACATATTTTAAAGAGGCCATTCTTTCTAAAATATTTTCTTATGAGGGAGTTGTCCTTTAAAGTTCTCTATACAGAGAGAAGGTCACTCTTTAGGTTATGGACAGTGTACTGTTGGTCTGATCCTCTTTCCAGGTCCAGTTGGTATCAATAGGCTAAAGGTCACGTTTACAATGATCCGTTCCAGTGGAATTTAATTTTCAATTTAAAAGTTTGTCTGAAATTCGATTGTGTTGGAACACTGCACTTCTAAAACTACAGCCCAGAATGTTTTCACGTCAACCTCATCAGTGGCATAGTTTGGATTTTGCATTAGTATTCATTTTTTCTGTACTAAGTGAGTGATTTATCTCTGCAATAATGACAGGCACATCAGCCATTTTAAATTACATCATTTGTCAAGTTAAAGAAAGTACAACACACACTGCTGCCTAGCGGTGCGGGACTTTTTCAATATAGATTTTTAAGAAATAAAAAAAGAAAAGAAAAACAAATAGGTTAGGTAATCTCCTTTCACAATAGTAGTCGGCCTTTGTAATATCACACTGTGCTGGTTTATTTGGTGCAAAGTTCTGATGTTTAGCTAGTCTATGTTAAAGATATTTAGTCATGATCCTCCTATGATCCATCAAGGTAATGTGCTCCTGCAAAAATACATTAACCTCCGTTTCTTAAAGGGAACTTATAAAGTGGGGGTGTACATCAAAAAATACTTACGGTATATTTAAAAATCTAAAATCAATTTTTAAGGGTTTAAAATGCAAAATACAATTGAAGCTTATATTAAAGGACATGTCCACCCCCACCACAAAAAACTAGAATTACCTTCCTCACCCGCCTACAACCCTGAGATTCCTATACTTGCTCATCTCCTATACTTGCTCATTGCTCTTCCAGACGTGTTCTGGTTTGTTCTAAGTAAAGATTATTATTTTACCTTTGCTAAAAAAAAAGCTTCTTGAGGTGCCCATACATTGAACTCTCCACCCAACCGATTGCACAACATTTAACCAATTCTCCCAGAACCGCATTTCCTGTTCTTCTTTGCGACCAGCATATGATTGCTTGGCCCATTTATTTTGCCAGTTCTGGAAGAATTGATTGAATGTCATGGGATTGGTCGGGAGTTCTAATGGATGGACACCTTTACGTGATGTGCAGCAAAACAAGAAATTGACTAATTGTGGACAAGGCTTTAAGAAGGTCTTGTAGGTAGTTATCATTGTCTCGCTCATCCTGCATTCGGGTTTATTATCTGCCATTGAAGTTTGTGTTTTATTTATCTGGTTCCTCCACAACCCTGCAGGATTTCTAATCTTTATCCCATACAGAAGAGCGATTGCGGGACTGACCCCTGACGCACACTCAGGACAAATGTCCACTCTGGAAACTACCGCTTAGTGTATGGGCATTCAGTCGACCTGGCAGAACATCCACGAGGTCCGACAGAGTGCCCATACATTAAACAATACTTAGCCATTCGTCCTACAGTCATGCATCATCGGTCAGACTTCTGTATGGACCTAAACCCTTTAAAGATAGCTATGCCTGCACAATATGTTATTACAACCTCCTCGTCACTTATTTATTAGTATTAATTAGTCTTATTAACTACACAGCTTGATCAACATTATTTTCTAAAGGTCTAAACGACCTTTAACAAAGTGTACAATAACCAACAAGAAAACCCCCCTGTAAATCCAGTAAATAAACAATTGAAAAAATACACAACAAACTAAAATAAAATGTATTTTTTAATTTTCCTCAGACAGAACACAATACCAGTCAACATATGGCTGAGATTCTTGGGAACAATAGAATAAATTGCCCTTATGCCAAGCCAGGGATCATCATTAGTAAGTCTAAAGCACACACTCTTATAAAGAATTAACAAACATTGAACACATGTTTTGTGGGTTTCCCTTTCCTCGGGCGCCTGTTAAGCATGTTATTCTAAATAATTGGAAAAAATTGTGTTTACTAGAATGCAATACCGTCCTAACACACCTGGATATTGGTAAAAGAACAGAAAGAAAATCTGCTGCCATATATTGCCCATCTAGTTTATTCCTACTCGTCTGTATTACCTTCAGTAAATCCCTTTTTCAACACCGCTCGACATTAATAAACAAGATACTTTGTTTTCAGGGGCAAGTAAAACCTTTTTTATTGTATGATAGCATCCCTTTAAGCTTCAACATCAGCTAAATCCTGTCTAAGAAATAAATACAATTATTCTGGAAATACGAAAAGCTTTTAAGGGCATCAGATGAATGTTCTTGGGCTACTTGGATCCCAAGCGACTTATTAAATCTCTCAAAGAAAAAATTCCTTTTTTATGAATTTTTTTTTATATTTTGGTGAAAAGTGATAATGTTTGTCTAAAAACATTCCTAATTTTGGACATTGATATAATATAATAACCTCTTGTCCAGGTCTAGTTGTTATCAACATCTTTGCTCTACCAGTTTCCTTACAGTATTTTGGAGTTTGCATTTTTTTCCCTAGGTTAAGTGGATGATTCCTCTTTGCAATACTGATCGGCGCATCAGCCCTTTTATATTAGGTCGTTTGTCATGTTAAAGCAAGTACAACACACACATTGCTGCTTAGTGGTGCAGCACTTTTGCTATAAAGATTTTATGGATCCTTCAACTACATACACGGACCAAGTGTTGTTTCTTATAAATACTGAAATAGCCTGCATAATATTCCTATGGGCTCTAAGATTGGATATAAAAGATTAACAGGGAAATTCAATAAAAGTTCTTATCGTTTAAAATGGAGCTAATTTTGCCCCAACCAATCAGATGTTAGCTTTCAAATGTTAAATAAGATCTGATTGGTGAGGGCAAAATTAGCACCATTTTTAACGATAAGAACTTTTATTTAATCTCCCTGTCCTGGTGTTAAGCTAGTCATATTTAAAGGAGATTGTTGGCCGAAAGTTCTAAAAGATCGTTATAGTAAAATAATGATCATTACCATTTGTTATTTTATGATAATGTTGGCATAATCATAAAATAAGGAACAATAACGATTTTTATTTTATTAAAACAATCTTTTATAAATTTCGTCTGTAGTGTTTATGAATAAAATCTAGTCTATCATTCATTGATAACAGTAAGCTGTATCTTTCACCTCTAAATTAGCAGACAAATTACCTGTTTCATTATTGGCTTTACAGTGTGTATTCTAGCTGTCAATTAACTAACTGGGTGACCTGCCCTTAACCCCTCTTTAAACAAAGACAGAAAATTCTATATTTTTCATTGGAGAAAAAGTCCAGTTTGTAGCACAGTATAGGGGTATACAATCTCGAAAAATACAAATACACAGTCGAAAATTTGAAAACCAAGATCGGAAAGTCATGGTAAAATTCGATAATTCTGGTTGAAAATCAGGATAAAAAAATCAATAAATTAGGTTTTAATCAGATTTCCAAAATTGCTGGCGGAACGAAACTCTTCAGTTTCATTCATTTCTAATGTCTATCCATAACAAAGGCAAGACACATACAGTAAGAGCCTCATAACAAGTTATCGATAGTTTAGAGTTTGTCTTTTTTTTTTCTCTGAAAAAGTTTTGTCTTATAACAGAATAACCTTCAAGAGAAACAATATTATCTCTTGAAATGTAGCATGGAGAAGCGGATGACTAGTTTTGCAAAGCCCTTCCGACCTGGAGACATAGGCATTGTCATTATTAGTAATGCATTATCATTCTGACTACAGTGTGATGATCACTCTAGCCAATTTAACTCTTCTACGCATGACAACTCAGCACAGCACTGGATAGAGTACGAGTTGGATGGATGAGAGACAATGAATAATTGAATACATTTCAGAAAGGAAACTACACGTAGCGCCTTCCTTGACTGCTGCACTTTGCATAAATAACTTTTCTTAAAAAAGAAATGACAAATATCTGAATAAGAAATAGGAACTGAAACTGTACATAATAAGAGATAAATATAATTCATTCTCAAAGGGAATTGATATTATCCAATAATTGACATCCCTCTAAGGTTCAAAAAGTATAGCCGTATTCCTTCTTCAACATGGACCCAGTGATAGGGCATCAAGTAAAAAATATAGAATGGATGTACATATGTGGTTACATTATGTTAACCTTCAGGGTTATTCAATAAAAGTTCTTATCTTTTTAAATGGTGCTTATTTTGCCCCAACCAATCAGATGTTAGCTTTTAAATGTTAAATAAGATCTGATTGGTTGGGGCAAAATTAGCACCATTTTAAAAGATAAGAACTTATATTGAGTCATAAAATAGGTTGAAATGGTGGTCAAGTGGTTCAAATTGCCATGCAGTATCAGTATTTTACAATGTATTTGTAGCTCTATAGCTGTATTTTATGACCACGCGTTGTAATATCAATATCGTGCTTTTATAAATATGTCATATTGTATTATTCAAAAAGGTACTGTATAATAAAACTAAAATGATTCAGATACTATTCTTTAATTTGGGGGGACAGTTATGCAAACCTGGAGCATTCCATCTACGTATCTGACCAATTAGAGTAGAGCTCAGTAGCACATTATGGCCAAAATCATAAGTGTTAAAAGGACAGTATACTCATGAATCAATTGACAGCTTAATGGCTCCTTCTCCAGTCTGTCCCCTTCATTAACATATGCTCATCATTATCAGAGATAGGATGATAGATAGCCAGAGAGCATTTGATAATTCCAATATATCAATACATGGTATATAGTTTTCAAACCCATAATTCCACTTCAAAAATCTTAGGACATTGTGCGTGGATCCACTGAGAAAGGATCTAGCTTAACATGTGATGATTAAACTGAAAATTATTTAAAGTTTGTAGGAAAACCTATTAATGGGACAGCACAGAACATACTGTAGCATATTGCAAATCAGAAACAGTCCTACTTATCAGACTTCATCACCATCCCCATGGCCACTCAATCAGTGTATTAATAGGCCTGGATACTGCATGACCTGGAAAAATCAGCCGACAACAGGGCATAATTTTACTTCTTTTGCTTTGGTGATTAGAAATGTCAGATGTTAGATTATTATATTCTATGTGGAATAATGGAAATCAGTCCCTGTTATGTAATGTATCTACTATATACAAAAGCCACAGTAAACATGTCTAGAAATAACTTCTGATTGGCTGATATGGGTAACTACAGTAGTGATTAATCCCAGGTTAGAAAACCCACACTGGCACCCAAACACCGTGGTGTATAAAACCATTAAACTTTATTTGATATATGTTAAAAACAGGACACAGCCATTGCAGTATGCCAAACAAGACGAGCGCACCAATCAAACCTGGTGTCAATTCGGTATTATGTGGATCTGACGAAATTTTCAAAATGTTCGGGACTTGTGATTAAAAAATCAAATATTAGAAAACAAAAAATTCCGAAATTACAATCAGGAAATAAAAAAAAAAGTTTGAAAATTGCAGTTGAATATTCGAAAATGAATATTCCTTAAACTCAAATCTAAAACTGAATTAATTATCAACCCTGTTAAAACTGCACGCTGCCTTGGAGTAATCTTTGACTTACTTCTGTCATCACATTAAAGGACATGTCCACCCCTTTTTATATATTTTGGGGTACAGTAGTTCTCCCTCGCCCAGCCCCAACAGCTATAATAGTTTTAGAAGAAACTCCCCCGATCATTACTTACCTTACCTCTTTCCTCCGGCGTACTATCCCAGCCCTCTGCATGCATGAAACTGCAAGCAGGGGGCCAGGCCGGAAATCCGAATTTGGACGGATCCTCCAGATTTCGGGACTTCAGAAGAGATTTTCGATAATTTTCGAAAATACGGGGCTATTTTGATAATTTTCGAAAATAGCCTTGAACATTCGAAAATCTTTGAAAATACGATCGGAAACGTGAAAATGGTCTCCGATCGTATTTTCAATCATTTTTGAACGTTCAAGGCTATTTTTGAAAATTATCGAAAATAGCCCCGTACTTTCGAAAATTATTGAAAATTCTTCCGGTTTCAGATTTTCGGATCTTCGGGATTTTCCTGAGATCCGAGAATCCAAAAACGGAACAAAACTAGTGAGGTTCGGCCATCTCTATATATGTATTCTTACCCTATCTATGAAACTTTATTTCTTTTTTATTTATCTATATAATTGCTTGCACTCTTGTTTGTATACTTAATTAATAAAATACATACATACATGTAATGTCCTTATTAGGATTTGCTCCTAGTATTGGTCCATGGTTACATCTCGTAAATAAAATCCCCAGAATAACCAACATAATCTAGCGAATTCACTCATTTGAATAAACACAAATATATTTTCTGGACTGAATATAAAATTAAAAAAAACTAAAGTGAATGGGAACCAGGGGTTGGCAACCTGAGCCACACCGGGGACCGCACTAGTGGCCCCCCATGCAGTGAACTGGCCACAAGTGTAGCCCCGCCCCAATCCGTGTAAACCCTGCCCAGAACATCTAAGCCAAGCCCTGGAATGTCAAATCCATGTCCCTTGCATTGCAGCACACCATTATATGTGATATAAAATCCCATTATGTGTAAAATATGGGGGGAAATTAATCAGTGCTAAGTGCAAAATACAAATTAAAACCATTTAAAAATATATATACAATATCCTGGCTACCACCTATAATCCATATTATTTACAGTCAAAAATGTCATCAATATCTATCCAAGCATAAATAGGAGCAGCACTAAATGAAAGTCTATATAGATCAACGGTGAAATGCAAAGTGCTTAAATCTGGCTATAAATCTGTCCCTGCCGGCTACTGCCCATAAAGTGCAGCAGTGGAGTATAGAGGCTCTCTTGTGTGTTCATAGCTCATAAAGAGGAGAATCGGTGGTCAACAGCGACAGACCTTCCTTATGCGTTTCGCCCTTCTGGGCTTTCTCAAAGGCGATTAGCGAGCTCACCGAATGCCCGCTTTAAAAGCCATGGCCGCACAAATGACGTGCAGAATGCGGCAGTGCCATATTGTTTTCCTCGGTTTCTCAGTTAGAAAGAAAAGGATAGAAACCAGGATTCCACTTCATTCCAAATGGGAACACATTGCTTGAAATAATTACATAAGATACATGGTATAAATAAGTTTTGAAAAGTAAATACATTCCCACTATTTTCTTCTTTTTCTGTACAGATTGGTTAAAGGGTAAATAAACAGTAACTATCTCTTATGTGTAGATAAGTTTAAGTGTGTTTATAACTCTTAGGTCATCCCCATATTTCAATAGTTATGAAGTGCGATCCTGGATTTTTTGGATATTTTCCACCAACCGTTAATAGATTCAAGGGTAAGAATACTCTTTGATCCAGATATATCGTTTGCTCTCTTTGTTTCTTTAAAGAGCACCGTATTCGAAAATAAGGGAAGAGGAAATGTAGACAGATCCATTTAGAATGAGTATGGGATCTAGTCTCCTGAATCCAGGTAATTCCATTGCCTACTTCAGGATCCATGGCTGTGGGAAAGATCATGTAGAGTTTAGTCTTAAGGTTTATTATCCATGATCCTCACTGATGATTGTATGGAGAGGGGATTGAAGTGTTGAAACTGCCATTTGTCCTTTTTTCCAATTATCACTCAGAGTTTCACTAATGTTGGCAGGAATCAATCCTTTTCCCACTGGTCATCGATTGTGTTAACTTCTGTAATTCCCTCAAAGGCAGTGTGGTCCAGACTCGTCTTGTTTTATTCTATATGAACAGGATCAGGTCTAACTCCTCATTTATTCCCAAAGAGGCTAAGGTGATTTATCCATCTGAATTCTGTCTTAAGTAATTATTTATCTACATCGCCTCCCCTTTAGATTTAGTTGTTCTAGAACAAAGGAGTCATCTTTCTGGTCTTTCCTATATATAACTTCACAGTTGAGCGAAGCCTATTTTCATAATTCTTCTCTGGAAGTGGCTTTTAGTAACATAGTAACATAGTAATTAAGGTTGAATAAAGACAGACGTCCATCAAGTCCAACCTATTCACTTTTTTTTTTTTTTAACCCTACCTAACAGTTGATCCAGAGGAAGGCAAAAAAACCCAGCTAAAAAGGGGGAAAAAATTCCTTCCTGACTCCAAACGGCAATCGGAAAGTATCCCTGGATCAACCAGATCTATATGCATTAATACCAGTAATTCTCCATATTTTTTAGTTTTAGAAACTTATCCAGGCCTTTTTTAAAGCTATTTAATGAACTTGCCATTACCACATCTGCTGGAAGACAGTTCCAGTTTCACCATTCTCACTGTAAAGAAACCTTTCCTAACCTGAAGGTGAAACTTCTTTTCTTCCAACCTTAAAGGATGTCCACGAGTCCTCTGATATGACCTATTAGTGAACAATGCACCAGAGAGCTCATTGTATGGGCCATTAATATATTTGTACAAGGTTATCATGTCCCCACGCAACCGCCACTTCTCCAATGTAAACAGCCCTAACTTGTCTAATCTGCCTGCATATTCAAGCCCCTCCATTCCCCTTATTAATTTAGTTGCCCTTCTCTGAACTGCCTCAATTTCCAAGATGTCCCTTTTGTATATGGGATTCCAAAACTGCACCGCATATTCCAAATGAGGCCTTACCAGTGCCTTGTAAAGAGGGAGAATAATATTTTTCTCTCTTGAATCTATTCCCCTTTTTATACAAGACAATATCTTGCTAGCTCTAGTTGTTGCTACCTGGCATTGTTTGCTACAGCTAAGTCTGTTATCCACCAGAACCCCCAAATCTTTTTCCATTACAGATGAACTTAACACAGAGTTATTTATGGTGTAGATGGCACAGGGATTATTAAATCCCAAATGCATCACCTTACATTTATCTACATTGAATCTCATCTGCCATTCTGCTGCCCATTTTGATAATCTATCTAGGTCTGCTTGCAGCACTACATCATTGGAAGTTTCCAAAGCTCTGCATAATTTTGTGTCATCAGCAAACACAGAGACCTTGCTCTCAATGCCCCCTTCTAAGTCATTTATAAACAGATTAAACAGAAGCGGCCCCAGTACAGAACCCTGAGGCACTCCGCTTAGAACTTTAGCCCACATAGATGTAGCTCCATTAACCACCACTCTCTGTTTGCGGGCCAATAACCAGTTCTCTATCCATGAACAAATGATTTCTTCAAGGCCAACAGTCCTCAGTTTATACATTAGTCGCCTATGTGGCACAGTATCAAAAGCTTTTGCAAAACCCAAATATACCACATCCACTGCTGTGCCTGAGTCTAACTTCTTACTCACTACTTCATAAAAAACAATTAAATTTGTCTGGCATGATCTATTTCTCATAAATCCATGCTGACTACTACTAATAAGATGATCTCTGGAGACAAAGTCAAGGATATGATCCCTTAACAAAGTTTCCATCACCTTCCCTACCACTGATGTTAGGCTTACAGGTCTATAGTTACCAGGCTGTGAACGACTACCTTTTTTGAATATTGGTATTACATTGGCTTTTTTCCAATCCAGCGGCACATCCCCAGACAAAAGCGAATCTGAAAATATGAGAAACAGTGGTCTAGCTAGAACTGAACTAAGCTCTTTTAAAATCCTAGGATGCAATTCATCTGGTCCTGGGGCTTTATTGATATTAACTTTGTCTAATTGTTTCCGTACCATATCCTCCATTATCCAATGTGAAAACTCTTAATTTCTTCCCTGCATATTGCTACAATCCCTACTGTAAGGACAAGGATTCTCAACAGTAAAAACCGATGTAAAAAAACGGTTTAGCAGATTAGCCTTTTCGGCATCCTCTACAACCACCTCAGCTCCGTTATTTAATGGTCCCACATTCTCAGTCCTCATCTTTTTACTATTTATATACTTAAAAAACAATTTGGGGTTGGACTTGCTTTGTTTGGCAATCCGTATTTCATTTTCTATTTTAGCTAGTTTAATTGCTTTCTTGCACTCTTTATTACAGCTTTTGTACTCCCCGTAAGCCTGTTCTGTGCCTTCTGTTTTCAAACTTTTAAAAGCCCTTTTCTTTTTTTCCATTTCCCTTTTTACCTGAGCATTAAGCCATGCAGGACTGGACCTAATTTTTTTACACTTGTTACCTAAAGGTACCGATTTGGAAATGTAATAGTTTAATATCCCTTTAAAAGTGATCCACATCTGCTCAGTTTCTTTACCTAGAAACAGTTCCCCCCAGTCTATGAGCAGGAGCAATTCCTTTAAAAGCATAAAATTAGCTTTCCTAAAGTTAAAAGTTTTTGTTAAGCCAGTGCACTTTAGTTTTTTGCAACCTATATTAAATGACACTATATCATGGTCACTATTCCTTAAGCTTCCCATTACCTTCATCTCCATAATGAGCTCAGGGTTATTAGATATCACCAGATCCAACAACGCATTCTGTCTAGTAGGAACTTCTACCATCTGTGAAAGAAAATGCTTATATAGACAATTTAAGAATTTTATACCTTTAGAGGTGCTGGCAGTTCCCTTACTCCAATCTATGTCAGGGTAGTTAAAATCCCCCATGACCAGAACATGCCCCATACCAGCAGCCTTCGCCAACTGCATATGGAGATTCATTTCCACCTCTTCCTCGGAATTTGGCGGCTTATAACATACTCCAACAATTAATTTACCTACCTTCTTGCTTCCTGTACACAGTTCCACCCATAATGTTTCTGCCGTATCGTTTGCTCCCCCATCTATTCCATCTTTTAAATTTGGCTTCAATTCCTGTTTAACATACATACATACTCCTCCTCCTTTCTTATTAACTCGGTCATGTCTAAATAAGGAGTACCCTTCAATATTTACTGTCCAGTCGTGTGAATCATTAAGCCATGATTCTGCTATACCAATTACATCATACCTTTCCTTTAATGCTATTATTTCAAGTTCTCCGGTTTTTCCAGCCAGACTCCTTGCATTTGTAAACATACATTTTAGATTATCAATTGATTTACTTCTATACGTGGTCGTACATGCCTCCTTATCCTCTATGCTCCCCCCTCCCCCTTCTCCTCCCTCCGTTGTGTTAATAGCCCCCTGATCCCTAACTTCTCTATCTACCCCTGTGTAGTTAAACATTCCCTCCCCCCCATACCTAGATTAAAATCTCCTCCAACCCCCTAGCCATCTTCTCCCCCAAAACAGCTGCACCATCACCATTGAGGTGCAATCTGTCTCTACTAAAGAGCCTGTAGCCAACAGAAAAATCAGCCCAGTTCTCTAAAAACCCAAACCCCATCTCCTTACACCACCCTCTTAGCCACGCATTTATACTATTTTATATTTGTTAATCTATTACTCAGATTTATCCCTCATCTGGTAGATTGAAGGATTTATCTATAAATTTAGCCATGATATGCCAGTTCCTGTTCCATTTCTGTCGTTATAGGTTGTAATAAATAGTACCTGGTTGGCCGTCTGTTTTGGTCTTTTGGTCAGCGGTCTTTTCTGGTCTTGCTTCTTTGTCATTTTATTACTTTCTTGTAATAACGGCTTGGGATAAACTCCTCAGAATGATAATTATTTATCCTAAGTGCAAAGTTCTTTGGCTGGGATAATGACTGCCCATTTCTTTAACACCTTTTAATAAACCAACAAAGCCAGTGTCTGAGGCAGAGAACGTATGGGAAAATGCTGCTCTCTGCCAAGGTTACAAGAGGTCACTGTCAGCGCACAATAGTCGATTTATTTTACTTTCTGTATCTGTCGGATAGCATTAAACCATTGGAATTTTATTGTAAATATTCTATTATTTATCTTAGTTGACCCTGAAATCAACACAATAGAGATACCTGAACTCATTTGAACAAAACTGTAATAATCCGTGATACGTCGGTACACACTTTAGTGCCGTAGTACGGTTTATATAAATTCATAGTAAGGGCATTCATTTTTTGAGCAGTGTTTAAAGTTGTGTATTTTTTGTGAAAATGGTAGCCATTTATACTATTTTTTATGTCACTGTGCATTCTACTGAAATGAATTTTGTGTCCTTACTGGGTGTGTCAGTTCACAATAGTTCATTACCATTACAAATCACCTATTGCATATCCCTGCACTATCAGGAGCGCCACAAGTGGGAGTGTGCCAAGAGCAGATTGTCTCTCCCCTTACAATAAAAGTCAATGGCAGAGCACTTCCGATTGTGGGATTTTCAACCAGCTTCTTTGGCACGTCAACCCTGCTCAATATTACAGATACAATTTTGTGCACCTTCTATGCTGCCATGAGGCAGTAATCTCACTGTGCCTAGTATTGCATTGCAGGAGTACGGAATGTTTCACCTTGAATACGTCTCCATAAAATGATCGCTCGTTTTTGGTTGCATTTTGGTTCTGCAAATGAATGGCATTTTTTTGTGGCTCTCGTGGAAATTTCAAGAAAAAATCCTCACTGCATTGGCACTGTGGGAGTTAGTGTGTGTTTTATACTTTTGAGTCCCAGATTCAAACAGAGCCTGGTTCCAAGATGAAACTGGTGGAACATTCAGAATTTCACAAGAAATTTAAAAATTTGCATGGAAAAGGTGAAAATCAGCATCGAACTTTAAAACTGGGTGTCGTAATTTGATGTGGAAAATTTCAAGAATCCACTTCAATGGGGTTTGAAGTCGATTTTTTAGGTTCTGCCGTAGTGCGCCATATTGCCCCTCCTGCATTGTTTTAATCAGCAATTTTGGGGATGTAAGACAGTCACTGGATAAATGATATATCATATCTATGTATGAACAGTATTCCTTATATACAGCTGAATATATTCCGCAATGCATTACAGTAAGTTTATCCATTCACATCAGGCCCTTTCCTTACAATCTAGGCAACATAATCTTAAAAATAGAGTCTAGGAAAGGCTGGGAACATAGATGGAGAACCAGTGGTACTTATTGACAGATTTTCGTCTACATCTCAAGGTGTCGGTGAAACAAATTGTCATTTATTTTCTTTTGTTCCACCTATCCAACACATTTACTTTAATATTTCTCCTTGGTTCGATTTTTATTTTATTTCTGTTGCACAATAAATAGAAAATGCCATTGTTGATTAACAAATAATTCTTCATATTATTTTTATCTCTTTAAACCCAGCAGAGCAAAACTGACCTTTTGTTATGCACAGTGGGTATCCATGGTGAAACGCAATTAACCCATGCTGTGATGTAAAAAAGTGGCGACGCTTTCCGCACCATAGAGTGGAGATTTTTGTCTTTCCCAACCAAACCCCCCACCACCACACACACACACAATGTGGCTAATCTCCTCCAGTTCATTAATGGGAATCTTTATGCTAGCAAACGTTCAATTAATGTGTTCAATGTAATATATTGTTTCGAACATGCAGTGCTAACACCTGACTGCATCCAGAGAACCTTTAGAGTAATGAACTGATCAGCTGGCACATGAATGAACTTAATAAATTTGACTGAACCTCGACTTTTCGAATCTATAACTTTCAGCCCTAAAAGGAATATAATTCAATGTAAGATTATACGCTGTAAGGTTCCACTTATGGTGAATTGAATTGGACTTCCTGTTAGCCATTTTGTCTGTAGCCACCATCGATTGGCCTGAAGTGTAAAATGTGATGGCTATTTCTATAACATTGTTTTTAATTGTACATTCTATTTCCGTAGGCACAAGCAGCACAGAAGTAAAGGAAAACCGAAATACAGGAAACAGGGAAGATCATGTCTTGTCTTCAAGTGACAGACCAAAGGTGGGGCCATCCAGAATTAAACGAAAAAGGCCTCTGGAGGAAGGAAATGGTGGACATTTTTGTAAACTGCAAATTATCCTGAAGAAGCTTTCGTGGTCTGTTACTCCCAAAAACGCCCTTGTTCAGCTACACGATTTAAAACCCGACTTGCAGTATAAAATCATTTCCCAGACCGGCCCTGTACATGCTCCAGTATTTTCTGTGGCAGTGGAGGTAAATGGACTTACTTTTGAGGGAACTGGACCCACTAAAAAGAAAGCAAAGATGAAGGCCGCGGAGTTGGCTTTAAAATCATTTGTCCAGTTCCCAAATGCTTGTCAAGCTCACATAGCAATGGGGAACTGTATCAACCCATCTACTGACTTCACTTCTGACCAGGCAGACTTCCCAGACACACTGTTCAAGGAGTTTGAACCATCTACCCATAGAGATCACTTCTCAGGCTATAGCTCGGTTAGTAATGAATTGATTTCTAGTGCATATCGGCATGGGAGATTAGTCTGCCATAGGTTGGATTTAATGGGCCATGCTAAACAAAACAAGCACAAGATGGAATCCCCAGCTGAGAATGAGAAGAACCCAGTGGTGATGCTAAATGAGCTGCGACCTGGGCTGAGGTACGTTTGCCTTTCAGAGACTGTGGAAAAGCAGCATATCAAACGTTTTGTAATGGCAATGAGAGTTGATGGGAGGACATTTGAAGGCTCAGGTCGTAGCAAGAAACAGGCAAAGGCCCAGGCAGCTCAGGCTGCTCTACAAACCCTCTTTAATATTCACCTGACCAGTCGCATTCCCAACAAGAGTAAATGTAACCATCTGCCACAGGTAAGAATTAACGCAATAAATACTTTACTTAAAATTGTAAATTTACAAGGGTTAAGGTGTGATTTCAGGAATTTTTGTCAGTAAAAGCAACCAATGCGACTCCTATGGACATGATTGCTTCCATGTAACGGTGGCCTGTGAGGGACATGCACTTCGTGTTTTGGTTGCGTTGGATGTTCAACCTGTGTAGAACAGACATCCATAAAAATTTTTGAGGCTTAATATCATTACTTATTTACAGATTACCATGGGCAGGAGTAAAACAACCATGAGGTGCAGGAGGCATATTGTTCTGGATGCAGCTTTCCCTTTCAGTGCCGCTGACGATGGGGCCTATTTAATTTAATTAAGAGGTGCAAAAGTTTTCCTGGTAATATGATTCTGCAGCAACCAATCACATGCTATCAGACTGCTGTGGAGCAGTTTACACCTTTTTTTTTAAATAGGCCCCAATTATATTATTGGTCACAGCTATGACCCCCAATAAACAATGTTCTCCTGTCATTTTTACTAAGCAGCTCTAATATCTAATTTGTTTAAAGGGTAGTTATGTAAAATGTACATTATTTTTTTTAAAAAGTAATTAGAATTCCCTATGTTGGCATTGCCCTTTAAAGGGCATCTTTACAGAAAAAAAGGTTATTTTAAATTGACCATAACTGGAAACTATAATTCTTCCCAACCACCACTGTATAATTTTTTTGTTGATCTGCCCCCTATTTCTTTAGATATCCAATCTAAAACATCTTACGTTTCAGCTGTCAATCAAGTTCCTTGCTCTCAAAAAACATTCTTCTGTGAGTAGTTTTACTGCAGCTGGAATGGTGACAGAGATTTGACAGTTGGAATGTTGTATGCTGTGTGCAGGCTTGATAGTTGGATTGTGGGGAAAAGTCAGGTCGGATGAAAGTGGGAGTGGTTAAAAGAGGGAGGGGGATACCACTGCTGAGCAAAACATGGTATAGTATCCCTTTAAATTGTTATTATTATTATTATTATTATTATTATTATAATTATGGATTTATGTAGCGCCAACAGCTTCACTTTACAATAACATAGTCATATATTACATACAGGGTAATACATATTATACAAAGTCAAACATGTTACATACAAAGGTAATGCATGTAATATACATACACAAATTGATGAGTTACTTACAGCAAAACCATGGTATAATAGGAAGGAGGACCCTGCCCAATGAGCTTACAATCTAGAGGAGTGAGACATAAGTTAAAGTGAATCGGGCTGTAAATAGACTGGCAGAGTGATAGGCGGACACAAGATATGTTGCACACCTATATCCAGGTATATAAGGTAAGTACACACCTTCCAACTGCTCTGACCCAGCAGTATAATGGATTCTTCACATATATTAAGATAAGTAAAGGGACAACAAACAGTGCTTCAGATTGCAAACGGTGCAATTTATTGTGACGTAGCAATATTACATTTAACCTTAAAGGGTATGTCCACCCTGAAAAACTTTTTATATAAGGCAGGTAGCAGCTGCCCACCCCCAACTGCCATAATCTAACTTATATGCCCAGATGTTTACTTACAGCCCCTTCTCTCCCGCGACGTCTCCTATCCACCTCCCTGCTTGCGGAAGTTGCAAGCAGGGGCTGGTCCGCCATCGGCGTCTGTGATTGGCTAAGATGCGGCCAATCAGAGACGCAGCTGACATCATCGAAGACACCGCGGGAGAGAAGGCTCTGTAAGTAAAGATCGGAGCATTTTTTACAAAAAAATATTATGGCAGTGGGGTTGGGCAGTTGTTACTTACCTTATGTGAAGAGGGATTCACACTAGGTGCCACGGCCTCAGAGGATGGATCCGGATGATGAGAAGGAGGGGGGGGCTCCCCTGTGCATGCCTCAGACCTTGATGAGGTTGAGTCACAGACAGCTTCTATTCTGCAGTTTCCTGGACTTAGAAAAGGCACAGCAGGAGAACCATTTGGAGCAGAGCGGTAGGGTAAGAGGGGCCAGTATGGGCTTAAATTTCATTTGGGAGTGGACATGCCCTTTAACCTTTAACATTAAAACACACCTCTTGCCTGAAGAGGTAGGCTTAATGTTAAATGTTAGCTCACCTATGCTACAAGGTAAGGCACCAATTACATTGCAGTTTTTAGTCATGTTACTATGCCTGTTGAGATGATTTTAGCACTTAAAAGGTAGCTTTACTTAGGTACAAGTAAAAACTTTTTCCGGATATTAAATCTGGGCTGTAGATCCTGAGGAATCATCATGTTAATCACAGCATTTGCAGGGAAAGACCTGTCACTCCAGAAGCAGAAATGATATTATGTAACCCATCCCTGGCAACAATTAAATAAATCAGCAGAGAAAAGAATGCAGAGGGAGGGAGGGAGGTGGAGGGAGATGTGTAATCAGAGCAGGGTCTATGGTGAGGCTGTGCAGAACTTATGTGTCGCAGACACTACAAGGAGGCAGTGAGTAAGGGAGGGTGGGGGCAATTAGGAGCACTCGCTAAACATTAATAATTTAATGAAAAAACAAGCAGATAAATATGTGAGTACCATCATTTTACTTCTCTCAAATTGTAGTTTCAGATAATGTAAAGTTGTTTGAGTGAGTATAGGGACCCTTTAAGGTTCATACACACGAGGAGTATGATCGCCCTTTCGGTCGACAATTGTGCCATGTATGGCCACTTTGTTGGCCAAAAAGAATGTACGGTCAGGCCTCATTGATGATCCGACTGGTTTGACAGAACGTAAGTTTCATTTGATTGTTGCCGATTTTGGGGCGCTCATACCCCTCAAATGCACATGTGTATGAAGCTTTAGAATCAAAATTCCATTTTTTTCTTGGTATTTGAAGATCTTCTACCTAACAACCTAAATGTTAAATACGGTGTTTTCCTTAACCTTCGCCTAATTAGTACTAGTTCCTACACACCCTTGCAATGTTTGTTCATCCTAAAGCAGATACAGCAGGCAGATTACACAGACTAACCATTTAAATAGGGTTTAAGTTCCCACAATCCGGCATTACAATACAGTCCCATACTAAGCCCTGGATGTGATTCTCTGTATGGTGTTTCTATCATGGTGTATAAAGGATAACTAGTGAACTGTGACATTTCTTTTGTATCTTACTGTGTGGTGACTCCACCTATTGTCAGTACAACTAATGTTTCTGTGTAATACGTTTACTGCCAAACCATAAACATATAGGGGAGAATTACCCAGAACTACTATCACTCTGAGAAAATCTCCCGTGGTTGTGGGTAAATCCTAAAAGGATTTTTCAAAACCTACACACAGACGGCACAAAGCTGGAATTAAAGTGTCTCTTACTGATTTTGAATTGGTTAGCGCAACTTTAACTCTGCCCAGCAGCTCTGGGTAAATGAGCCCGATAGAGGGCGAATAAGTTGTTTATGAAGTAAGAGGTTTGACGCAGTATCTTGTGATTAATAAACAAAACTGGCGAGAACAGATGTTGTGGGAGCTTTTTAAAGTTGCGAAAATCTCATTTGAACCCAATTGAATCGGAAATTTTCCGAAATATCAATTGCAGATTTTGAGTATTCAGTAGCATTTTCAAAAGGAAATGTAGATTTTCAAATGGAATTTTCGATTTTCTAATTTTCCAATTTTCGGTTTTTCCATGAAAATTTCAGAGTTTTGAAAAATACGACGGATCTGTGGACCCACAGTTCCGAATCGTAACCAGGTATTAGCAAAACTGGGATTCATCACTAGTTATAATATTATTTTATTATATAGACCTTAAACTATCACAAAGAAAATGTATATTTGTTTAAATGAAGAGTTTGTGTTTCCTGATGTTACATACCGTAAGGTTATTATTGGAATAGAAGAGTATCTTTGATCTCCTGCAGTATGGGAGGCGTTGATTCCAGTTAGTAAATAGACAGCTGGTTACAAAAGATAATATCTCTGCTATTACTCACAAGCTGCTGATTTATTTGCATTCGTATATGACAGGCTCTATTATCCTGTCTCACCAAAACAGTGCTACCTGTCCCATTAACAAGTACACACAGATGAGTGGCTTTCTATTTTAACAATGGAAAAAAAAAAACCAAAGATTGTTGTCTGGGGAGAAAATATTAACAACTACGATATTGCCAATTGCTGTTGCCAGCAAAAGACGCACTCGAAAGAGCCAAAACTTTAAATGCCATTTATCTTTAAGCAAGAGGAATAATCAGAACTAAGTGTAGTTGCATCTCTAGTTAGATGATGAGCTTGCACAATGCCTGATGTTGCATTATGGTGAAAAATGGTCCTTACTGTTCTGTGTCGACACCACCTGTCTCCAAATCTAACCCGCTGCTTTCTTGAAGAATCTAAATTCTTTTTAAAATTGCTTTTAAAGGAGAAGAAATGTTCACCAATTAATGAGCATAGGAATTTTGCAGCTGTCTTAAGCTGTCTTACTGTCACTCTGTATGTCAAAGTAGCCCTATAATCTGAAGATCCATGCTCTGAAAGCAGGCATTGAGGGCTACAAGATGGTGTAGCGAGGTGTACCGTGTAAATGACACCACATTAGTCAGCATTGGTTTGATAAACTATCCAATATGGCTGGGCAGCCTATTAAACAGAAGCCACACAAGGGTAAATTTTTGTTGACTCTATCAATCAGAAGGACCAAAAAAATGTCTATACCTGCTATATCTGTGTTTCTTCTACCTTTGTAATCTTTACATGGCATAAAGAACATAACAAAGAACCTTAAAGGGAAACTGTGGTCTTCAAACAAGATGATTTTAAATGAAAGGCCAGGATCCTACCTTTAAAATCGGTCACAAATACTAGTTCCTCCTTCTAATCTGCGGTTGGCACATGCTCAATGCAGGAGAAAGCAGAAAAAAAAACTAGAGATGGGATCCGGGTCCGACACAAACCCGGATCCGAAATCTGAAAGATCCGCCTGATCTGGATGCATCCTACGGATTTCGGAACTTCAGAACAAATTTTCGAATCTACGGAGCTATTTTTCAAAATTATCAAAAAAACACTATCACAGACCACTTTCAAGTTTCCGATCGTCTTTTCAAAAATCGAACGTTCGAGGCCACTTTCGATAATTTTTGAAAACAGCCTCGAACTTTCGATAATCTTTGAAAATACGATCGGAAACTCGAAAGTGGTCTCCGATCGTATTTTCGAGGATTTTCAAACGTTTGAAGATATTTTCAATAATTATCGAAAATAGATCCGTACATTCGAAAATTTTCTAAAAATTCATTCCGTTTTCAGATCTTCGGGATTTTCCAGAGATACGTGAATCCTAAAATGGAACAAAACTATGTAGTTTCGGCCATCTCTAAAAAACAGGAGATTGAGTTACAGTCACTGAGGGAGGAATGAAGGGAAGGAGGAGGTAACAGCACAGCCCACAGCAGGGAGTGTGTAGGGTATGTCAATTTTTGTCTTTTTTTAATGGAATAGGCATTGTGTCACATGGTTTCAGAGCAGGAAGTGCAGGGGATCTGGTGATGCTTCTTCCATAATGAACATAAATTGCAAAAATACTCAGGAAACCAATTCCTTTGAATTTACCTAAAGTGGTTTATGGACCACAGTTACCCTCTAAGCTATGTAGGTACAGACAGGAAGATGTGCTTAGTCTACTCCATTACTAGGTAGACTAACTGAATACAACACACCTGGAAAACCGATATAGATTTAAGGGCACGGGGTGATACTGGAAAATATTGAGTTATGACAATTTAGGGAGGTTCAACATGAAATCCTCTAATTAAACCAAAAAATGTTTTCCTTTGATGTTTAATCAATAAACCATTCTCTCTTAACTAAATGCTGGACTTAATGAAACCTGGAGATACAGTTTGATTTTAAGGTTACTTATAAGGTTTACTTTCAAAGGTTTCAAAGGTTTATTTACAATCTTGAGGTGAAACCTATGTGTTGGCCTGTTTTTTTCTGTCTTAAGAAAAATCTAGGAGTCTGGGAGGCACTGATGGCATCACTCCTCAGTCTGTATAGGTAGTTCCTGTCTTTCCCAGCAAGTCTACAATGAGCTTATTCAGGCCCTGGGCCCAAGGGAGTAGCAGAGGGTGCAGGTGATCTTATCCAGCCATTGAACTATAGGTTTATTACACACACACACTGCCAAACCCCATTTTCATTATATTTACCTTCCCCAAAGACCTGCAAGCTGATTTTGAACACGCACAGAAGCAGTGAGGCATTTCTGATTAGGGGTCATTGGCTGTAATGTCACCTACGCTGTTTAGACTGACAGCCGCAACAAGGAAGCAGGGCAGTGAATGAAGAGGATCTAAAAGGAGAGGAACCAGGTCTTGTAAGTAATTCCAGGGGCATATTTAGGGACGGTCAGCATTACGAAGATGAGGTTTGGGGGACATTTTTGGTTATATGGCTGAACATGCCCCTTACGCATCCAGAAGCAGGAAGTGATAATGTTTTCAGAAAAGTTACTTTTTACAGGCTGCAAATATAGATGTGATTCAAGGTGCATTTTAAAAGTAGGACTGCAGGTTTTTCTTTAACCCTAACTTGTTTAAAGACCACAGTTCCACTTTAATTTCCATATACAAAGAAAGCTTTAAACCCATTTTGATTAGGGTGCACCAGTACAAAACCATCCCCAAATTACCTCATAGGAAAACTGGCCTATAAGCCTTGGAAACAATGTCATCTTGATAAACAGCATTATATTATTAGGATGTTTAAGCCCTGCAAAGCCATAATAGCGTGAAAGAGCTTGAGTACAGTCCCGCATGTTTTGAAATTTTCTTCCTCAAACTAATTTAGCTAAGTGATGTCTTGGAAGAATGATTTGTAATTCAAAATACATTCGGGCAAAACAAAAAGAAACAGAGTCCACATGGCTGCAGAAAAACTACACCAAAGTATCAAACAACAGCAGAGTTCATTGAATATCATCTGCTGAATGTATCTGGATCCACTGAAGTTCTCTTCTGGTCTTTCCTAGCTCCACATGTTCCACATATATTTTGGAAATCTTGGCTATTAAAAGACGCTTTCAGGTTAAATCTTCAACTTCCCTTTCCCCATTGGGCAGGGAGATACAAAGTAGCTAATTGGAAAGAGTAGCTCCTTTTTTCCAAGGTGAAGCCTGCCTTAGCCAATGGAATGAGGAGAAGGTGGGTTTGGAAACAACCGCAGATTTTGACCGGTTTCTTGTCACAAATTTAATTTAGCTGGTGGATATATTTGTAATTTCTGGAATTATATAAATTGTTGCTATTCAGGATTCAGATTAAGATTCCTTTATGTTAACTCTGCTGATTTCTTGGAAACAAGAAACCACCCCTTTAACACCCCACTACCAAGAGGCCTATTTGCAGCCAAGCTGGAGAAGAACAAATTGTTCTCATATCTAAAACCACGTGGGATACTTCTATCAACTCGGTCCCTGACAGAGTCTGGAACTGAATATCCCTTTGCTGTTATAACATCAACTATCACATTGATCCTCCAGGCAGTAAATCAGTCTACATTTCCCCGCTGATAATATTAATCACTTAACAAACATAATTTCCTACCAGTCCTCGTGTGACAAATGTCTGAAAGGAACCTGTACCTCAGCCAAGTGGCCTAAGTAAATCTTCCCCTCGTGATCTGCATTACTTGATAAATAAGATCCCAGATACTTTATTATCCCGCAATGAAGAATATTGAAATCATTCCGACATGCAGTTCTTCATTCTCAAACCATCAAGGTCACCCTAACTGCCTCTGACCGGCTTACTGATTGGTGTGTTTTTTTTTATAATATAATCTTCCCATATTAATCCATCTCACTCAACATAAACAGCATTGCAGCCTCTGCAGAGCACAGGCGTTAATTAATATTCCCACAGCAAATTAAAAATATGGAGCACGCGAAAGGTAAAAAAGAAACAGTTAAAAAAATAAATAAGAGAAGTTGTAAAAGTCGTATTAGTCACACTTTGGTATTACTGAACGCTAATCATTGTGCGGCACCAAAGTATATTAAAATAATTTAACGCGTTTATGTCCTAATGCGAAACGGTAGATCATGGAACAAGAGGCCCAAGGCAACTCCATGGTTAATATCGAGTAAACGGGCTTGATAGGCTCATTCCAGTTCGCAGTCGATCGTTTTGTGAACAGCACAATTGGGATTTGCAAAATGCAGAACCTCATTTATTTTCATGCCAGCATTGTATTGCATGAGCCTGACTGTGATGGGAGTTTATATGGAAAACATTATTATTATAATGCAGGGATAGCCAGGAACATCTTTTAGAATGTGCAAAACATTTGTATTTCTTTCTTTCAGTGAAAGGAGGTGAAATGTACCATAGGGGTTTGTCTCACTCCACCCCCTGCACTGTCCTAGTTCTCTCCATTGTATTCTAACTATAATTAAAGGAGAATTAATATGGAAAATGTTTTCATTCATCCAGGTCATGGTATATCTGTTGTATTCAATTAGATCAACTGGACTTAAAGTTTAGTTCTTGAAGACATTTCGCTAGTCACCCGACTGGCTTTCTCAATTCAGAATGACTTGTACAAGAATCTGTGGCAATTATGTACCCTGGAAAATCCCAATTAGCATATCACAGCCAGGTGTTAAGGGCGTGATTGGATAGTGGCTAAGAGGTGTTATAGGAACGCCCAGGGTAAGGTGTCAAAACAGCATTGTACATCGCAGACAGTTGGTGTCGAACCCCCCCACCTCTATTCAGGCTTGGTTTCTTTATTTTCACATAAATGGCCTCCTTAACACCTCTCTTGAACCAGTCACGTTCCTTTGCCAGTATGTTAACATTACAATCTTCAAGGGTATTTCCTTTATCCTTAAGATGCAGATACACGGCTGAGTCCTGACCCGAGGAATTGGCTCTTCTGTGCTGGGCCATACGTTGATGCAGTTGTTGTTTGGTCTCCCCCACATACAAATCAGAGCATTCTTCACTGCTCTGCGTATATGATGTCGCTTTTCTTGTGTTTTGGTATTGGGTCTTTCGGATGTACCAATTGCTGCCTCAGTGTGTTGTTCGGTTTAAAGAAGACAGGGATACGGTGTTTTTTGAAAACTCTTCTTAGTTTCTCGGAGACCCCTGCTACATATGGGATGACCATGTTCTTCCTCCTGTCTTGCTTTTCCCCTTCACTGTTGGTATTCATGTTCTTTTCTTTCCTTCTGCTTCTTTTGACAAAGGCCCAGTCTGGATATCCACAAGTTTTAAGGAAAATATGGAAAATATTATGGTTTGGGTAAGAAAAGACAGAACCCCTGGAACACAGAATTTCTGCTTTACACTTCATAAAAGTAATAATTTTAAAGTTAATTATCTTCCATGTGCTTCAGATGGTAGGAAGTGATGTCAGAAAAAGTCCCGCCCTCCACTGGAATTGAGAAGTTGAACAAAATAGAAGTGCTTGGCAAGAAATGAATGGTGGATTTAGATCTATCTCTATCTATATATCTTTCTGTCTGTCTATCTATCCTCTGTTTGTACACTAAAGGTGCCCATACACATGCAATTGTGATTGCATGTGTCCCGACAGATCTCACTAGTATCTGTCGGAACACTAGGAGTTGCCGTGTACACGGCCCCAAGCAATCCCCATACAGAGAAGAAGATCGTTAGGCCATGAGCCACAAACTTGGATGATTGCATCAGATCCCTCTAATATAGTAAAGGGAGCCAATACCGAACTTACTGAAATTTTCTGTCTGGAACGACTGGCATTGATGACAACGAGAAACATTTGTTTTTGCCTCCCACACCTTGCCGATACTCTGCAAATCCTATTGCATTCTGATGAGATTTGTTGGGATTTGATGCCTTGCAGCGATGAAGTCCTGAGTTCGATTCCTCCCTTGGACACATCTGCAAGGAGTTTGTATGTTCTCCCTGTGTTGCGTGGGTTTCCTCTGGGCACTCCCCCATAATCATAAAGACATACTGATAGGTTGCATGTGTCAAATAATTGTGCTAAGATTGTAAGCTCTTCGGGGTAGGGCCTTATGTGAATGTATACATGTAATTGTAAAGCCATTCAGAAGATGTTGGCACCATATAAATCCACAATAATAAGATTAGCATGGTGTGAATTTTTACCTTTATCCACCTCAACTTAGAGTATTTTTAAAAGATTAATAGTCCTAATAGGGGGCTTTGGCCCTCATATCCCTATTAGAAGGTTACCTAAAAAGAATCCCACCCTGATCTCACACATTGACGCCCTTATCTACTAGTTAGTATGAAATAAGTCAAATACTGTTAATATATTAAAGCCACAAATTGCACAAGATCCATTCAGCAAATTTTACTAAATTCACTGAATCTACATTTGTTGTTTGTCCGTTGTGTATAATGAACTATTTACATTACAGATTGCATTACATTCTATTCTCTGCCTATTCATCTTTTCCATCTAATAAACAATCTGTTATTTTGGGTTCCCTAAGAGATCTATCATATGGTCACTTTACATGGCAATTTATTATTCTTTACAACACAATGACTGCAGAAGGTTTATAAATAATATGCGCCATATGGTATCATTCTAGAAGCAGTTGATAGGGACCCTCATCTACAAATAAAAGATGCTTGGAACGGCGGCATTCCAGCATTGGTGGGGGTTCCATGGGTCTTGGGGGTTCCATGGGAAAAGGGGTGGGTTGGAATCAAGTTTCATCTATCTAGACTTTAATGTACATACCTACTACATGCTAGGCTATGATTTTAGTGCCTGGTAAACTGGGTGCTGAAAAAGGAACCGAAATATCACTATTCACAATGGCTGCTTACTCCTAGTTTAAAGGGAAAATGTGATTTCCAAACACGTTGATAGGTTTTAAATGAAAGGACAGGTTTCTACCTTTAAAATGAGCCATCAACCAACTCTCTACATGCTGTGAAGATATGAAGAAATCACTGATCAGAATGTTAGGGGGTGGGAGGTTCTGAATCTGCAGTAACAAATACTAGTTCCTCCTTCTAATCTGCGGTTGGCACATGCTCAGTGCAGGGGAAAGCAGAAGAAACCAGGAAGAGACCGAGTTACAGTGACTGAAGGAGGACTGAGGGGGAGGAGTGGGGGAGGAAGTAACTGCACAGCCTACAGCAGGAAGTGTGATAGGTGTGTACAGTTTTGTCTTTTTTTTAATGGAGGAGCAGACACATGGTTCAATACTGGAAGCCGTAAGTGCTGGAGATATGGTGATGCTGCTGCCATATCACACATAAAAATGTAAATATCTTCAATAAAAAAAATAATACTAATGAAAAATATGCAAAAATACTCTGGAAATATACTCTTGAAAGCAAATCCTGTCAATTTACCTAAATCATTTTTGGGCCACAGTTACCCTTTAACCCATAACATTGCCACATTTTGTAAATAGCAGATCTAGATGAAATGGGCACTGTAGTCTCTATGCAAGTTGTCTTTATAGAAATCTTTAAAATTTCTCCAGCCTCCAGGATCAAGATTTGAGCTGCAGTCTATCCAAATTTATAGCAGTATAAAGGGTGTTTTTTCTGATAATACCGTGAGCTGGTGAGCTTTTTAGCCAAGTTTAAGGTTGGAGCATGCCCACTGCTGGGACAGTACATAATCAACCCACTACCCCCATAGGGTGCCCAGTCTGGGAAGTGTAACTTTACAAGCCTTAAACTTAAGATCCAAAATAGCTAGAGACATCATCCCTGGCTTGTTTGATATGTATTGCTCAGAGGGCACTTGTACAGAGACCACAGTTAACCTTTGATAATAACTGTCACTACAAATTAACCCACATGTCTGAGAAATTTTCCATTATTATAATGAAATAACTGTAAAGGGACGTTAGTCTGAATAAAAATGGAAAAGTCAAATGGAAAACAAGACTCTCCATTATAAAATGATGTTTTAGACCAATTCAGCAGTGAGGGAATTTGTGGGGATTTTAAGACACACCAATTCAATAAATCAACAGCAGTGCAAATAGGGAGCAATTAATACCAATTTCTTGTGGTGGCTTTTCTAGCAATGCGTTAAACCATTATGTTAACAGCCGTTTGTCATAATCAGTAACAAACCACTGCACAGGATAGTTGATTACAGAGATAGGCAGTAAATATCTTGAAAGCTCTTCATTAAAGAAAGCACATTGGCTGTGTTCTCTCCTATTAGTACGTTACTCCATCCAACCATTAATTGTCACCAGGGCACCCCAGTGAGAGGGGGCAGGGTGGGGGCAGAGCATTGGGTGGGTATGGGTGGAGAGGGAGTGGGCCAAGGCGTAGAGGTGAGGGCTAGAGGCATTCCGAGGTGGGGAATGGGCGTTTACAGCCAATAGCCATTTACTTACTGCTCTGATCTGGTTTGGCCCCATCCCCTCCCTCCATCTAGGACCGAACCTATGGGAAGTAAATGTAATGGCTGTATATCTGCTATACAACCAGGCATGAGCTTGGGTATAGAACATTGGCCTTTACCCTGGATACAGCATTAAGGATGGAGGTTGATAGGGGGTGTATTAACCTTATAGTTCTACTTTCATTCATCAACAGCCAACCCCCATGCGTGTTGGTTTGAACCACACAATAGGGTTAATATGGCCTCTGCCCCTCCCCTGAAAACTAAAATCACTCAGCTCACAGGTGTTTCACTGGTTAGACCACTGGCCCATGTTGGGGCCACAGCTGTGGACCAATGGAAAAAAATCAGGGTTGACATCATTCCTCTAGGGCTACAAAGAGATGTGACACTGATTATCTTAGGGTTGTGAGTAATTGCACTTTTCAGAGGAGAGAGGTCATTCTAACCCTGGTTAAAGTGGCAGTTCAGTGTAATATATGGATAATTCTATGTTTATATTACAGATACTAGTAATTCTACATATTCTCTTTTATTTTAAAAAATCAGTTGATTTCGTACCCTTTGCTATTCTTATAGATAATCACCGGGCACATCAGTCTTAGGTGCAAAACCAAATTTATTAGTGACGCTTCGGGATCATGTGCGGTCCCTTCTTCAGACAAACATGATATGCTATGCTTAGCTGTGGTCGGTAGTAAACTGACATTTCAAGTTCTGTAATGGTCCTTCTTCTTCCCAGAATGCACACTACCTTGGAATGTTCCTAACAGTAATTTCTACTGATTGGCTGTTGGATGGGTCAAACATGCTCAGATCTCTACTGAGCAACTGAATCAACCCAGGCGCTGGGTCAAGGGCAAGACCATAACGGTCTCTATTAGGGGTCCTTTAATGAAGAAGTCACTATTTCTGAAGCATTTATTTATACACAGACAAAATGCCGAAGGGGCAGATAAAGATCATTAAAATGTGAAAATACTTCTTTTATTCCTTAAAAGTATATGCATTTGTGCTGACCTTCCCCTATATGTGGTATAAATATAGTTTTAAGGAAACTGCAAGCTTATATTCCCATTTTTATAAGTCATTAGTAGTTCGTAGACATATCTGATCAAACTACCATTGGACTTCGTTTCCATGGAACATTCCAACAAGTCTACCAGGAGGCTTTACATTCTGAAATCAATTGGAGATTTTCTTTTTCAAGGAGATCACATATTGAGTATTGTAGGAAACATGGAGCATTGCCATCGAGAGGTCACAGTCTAACCATATGAAATAAGAAATAAATCCAGGAGGATCATGGGATATCAGTCATACACATATTCTGAACTTTTTGTTTTAGCCTATTGCTCTTTTAAAGTTATTCTATCTTGTTAACTATCAGGAAATAAAAAAAATAGGCTATACAGAATATGATTTTTAAATAGCGAATGGAATCTAGATTTGCTTGCAGCAGGTTAAGGGAGGGCATTAATAGAAATGGATGCCATGCTTTGCAAAATGATATGTTTTTCATGATTAACACAATGTTGCTCATTAACTTCCTAGAGCGAAATTACCCTGATACAGTATCACCTGGGCAACCAATCAGATATTAACTGCCGATGTATGAAGCTCCATTAATGCTAATATCTGATTGGCTGATATTTATAACTGGAGCAGTTAATCCCTGACTCATAACAGAGCCTTCCTGTATGTTTTCTGTTGAAATGATATCATTAATTTTAATCCCCTGTCTATTTAAAGTGCCAATATACGTTATATTTATATAATCAAATATATGTTTTTAACTAAATAGGAACACAAACCCTAGAATCCCAATGCAATTTTTTGGATTAATGTTGGGATTCACCATAGAATAGAAAACTGCACGGCTTGACTGCTGATGCATTAGAAGCACAATCTCTTTAAATACATTTCGAATCTTAACTTTGCCTTTATTCTGTCCCTTTAAAGGGGAATGAAACCCAAAAACACACCAAATTAAGGTGAGAAAGTCTCAGCAACCTCCTCAGTATGGAAGCCATGTACCGTTCCTTTTTTCTACAAGCTCACTTTAAATTGTCTGTAACAGAAACAGTACACACCAGACCGATTCACGGCACTTTCGGTCGGTCGGACGAAAATATCTGCTGGTGTGGGGCGGCCAGCCGCGACTGACCTCGATTGTTCGTTCATCCGGATTGGACGAACGAAAGGTCGGACGTGTCAGTAAATTCCAACCGATCGTGCAGTTACCTATGGGACAGCACGATCGATCGTTCGCTTTATCGACCACGGACAAATTTGCCGTGACCGATGGACATTTGTCCTGGCCGAGCGCTCGCTCGGGACAAATAGCCCCTTCATGTGTACCCAGCCTTAAACCTACTGTATGTGAAGCACTTAGGGCTAGGCCCCACTAGCGCAATTTGGATCCCGTTTTGCAATCCGATCATGTTAGCGATTGCACAGACCCATGTAAACCTATGAAAGCGGTCTGGCTACATGCGCTGCTCTCCGAGCTGTTTTCAGGGAGCATGCAACCACCATTTTTGGTGTGTATTGCATGCGCTCAGATAGGGTTCAGTTTCGAAAGTGCGTGGAAGTGCTCAATCACACGTCATTGCGATCGTGCATTCTTCCGTGCGTCCTAGTTTGGCTTCAGCCTTAACGACATTGTGAGTGTTACAGATTCAGGTTTTGGGGGTTGCTCAACATGGATAGGAAATTTCATTTTGGGGGTAGGTTTGCCCTATAATGGACCACTATACTGATTTTGTGCAATTTTTGAAATTATATTTATTTCTATAAGTGTAGAATAATATTAAGAAGTCATTGGAAATGACGCAGGCCCAGTAAAGCCCACCTTAATGCTATATTACATTGGGTAGTATGGGATTTGCACTGGTTTGGCCCTTTTTTGCATCTCCCCCTTGGACTTCCTACTTTGCATAGGGGCATTTTCCAGTGTCTTTGTTGGTGAAGGTAGGCATCACTGCCTGAGACCTTGTATTATTGGCTACCTAGCAGAAGAGGGCAGTGAGACCACATCAGTAGACAATAACATCACCTCCAGGAAAAAGCAATTCAAAGACAGGTATCAATTCATTGGAGGCAATTGAAGCACTGGGAGTAAGATGGGAGTTTAGTCAAAAACCATTTAATATTTAAATGACTCAGATAGCTCAAAATCGGTATAGATTGCAGCTCTGGGTAAATCTCCCTGAATAGGTTTAGATAATTCTGTGACAACTAGAAATGGCCAAACTTCCTAAAGTTCAGTTCATTTACAAACTGTAACACGTAAAAGTTCTAAAGTTCTATAGTTCAGAAACAAACCCATTAAAGTCAATGGGAGTCAAATAGTTTGAAAAGGTCTAATAAAATAGAGATAAAATAGCAATGGTAACTTACTGTAAATGGCGGTGGCACTTGGGAAATGGTCTGGGGAACATGTCACTATCACCAAAACTTGTTTAAACACTAACAGGGCTCCAAGAGCCGCTATTGGCAACCCGATGCAAATCGCCCGGCAATGTTATATATTAGCTGGTGTTTAAAGTGCAGCAATAGAATGGCGCTTTTGGCATATAACTTTATAAATATATAACGTTAGCCACACTGCCATCGCATTTAAGGAGTTTTAGTCACACTAACTGATACAATATTAGGAGCGGTACGCCCATTGGTGCATCGCCCTATAACTTTCCTCACAATCGGGCAAATGTCTGCTTTCCGCATGCTATATTCGAGGGTTATCGCCAAATCAAGGGCTACCGAACAATATGTTTGAGTGCTACCTAAATCGAACTATACATATGACGATTACAAAACCATACATTCGAGGTTAACCAAAATCAAAAGATACATTTGAGGGTTACCCAACTATACATTTGAGGGTTATTGCCAGAACAGAACATTCGAGTGATATCGCCGAAACGCCACATTGTAGGGTTGCCGTCGAAACGGTACATTGGAGGGATATTGCTGAAACGCCGCATTCAAGGGTTACCGTATATACTCGAGTATAAACCGACCGAGTATAAGCCGGGTACCTATTTTCACCAGAAAATAAAAGTGACCACTACTGCCTTTTGATTCTGTATTGTTTTGAGGCTTTAGTTGCCCTTTAAATGGACACTCACTCTCTCCCACGCTCCCTATACTGAAGCGCTGGCTGACGTCACTACTCGGTGCCGGACAAAGACGTCAGCCGGCACGCCAGTATAGGGAGCATGGGAGAGAGCGAGCGACTCGACTATAAACCAAAGTCGGTTTTTCAGGCTGATTTTACAGCCTGAAAAACTCGGTTTATACTCGAGTATATACGGTATCACTGAGACAGAACATTCAAGGAATATTGCTGAAAGGCTGCATTCAAGGGTTAACACTGAAATAGAACAGTCGAGGAATATCGGCGAGGGTTACTGCCGAAGCAGTACATTTGAGGGTTATTGGCTAAACACCGCATTTGAGGGTTATTGCCCAAACGGTACATTCGAGGGTTATGGCTGAAATCAAGGGTTAGTGAACGGTAGGCTAATTTGATAATTAGCAAAAATACATCTGTAAGTTCTGAAAACCCGTAATAATTCTTAGTTCGGGAAGTTCTAAAAGTCCGAGTCCGTCCGAGCTACGGAAGTTTGGGTCAAAAATATATTTTTCATTTTTAAAAAAAAAAACAAAGAAAACACATTCAACGCATTTATTATCCATTAAAGAATTCCTTAAAGGAAAAGAAATCCTTTTAACCCATTTTGTACTGTGTCTTGTTAGGATTTCAAACCGTGAACAGAGTAAGTAGATTACAGAATAGCAAATTATCATTTTTTAATACGATTCTGTTCCTAATACAATGGAAATCTCTCTCTATTCATTTCTTGTAAGACATCTGCACCGATTTTATCGTTTTCTTGGAACATTTTATTTTTATCTGTAAAATAACTTGGAATATTTAAATCATTTTTAAAAATGACATTTCATAAAGCTGTGATCTATTGTGCATGGCTGACTAAGCAGCGAGGGTAGAGGAGCTTGAATGCGGAGAAAGATTGTCACTTAGGAAACTTTACCTGTGAGATTAATCCTGAACAGAACATTCCTGCAAGTGTAAAAATGGCCTTAAAGGAAACAGCTGCACTTCCATCTTTTACTAGTCATTTGGTTCAGTACAGATTATTCTAGCCAAACATTGGATCAACTTTAACTTAATGCACTAACAGCCACTATCCTGTAAAACCTGTTAAAGAACAGACGCTACACAACTGTAAAACTACAGAGCCTAAATCTGCGGGTGTATTAGTAGTTTTGGGGTAATAGAAGAGACACAATTAGTTGCTCTCCTACATCTGATGGAGAATTGAAGAGCCTCTAGGGAGGATGTTTGGAAAGGTTCTAATTCCTCCAGTCCAGGTCATGGAGTATCAGTGGTATTTAGTGAGATCAACTGGACTGGACATTTAGATTTTAAAGTTTAGAGGGATTTCTGCACAGATCCTGCGGAACTTTTCTGACTTTTTCTGATGATCTGGGAAACTATTTTTGAAAGTTTTTGAAATTGCTAGAAATCTTGAAAATACTACTACTTGCCAAAACAAGAAGCGGGTGAAGTTTCCGGTACTGGACAGTGGTTTTTTTAAAAATGTGCCCATTGTTACACGTTCCCCAGACCATTTCCCAGGTCCCTAAGCCATTGAGGGTAGAGGTACACCTTACAATTCTTCCTCCTGACTGACCATTCGAGACTTTCGACCGGTTGGCCAGGAGGAAGGACTGTGGGTCACGGCAAAAGCAGCCTCGTCCGACAATAACTGCGACCGATTGTGCATTCCACAGAGAACCACACGATCGGTCATGGTTTTCCAACGGAGCCGTCATACAACAATTCGGTCCGACCAACCAAAACACTGAAATGTCTGTCGGTCAGGCCAAATTATTGTATGGTGTGTTACCATTGCTATTTATACCTTAATTTTAGGAAGAACTTTCAGATTGTTTTTAACTCCCATTCACTTCAATGGGTCCACTTCCGGATTTTCTAATTTTTATGAAAATCTGCAAATCTGCAAGCAGCACAAATTTCAATGAGTTCGGCCATCTCGTATGAAGATGTTTCGCTAGTCACCCAACTGTCTTTCCTGTTCAGAATCTTCTGTCTCACTGAAAAACTCTGGTAAAGTTGGGTAGTCTCTTCCCTGGAATCTACTCAAAGATTGCCTGATAATTTCATATTGATGTCTTGTTTTACACAATTTCTAAATAATCAATCATTATCAATGCAGGTGTGAGTCTTCTTCTGTCATGCCATTAACATGTCCTGGTTAGATGGATCCCTTTAACTACACCAATCTGACAAATGTCACTAGTTTAAAGTGCCATTGTGCTGGGATCGTCCGGATTTCGGGGCTTCGGAGCCTATTTTCTATAATTATCGAACGTTTAAGGATTATCGAAAATAACCTTGAACGTTCGACAATCCCCGAAAAGTAGTCTCTGATCGCATTTTCGAGGATTATCGAAGATCCGGGGCTATTTTCGATAATCCTTGAAAATAGCCTAGAACATTTGATAATAATCGAAAATTCTTTCCGTTTTCAGATCTTCGGGATTTTCCCGAGATCCAGGAATACAGAAAGGGAACAAAACTGGTGAGCTGTTTCATCCATCTCTAATAGTGATAATAGTGATAGTGGAAGTGATAATAGTGATAGTGGGAGTGATAACAATAGCAAGAAAAAGCAAGAATCCTTATTTTCCTCAAAAATTCATAGGGGGTCGTCTAGCCCTTAAAATGCACATTTGGGGTGTTATTAGCTCAGGAAAGAATAAAATGGGGAAGTCATGAAATCCGTACATTCCCTGTTAAGAATCATGTCTGTATTTGTGTTAGATATGGGTGCCGAACAGTTATTCATGTGGCATTGGTTAGCTGGTGTCTGGTTGTTGCCTGATTATCAGTGGCAATCAGTTTTTTAGCAGCCCATAATTTGTTTGTTTGCCTCATTTGGAAAGTTCTTTCTCTTTGTCCTGCTTAAGGGGAATTGTGGTCTCCATTCAAGTGGCATTTAAAAGGGCACACTCCTATCATTAATATGACTCCAGGATCATGATTCTAGCTGCAGTCTATCCAAAGTTACAGTAGTGTAAAGTTTTCTTGCTAGTACTGTGAGCTATGACATCACCAGTACCACTGCTCAGCCCCTAAGTTTAAGGTTGGAGCATGCCCACTGCTGGGAAAGAGCATTGTCAGCTGCATCAAAAGCCTTGCGTCCAAACTTCAAAATCATTCTAAAGTTAAATAAGCCTGAAAAATTTTTTTTTCCCCATTCCCTAAGGTGCCCATAGAAAGGGGAAAGGAAAGAAAATGTTTGCAGTTCTGAAACTAGATTTTTTTCGGGGAGGTGGGGCTTCTTACACAGCATATCATGTGACGTTCACAGACTCAGACAGTCAGAACAGACAAGGATGTATAGCTTTACAAGCCTATAAATTAAGATTCAGAGAAGCTAGAGAAATTATCCTAGGCTTCAGTGTCGGACTGGACTGTTGGGGGCCCACCAGGAAATCAGAGACCATGGACCCCCGTGCCCATGTGCCTATGCCTGTGCTATTAATCTGCAGTAACCAATCAGATTTTCTTTTCTTTATTGATCTATTGCAGTTAGATCATTTTTGATTGGTTGCTGCAGATTGATAGCACAGGCAAATTTTGCACCTTTTGCTACGTATGCTCCTTTATTTATTTAAAACAGTAATACAGACAATGATGTCACAGTCCTTCTTAAATAGGCTTCATTACGATGACTAATGTTTCGTTATTATCTGCCTACATGTGATGTGTATTAAGGGGAAGGGAAAGGAGCGAAAAGGTTTCCAGTGTTAAAGTAATGGATATGTCAATGGAAATGAGGGATCCTGTGTGTGTGCCTTTCCAATGAACCCGTCTATAGATCTCTGCTTGAGACTCATTGGGGAGAATAGCTGGAGTAACATTCCTTCATTCATTACCAGTTCTCCGGCTCCTTATGTAGCTTGTAATTACTCAAACAGCTTTTCTGCTCACAGAGAACAGAGATGATTTTCCGACAGCAGCGTTGGCAATAACAATGAAAGTATCAGTGACCTATGACTCCCTCTAGTGATCCCTCATAGAAATGCAAGTTCTTATTGGTTAAAGACCAAGGTAACACACAGTATAAATAGACTATATGATGATTTCTATAAGATCAGGGTCACAGATGGCAGCGGGTAGTTAACAAAGTCTGAGTTCCAACCGTATTTTTTAAAAATGGCGTTACTCAGATGTATCCAAACTGTACCGTGATGTTTCTAAAGTGCAACTCTCTGCACCCCAACATTAATCCTAGAGGGGGCACCCCTGTTACGTGCTCCTGATTATAGCTTGTAGTGTATGTCTAGGTATATTATTAGTCCCATAGTGTGGAAGGGTTGAAGTTGTCTTTGTTTATGATTTCCAATCCCAGAAGGTTGCCCTTTAAATAGAAATCTCCCATGTTATAGGGTTGCCAGATCAGTGAAATATTAGAGGATATCTGTTAAAGGCACATGCTACTGAATTAATGCTGTGTTAATACTCAGGCAATGGATAAAAACACGCAGTGGGGCCCAGAGTGGATTATCTATTAAAGCAATCTAGGCAACTGCCTAGGGCCCAATGATCATACAGTACTTCAGTACTACAATCCATACAATATAAGAACAAGGGACCCCAAAATATCAGCCCTGTCTGAGGGACACTTTGATCTTAATTCATCTCTATTTGGGACCTTCATTCTTTATATTATAACTAATGTCATTGCAACCCACAAACAGAGCACAAATTAGTTACAGATGGTGCATGTTTATTATATTGATAAAGAGTGCCCAGTAATTATTAGATGATCTGGTAACCTTGCAGATTGAAATTTTAGGGTTTGCATTTGGAATTTAAATTTTTTAGTGTCCTCTGGAATCTCATTGCTTCATCAATAGCTGGAGGAGGGGTTTCCAGATTTTACACCAATCAACCTTTCCAGGTATTCCCAGGTATTGCGACTGACATACAAGGCAGTTGTGGAAATATTGATTGAATGTTGCGAGATCAGTTGGCAGGTAAGTTCTAATATATGGACACCTTAAAGGGCAAGTCCAGCCCTAAAATGAAAACTTACATACGGGTAAATCTCCCCCCAAAACCTTAAATGGTATGAATGGTGAAATATATAAGTCTAACCTGAAATCCTGCACAATGTCCTGTTTCCCCTGTTTCTGCTTCCTGGTTCTTCCAGTTATCAACTGTCAGTTATGGATTTGACAGTTGACATCACAGCCAATGGCGAAATGTTAATCCACTGTCTGCCTCTTCTGAGCATGCCCAGGCTCAGTAAAGGCTCAGCACAAGTTTCTAAATTGCTCAGTCTCTATGACACATCCAGAAGCATAACTGGCATACAGTAATGAATTTATAGGGCAAAGTATGATATATCAACATATTTTTAAGAGGCCATTCTTTCTAAAAGATGTTCTTTGAGGGTGGAGTTGTCCTTTAAGACTGGGTACATACCATACAGTTTATCGGTAGGTCTCCCTGAACAAAATGGATGGTTTTGCTGGATCGGGCACAACCCATGTCTGACCATTGGATAAATGGGAAATCAAGCACACTGAAAAATCATGAGCGATCGTACAGCCCTCTATAGGGGCTATTTTCGCCACCACCGACAGTCGATGGGAACAAATCATCTGCTGGTGTGTGCTCAGCTAAATGTAATTTCTTTTTAAGGAGATTTTCTCATAACACATTTATTATTGATATATTGTATTTATAATGAATGATATAAAGCCTTAGTTCTATGGGAAGCTGCTTTATTCACATGTTAAATGAAGTTAGGTATCTTACTACAAAGCCTTGTCACTTTGCCAGGATTATATATAAGCCATTTAGGTAAAGCAGATAAAAGCCATGAGACAATTCACTGTATTGGTGGAAATCAATTTGTTCACAAAGTGAGTTGGTGTCAAATGAAATTAGTGTCTTCTCTTGTCCAAAATGGAGAAATTGAAAAAGAAGGGACCAAAGGGAATTCTACATGTAAAATTCAATTAAACCGGACACTTTCATGCCTGTTCTTTCTTTCAAAGATAGTTGAACTTTACCAAGTGTCAGTCTTAGACCAATCGTATCACTGCATCCTGTCTTATGGTTGGTACACTCCCTTTTGGAAGGCAATAGTACTTTTTAATTTTAGCTTCAAAAGATGCCAGTAAGGAATATATCTTTAAAAGAACAGTACACTACAAAAGTCAACTATTCCTTTAATGCATTGATTGAAGACGGGGAGGTTACGGAACTTTTCCTTAACTTCCATTCTTTAATAAATCCCTGTGGAGCCAGGAAGGATAGAAGGTAGAACAAACTTACTTTTCACTTGATCCTCAGCAGCAGCACTGAAATTCCAGACCATTTTCTGGTTCTCTTTAACTATGGCGCGCCTTATCATGCAGGTGCGCTATAGTTAATTAGAACCAGGAAGCGGTCGGGACCTCTCAGTGCTGCTGTGGTGGATCACATGAAAGGTAAATTTGTTCTATTTTCATTCCTGGCTCCACAGGCATTAATTGAAGAACAGAAGTTAAGGCAAAGCTCCTTAACCTTCCGGTCTTCAATCAATACAGAGGAGGCAGCAGGAAAAACTGCAGTCAATCATTCAATGTGATGTTAGATTTTACATCTTTGATTGACTGCATGGAGGGAGGGGTCAGCTTATTCTGACAGAATAGGGACAATAATTATCCTTAAATATCTGGTTAGTGATAATTCTAATAATGTGCTGAATCAGTTGGGGTTGGGGGCAAGTAGCTGGACATTACCTTTTATGTTGATAAATGGGTAACATTTGGGTAACAAAATATATTGTTGGCAATATTAAGCAATGTTAATATCATTAAAGCTTTAAAACCTGATTGTACCTTGGCTCAGGCTGGGCACCCTATGTTTACACCCATGAGTCTTGTAAGCTCTTGGTGAGCTTTTTTTACTGGGCTCAGGTTTTCTTTATTTGAAGAATCTACCAACAATTAATAAGTTATGAATCCTTTAAATCAAATCAATTTTTATCAAGATCAAGATTGATAAGTTATCTTTATTATTTTTACTGCTAATAATTTCATTTCTTGGAAACCTGACGGTGCCAATGCCATCACAGGGTTGAAGTCTCCTGCAGTGAACAACCGTCAAGCTCTAATTTCACAGCTTCTTGGTGTTAAGAATCAACGGCAATCACACATATGACATTTAGTATTATTCAAAGTCAAATTACTTGTAATGAAGTTCTTGCAATTTGCCTTCCTGATAATTATAACACGTCAGAAGCACTCACAGGTTAACTTTCAGGGTCAACCCAATTATTGTGGAAGCTCAGTAGTGATCAACGTTCAACAAGTGCTCCTTATATGTTATAACTATTGTTAAGCACCACTCCAAGAACCTATAATTGCATGGGAGGTCAGAGCAAGCATAACCCTACCTCTGGTTCTGCTATAGTTAATGAACCATCACCTTTTGAAGCTTTGAGAGCTCACAGCTGTCAGGAGACCCCTAGCTTGTTACTAAATTTTGCAGGTGGGGAAATTGACAGCCACAGTAGTCATGCATGAGTGCTTATTAAAAGGAGTTGGTATACTTACTCCTACCATGTAATTATAGTTTCCGGGGGTGGGGAGGATTATTTTTAGCTAAAAAGATCCTTTAAGGCCGGGTGTAATTGTTACCTGGACCAGTGAAACTTTAGTACTTTAAAGTTGCATTCACTTACCTAAAAGTTTATGTCATTTAAAAAGAAAGGTGACATCAATAATGGATTGTTTTTAGGGAATTCTGTCTCCCCTAATGGATATATTTATATACGTTTCCCACAGTGTTGGGCAATAGATATACATAGATGTAGTAGGGGGCAATAGATTTACATATATGTAGTAGGGGGAGACAGAATACTTAAAAAGAAAAACATGCAGAACATTACCTATCAACGTTTTATGTTACGCCTCATTCTCTTTGTCATAGTGCGAATTCCCTGATGTTTCTATGGGAACTAGAAGCCCAAATGTAAATCTATTTGCCTAATTTATTTATGATCATGTCTAACAACAAACATGACAGCTGACATTTGCTTTGTTTGAAAGATGCAGTGTCAGCTATGCAGGAAAAAAAAGCCCAATCTCTATCCCAGACAATGAAAGAATGGGTTGAATAGGTCAATGGTTATTTTATTGAAAAGCATTAACAGCATAGCATTTAAACTAAGTATTTTTCTTACAGTTTCAGGTTGACGTGTTGGTGATCCCATTTTAAACCACTTAGAATATCATTTTATAAAAGTAAAAGAACTGCAAGTTCTCCATTTTAATGGGGAGCTATAGAACAAATAAAGTTTTGTTAAATAGCACTTAAAATAAAAAATACCTGGGGCAGGGATTGAGAATCCCTACCTCCCAATATAGTTTCATTGAGCAGTGCCACAATAAAGAAAAACAATCTGTACATATCTGCCAGACTTCCTCAGTGCTTCAGCTCTATCTTTAATACAGGAAGCCCCAGGACACAAACCTGGCAGATGAAAACCAGTTTTTTTCATGCTGATGCTCCTCAATGAAACAATATTGGTAGGTAGGAATAATCAATCCTACCTCCCTGCCCCAGGACAATTATACTCAACTTTCTCCATAACTGCATAATACCCAGGTTGAGGACCTAAATTACTAAGTCCTCACCTCTGTGTACTTTCCCTATCTCCTACAATTCTTACTCAAACTCTCCCTCGGAGATTCGCTCCTCTTCTTTTCCCCTGTGAGTGACAGATTGAGATGCTGCCAATGGAAAGACATTCTGCAAGGAGGCGTGTCTTCCCATTGGCTGCAGACTGTCACTGACAGTGGAAGAGAGGAGGAGTGGAGCATCCATGGAGAGTTTGAGTAATTATTGCAGGAGTTAGGTAAAGTACCCAGAGGTCAGAACTTAGTAATTTAGGTCCTCATGTTAGGTACTATGCTATCGGGGGGATCCATAGCTGCATAGCAACATAGTTTTTACAAATGTAACATGAGACAAACACCCCACCACCCCCGATTTCCCAGGCCCGGGCCCCCTTCTTTAACTGACCCACTGACCCCCACCTTCCCCTTGCAAATGGGCCTCCATTTTAAAATGTATGTATATGTTGTATGTATATGTTTATTTATACAAATTAATTTGTTTTCCATTGCCACACACACACACACATTTTTCATGCAGGGTCAATAAACAACAAAATGTGGAGCCGTTCATTTCTTACCACGCATGAGGAAATTTCCATTGAAAGCTCCTTTCATATAGTAGGATAAATCAGGACTAATGAGGCTGACTTAGCTGATTACAAAATACATTTGGTAAAAAGTGTTTAACAGCCCTAATTGAATCTATTTCTGACTGGAAATAAAGGTTATCACTTAGCCACTGTCTTCTTCACTGGATTTCCATGTGTCTTACTGATACTATTGGAAATTCTCACTACCAAAATCAATATCTAATGGACTAGAAGTTGTACTTAATAAACACTTCAGCTGGGATTTACTGTAGGCAGCGGATTTTACACAGTGCAGAGGGGAAAACCCATTCCTAATATGTATGATAAGCTTCGTAAATTCAGAAAGCAGTTCCATGAGTTGATTGAATTAAATAAAGCAGCTGATCAAGCTTGTTTATTTCTATGGCTCTCCCGTAACTGCTCTGCAGATACCAAGCAAATGAATATGGCGTTCTGCAGCTTTTAATTGAACAGCTTGGCAAATACATCCAGTTTTACATGGTCATGGAGGGACACGAGATTGTAATACTCAAAATGGAGAAATGGATGGTGCAAATGTTTCAACATGCTACAACCAATGAGATGGTATTTAACTTCATTAACCCAGTAAAAAGATAGCTTCTGATTGGTCGCTTCAAATAGATAGCACAGGAAATCAAAAAGTTTAAAAGTCTTTCTCAGTGCCAAATGGGATTTTAGTGTCCTCAGTAGCTTTGAATAGCAACAAAACCAGTAAAATTCACTCTATTAGGAACTGTGGGTACTTTAAGATATGGTTGCGCAGTTTACTAAGGCCGGTAAGTAAAAGAGAGAAAAACCTCAAGTTAAAATCAAGGGGTCATACCCATTAAAATCAGTCTAATAAATGATGAATATTAAATATTTAAAAAAAACAAAAAAAAAGGAGCGGACTAGCTGAAGGGAATTCGGGTTGAAAAACGGAAGTTGCGGCCTATGCATTCCACCTGTTCCCAGCCCTTTGTATGTCTGTCGAAAATCCAAAATGGTGGCAGCGACGAGGTGTGTTCCACAGTTGAAGCGCATAGGCCTCGACTTCCAGTTTTCGGCCCTGACCTAAAAGAGTCTATATATGGCCCCAAGAAATGGTATATTCGGCCAGATAAGCCTATAAATGGGCTTGCGTTCCATAGGTGGGGAATTTAAAGTACAAAAGGAACATCATCCTGCTGTTAGTTTATACATTTATTCGATCCTGAGGAAGCCATTAACAGGCGAAACGCGTTGAACATTGTATTTTAATTGCTTTTAAATGATACCTACTGCTATCCTAACATATTTTTATATAAGTAATATCACTGAAATTTAATGATTAGAATTTTTATTTTGTGATATTTACTGCCTTTTAAAAAAAAATTTAAGTGGTATCACTGGATTTTTGTTTCATTTTCAATAAATAATTTTTATTGTGACCATTAAAGTGTGGACCAGCGCAAGTTTTTAATGGTATGCTTTGGTATGGGAATAATAGGAACACACTGAAGGACTTACAACACGAGAACTCTGCCATCTAAAGAGTAAGTGTTTTTAATATTTAATATTCATCATTTATTAGACTGATTTTAATGGGTATGACCCCTTGAATTTAACTAGAGGTTTTTCACTTTTTTTTTATTTTTCCCTTTAAACACACACCTCACCGGGCTGAGTAAACCGTACAACCATATCTTACCTATAGCACAGGAAATGTTTGCACTTAGAGATCTGAAGTGGCTCTCCTACTGAACAACAGTGGCATCCTGTAGAGGTTCAGTGAACCAATCACTTCCACCAAAAGGCACATATAGGGAAATCATCTTTACTGATTGGTAGTTTTTTGTTGGTAAATATTTCAGGCTTGGCTCCCAATGGAAGTTAAAGAATAACCTAGACAACAAGAATCCTTATCCAGAAGAGCCACTTCTATAAAAGAGCAGAAGCCAACATCCCTGAGAGACATAGATCAAAGTAAAAAAATGTGATATACCTGGTACAGAAACAATCAGTAGTGATGATACTCGGTTTGAAAGAACCTGTTTTTGTTTCTGAACTGCCAGTTTTCAAAAACTTTCACCACCTGGAAATTCATAGAAAAATTGAAAATTAAATATTAGAAAATGTAAAGTTCTAACGAGATAGAAAATTCCAAATTGTTATTTAATATTTGAAAGTTGCGATGAAAAGTTTAATTGAGTTTGAAATGGATTTTTCAGATCTTCAATGTGTTCTGCAGAACCAATGATTAGTAACAAATATTTCCACTTGACCAGCAAATCAGTGAGCACTGGAATAAAGAATAAGGACAATGTACACAGGCTCCTTTATTTTTAAATGGTTGCTAGTAGGCCCTGCCCCCAAACCCATCATACTACATACACCCAGGGTTGGGATTTTTATACCGGCTACTGGCAAGATGCCAACCCTGATGCCAAAAACATCTTATTGCTCGTAAGATTAAAAATTTGCAATGACCCCCTATCAGGAAAAAAACAACAACATAGCACGACATTGTGCTTAACAAGTGGAAAAAGGCAGCCGAAGGATTATAGGAAATGTTTAGATTTGCGCTTAAAAAAATACAATGGTGGTAGACAACCAATCAAATATCTGCCAACAATAAAGAACTCTGGGCGCATGTGTAATACAGGAACAGACCCTCAGCAATAAACACTCTCAGGGCGATGCCCCAAGAACCGCTATCAGCAACCCGGTGCAAACAGCCCGGAGATATTATATGCAGATAGCAGCTCTGGGAGCATTGCTAACTGGTGTTTTTCTAATTGGGCACTTTTCAGGCATGCTTTCAGCATATAACATCGCTTGCGGTGGCTGCGTAGTTAGCATGACTTTAACTCCAAAACAGGAGTGGTGCGCTTGTTGTCTGTTTCCAGGTGGAGCCTCAATCCCCTAATGTGACTTAAAATATAATGTTTATTGCTGCAAATCCAATACAAGAAGGGCACTTCCTGTATTACATATGGACCTTTATTGTGCAAAATGAAATCATTTCCCTCACTATATGTAAGAAACAAAGCCAAGGAAATTAAAAGACGCAGGTTAAATTTTTAGAATCATTAGTTTTCTTCTAACATCATTTCTGTGTAATACAGACTGGTGAGCGAATGATTGTGCAGAATCTATTGTTCCATTGACATCTTAACTGTCTGATATTTAGAGCTGACAGATTAATGACCAGTTCTAAAATGTTGAGTCTCCTTGACGAATTTTTACAGAAGGAAAAAAAAACATACAGATTTCGAATCTATATTTATATCTAGCGCTTTTCTCTTTATTAACCGATCCTTTTCTTTTCATTAGAATTTCCAAAGGTCACTTAGAGGTTTGGTAGATAAATATATGTTTGCCATTGTTTATTAAGTTGTTTGTTAATGACATACAATACTGTGATACTCCTGATCAACTAGTAAAATGTAAAATATTCCCAGGCACATTGTCTTTAAAAAATAACCACACAGGTTTTATTACAATGTTTCTACGTCACTCAGGACGTCTTCATCATCTTTGTCCTGATGTTTTTTGAAAACAGTGTGCCTGGGAATATTTTACATTATACTAGTTGTTTGTTAATGGACGCACAAACGGGAAGGCTGGTGGGATATTCTGCTCTGTTGAGTTGAAATACTGGAACTCTTTTTTTTGTTGATGAGAATTTTTTGGGACGTGTTGCTAAATTTTAGCCAATCAGGTTTTCTTCAATTGGCTAAGCAATTGTGTCTAAATATCAGCGGTAAAAGGTTTTGCTGATTGGAAGTGTTTCAGGAAGATAATGTCAAATTTTACACAGGAGTGATCGTTTGTTATATTCTTTATACAGAACAATCATTCGATGTGCCTATTCCGCCCAATACACAGAAATATTGGTTGGTTGGGCCAAGGAAATCTGTTTGTGTGTACAAAGCTTTAATGAATATATTTTATAATAAAAGTAAAGGGGATATCTATATTGGCCAACTGTGATGATATTTATGGCATGTTGAGAATATATATTATTATTATATGGTCCATTTATAATAGAATGTTTAAATGTATTTGGTCATGAACTTACCACTGGGCTTGTTCGGTGGTGACCCATTCAGGAATCCCCCCCTTGAAAATCCTGCGCTTGCCCGTTATAACACAGAGAAGATAATAGCATTGAACCCAGCTTTTTCCCTTCTACTTTTATCCTGCCTACCACAACCTACAATCTGGGCAAACTCTACTTAATGCTTTACCTGACCATCTGTTTTTGCGTAGGATTTTGAAGGTCTTTACCTATAGTAGCAGAAACACATTACCCAGATGGTTTACATCTATAGTTCGTAACCCTTAAAGGAGAAGTAAACTTAACATTTTTTAATGTTACACATTACCCAGATGGTTTACATCTATAGTTCGTTACCCTTAAAGGAGAAGTAAACTTAACATTTTTTTAATCCTAAACATTGTAAGTCTTCTCTAGTAAATTGCCTTTATATAAATATATACATATTTATATGATAATTACAGTAGAACCAGTTACGAAGAAGGTTGTTGCCAGTACAACTTATAGTCCATGTAGTCTTCAAAGAGCCTTGTAAGCATGTGCACCTATTGCCACACCCCCTGTTTTCATTTCAGATATCTTCACACCAATATGAAAGTTCCTGATAAACTTTAAAAGCTGCTTGGTGCCCTGCAGGTTATCTACCAGCCAGCATAAATTACTTACAGTCTTCCTGGGGCAATACCTACCTTGCATCTGATAAAGCACTTTTAATATTAAAATAAAATATTAATATATTAAAAATATTTGTCTTTATTTAAAGTCTTTAAAACAATATCATGCCACAACACACTTTATAGACATGTAATGCAGGCTTGGCAAAGGTTGTGTAGATCAAAATAACCATTTCTGGCAATTTTGGTGACCTAAGCAATTCTCCCTTGTTGGTGCCCTACTTTCTAACACAAACTTCTTGCTTTAGTCTTTGCACAGATTTCAAATCCAGCAGTTGGCCTGGGATGCTTTTGCTTAGAAATGGCCCTGAAGCCAATGTAATCGGCCCCACCAATCTTTACGTTATAATAGTCTCAAAAAAAACAAACACAGGCCAAATTTACCTGGTTACTGTAGTAGTTCTTCCAGAAGTTGGTCTATTCTTTGCTGCTAGCAAGATCCTAGAATTATACCTGCTCTGACCTCCCATTTGGAAATAAGACTTTCAGTACAAGATACTGACTGGGAATCCCATTGAAGGTACAATGCAGGACATTGACTACTGTCTGAAAATTTTTTGTGGTTTCTATATTATTTTCATATAAAATATAAAGTCAGATTTTGAAAAGCTCAAAGTTTTCCACGCACCTGATACTTAGCATATGCTGCATATGAATGAACAGTTTATCCAGAAAATGTTTTCATGCCACTAGCTTAACAACTGCTGTAAAGAAGAATTATTTGACAGCCGTTACTTTGGCTCTGTTCCCTGCTGTGTTCTGGCAAAGATCCTTCCTATGCAGTAATTCATGAACAACCTTTCTGGGAATATCTGACACAGAAAAAAAGAGACAGTCGCCAAACGCGTTGTCCCAAGACGAAAACTGTGAAATCCTTTTTGTAATTATTTCGCTGAGAGATGTTTTATTGTAACAAATCACTGATGACCTCTGCTAAATCTCTTGGGCAAGTCCGAGCCAAGGACTCGTGTAACAATGTGACAAAAATATGGGTCCAAGAGACATCTATCAACGAGAGGGTGAGTGGAGTCGCAAACCTTGTGTTTGCTAAATTTCTGTCTACAACTGAACTCTGTGACTCTGATTCACAAGCTAAAGCCGTCTGTAAAGCTCTAGAAAGGGAACAAAATGACAATTATAGTCAAAGGGAACTAACTGAATTTCATCTGAAGGAGAGCCAAGTCTAGTGCAGAATGATGCAGTTCCTGCTCTGTTAACCCATTTGGTTCCAACGTGGTCTTCCAAAAGGCTTTGGAACACTTAAAATGAAGTAAACTGAAATAGGGTGTCAGAACACAGATTTCATACACATACACACAGACGTAAAAAGTTAGTTTAGGGCAAATGACTGAAAAATCCATACTACCTGATATAATATTGGGTTACCGCAAGTTTTACAGCCATTTACAGCCTCTTTAAAGGGCAAGTCCAGCCCTAAAATGAAAACTTACATACAGGTAAATCACCCTCCAAAATCCTAAACTGTAATAGTTTGAAATGTGAAATATATAAATCTAACCTAAAATCCTGCACAACGTCCTGTTTCCCCTGTTTCTACTTCCTGGTTCTTCCAGTTAGTAACTGTCAGTTATGGATTTGACAGTTGACATCACAGCCAATGACAATATTAATCCCGTCTGCCTCTTCTGAGCATGCCCAGGCTCAGTACAGTTTTCTAAATTGCTTAATTTCCATGAGGCATCCAGAAGCATAGCAGGCATACAGTAATGAATTCATAGGACAAACTATAATTTATCAACATATTTTAAAGAGGCCATTCTTTCTAAAGATGTTCTTATGAGGTGGAGTTGCCCTTTAAGTAAAGGCCAACAATGTTTTGTTTATGATTACTTGATTGACAGCAAAAGATGATCAGATTGGATATCAAGAAATTGGGGACAGATCACAAAAAAATGGTACAATGGAGATCCGAAGCATTATTATTTTCAGTAATGGGCAAATTAAAAAAAAAAAAAAATCACTTTTGACTAGTGATGATTTCTCGAAACTGCCAACAGAAAATCTGCAGATCTGACAGATTTTAAGAAATTTTAGAGAGTCAGGATTTTTCAGGAAAATAATCAAAACTTAAATATTATAAAATTGGAAATTTGAAAATTGATCGAATACACACAAACTGCAATGGAAAAAAATGCTGTCAGAATGGGCCAGCTTCATTGATTTTTAGTTTTGAGCTGATCCATGGTAATAAATTTAAAGGGCATGTCCACCCCTTATAAAAAATTTGATATGCGGTAGGGCATGCTCTCCCAGCCCCAACCGCATTAATATAATTGTTAGAAAGTCCCCCGATCCTTACTACCTCCCTATCTCCACCGCAAGTTCCGGCCCTCTGCTTGCATGGAATTGCAGACGGGGGCGGGACCGGCAGCCGCATCCTGATTGGCTGAGAGGCAGCCAACATGGTCGCGGCTGCCAGGAGTTCTGAACAGCGGAGGAGAGAGAAAGGTAAAAGATTGGGGGACTTTCTAACAATTATATTAATGCGGTTGGGGCTGGGGGAGCATGCCCTACCACATAACCAAAGGGTTTTAAAAAGGGAGGAGAGGGAGGGGGGGAGGGCTGCACTGGGCATGCCTCAAACCTTGAAGAGGTTGAGGCAGACTCAGGCACAGCATGAGTCACACAGAGCTTCTACACAGCAGTTTCCTGGACTTTGGAGGGGCACAGCAGGGGAACTATTTTGAGCAGAAATGTAAGGTAAGGCTTGTTTTAAACTACTTGATGTGGCCAGTAAGGGGTTAAATTTTAGTTTTGGGGGTGGACATGCCCTTTAACATATATCCCAGTGGTTCTCAAACTTTTTCAGACTGTGGCGCTCTTGGCAATGCAAATTTATTTCTTAATGTTCACTATGTAACAATGTAACACTACATTGACTGTGAATGTTATTATAGTATACATTTTTACAGTACAAAATAACAAAAATGTAAGTTATACTGGTGAAAATATTTTCACCACCAAAATTCTGAGGCACGCCCTTTGACAAACGCTGATCTAGTCTATCAGGCTATAAAAGGCACGCTCCTTAGGCTGGTTTCACACAGGGGGCACGTTTTTGCTCAGGTAGCGTTTTCTGAGCGGATCCTGTTGATGGAATGCTACTGTACATGCAGCTTTTTTGTGCTACTAAACATTTGGCTCCCTTTTTTTCAATGATACAGTCGCTACAAACCAAAAACTGTTAAAGGGCAAGTCCAGCCAAAAAAATTACTCTTCTTTAAAATGTGTATTAGCCCCCCAAACCCCATTTTCGCATAGTTGTCACATTTCAAAGATGCCCCAGAGATTACTTACCTGACCTGGTCCCTTGCTGCTTCTGCTGCGCAGCTGCTGCTGACAGCCGCTCCACTTCCTGGTTGCAACTGTCAGTTAGGGTGCGACTGTGACGTCACAGCCACGACCAGGAAGTGAAGCAACAAGCTCGAAACAGGAGCAGGGGGCGTGGAATAGCCGGCGAGGGACCGGGTCATGTAAGTATGCTCTGGGGCATCTTTGAAGTCTGTGAACTCTACGATAGTGGGGTTTGGGGGGGTAAAACACATTTTAAAGAAGAGCAACTTCAATACACACACATACACACTTACACACCTCGGATCAATGTCGAGCACAAAATTATCGACCCGGGTAGTTGTCAAGTAAGTTGGGAAGTTGTCTTATGTACGGCCTGCGATAGTTCCTACTATACATATATCCTAAATTTCTCTAGGGGTTTAGCTGTGAGAATTTTAGTTATTATTTGGATGTTTTATTAACACGCTTCAGTGGATTCCTAGTCATTTGTCAACACTGCTCATATATCCAAAATGTGACCACCTGATGCCTACAGTTGCCATGGCGGGCCATCGGTATATCTGCAACTGAGGTAGAGCTGGCTCAATGTTTATCATTTATATTAGGAAAGTTGGGGAACCGTGTCTAATTCTGTAGTATTCTTTACCCTTTCCTATCCCCCGAGACCTCGGTACCGTACATTTTATCCAAGAGCAGTTAGAAGAAAACAGTCTACAAATATAGCCAGGCCAGAGTGATTAGGTTCAAGCAGGGAAGCAGAAAATAGCAAATAGAAAACTATAGACACTGATATTTCTATTGGATTAACTTGTATTTACGATCTAGCCAACATACTTCATTTTAAATGAAATGGAATGTCATTATGTCCCCAATTTTCCAGGGAGGTGGTGACACATTAAGGAAGAACTGGTTGGCACAAATTCCTGAGATGGAATCTTTCCTTGGGCACTAGTCTGCAGAAGTTCTCCTCTAGCTTGACTGGGTTTCCTCTGGGTATTCTGGTTCCCCCCACAATCATAAAGATATACTGATAGGTTGTTTTTGTGACAGATCGGTTCCAAAATCCGACAGATCGTTGGGATTTCGGGACTTCGGTGCTTGTTTTAGATTTTCAGCAAACGTTTTGAAAAATTCTCGAAAGTAGCCTTTAACGTTCGATAATACTCGAAAATATGATTGGAAACTCAAAAATAGCTAGTACTGTGATTTGTGATATCACCAGCACCATTGCTCTGCCCCTGCTGCCAAAGGCACTGAGCATGCCCAGTTGTTACCACAGAGAAAAATGATTGGTGGAATATTATTTTAATCATTTATCCTAATGATGGCACTCAGTACAGCAATGAAACGTTAATGGGGGGGAAGTATGTTTCATGAACCCTGCTAACTAGAGGTTTATAATTTTGTGGGCAAATCCAACGCAAACCAAAAGGAGCTGTGCAGCCTGGATGAGCCACAGGAACATGCCCGTAATGCAAATAAATCTTAATTGAAGTCACATAATAAGATGACACAACCAAAAAGTCACAGTGGCATGATGAAATGTAGAAATACACAAATGTGTCAGGCGTGACACTTTGTATTGTTTTGATTAGAGATGTAATGTGGGTTCAAATCGAATCTGAGGGTTTTCAAAGGTTTTCGACAAAACTTTCGGAACTCCCGGACATCACGGAACCCTGATTTTCTGAAAATAGACGATTATCGAAATCGAAACGGCGAAACGAAAGTAATGATCAATTTAGGCAACCTTCGAATTTGTAATATCGGTAACCCTCGAAAATAGTGCTCGATTTCTGTAACTCTCGAAAATAGAATGCGGAAGGTGGAAAACAGCCCGATCGTGAGGAAAGATAGTTTTAAAATAAGTTTTGGTTCTATTTACGGGCTCCCCAGACCATTCCCCAGGTCTCTGTGTCATTTACAGTAACCTACTATTACTATTTGTCCCTCAATATGAACAGAAACTTTCAGGGTTTTTTCTCTCATAGACTTCAATGGATTCATTTTTCAAATTTTCAAACTTCGAAATGTTTGAAAATGTGAAAACGGAACGAAACTCAACATCTCTAGTTTTAATATGTGAATTCAATAAAGATTTATTTGTATTACGGAGATGTTACTGTGGTTGATCCAGGTAGCACAGCTCCTCTTGGTTTGTGTTTTGAAGGGGATTGGTTCCAGCCTTGCAAAGGGCCCTGGGCTTAGCTGCACCTGGGCCACCATCCTACTCCTGTGAGTATAATTTTGCACCAGATTATACACTGCTACCTCCCTCCTTCAACCATTCTCTCTTGCTGCTCCCTACCTTTGGAGATCTCTCTCTCTCTCACTTTGCCTGGTGACATCCATATACTTTCAGATCTAGACTGTTATCCTACCTTTCTGAGCATCAGCACAACAAATGATTGTTAGCCACCTCAAGCACTTTGTACCCATTGCACCACTTGTATCTGTATGTTGTCCCCCCCCACTTAGATTGTAAGTTCTTCAGGGCAGGGATGTCATTCCTAATGTGTCGAGGTATGCTTCCCTTATACCAATTTATACATAACTAACAGCGTTGGCCGTGTATAATGGATGGGTAAAGTATTTTTTACGTGCAGGTGTGTGTTTGGCTTAGATGGGAGAGACAGGTGGAAAAAGAAGTTCACATTTGGTAATGTACGTCATGTATTTAATAGTTATGAGTTGAGGAGGTGACATTGCTTGAGGGACATATAGCACATAAAGAGTGCAAGAAAGCAATTAAACTAGCTAAAATAGAAAATGAAATACGGATTGCCGAACAAAGCAAGTCCAACCCCAAAATGTTTTTTAACTATATAAATGGTAAAAAGAATGAGACTCGAAGTGGGACCATTAAATAATGGAGCTATGAGGTGGTTGTAGAGATGCCGAAAAGGCTAATCTCTAAACCGTTTTACATCGGTTTTTACTGTTGAGAATCCTTGTCCTTACGGTAGGGATTGTGCAATATGCAGGAAGAAATGAAAGTTTTCACATTGGATAACGGAGGATATGGTACGGAAACAATTAGACAAATTTAATATCAATAAAGCGCCAGGACCAGATGGATTGCATCTAGGATTTTAAAGAGCTTAGTTCAGTTCAGCTAGACCACTGTTTCTCATATTTTCAGATTCGCTTTTGTCTGGGATGTGCCACTGGATTGGAAAAAAGCCAATGTAAACCAATATTCAAAAAAGTTAGTCGTTCACAGCCTGGTAACTATAGACCTGTAGCCTACCTCATGGTAGGGAAGGTGATGGAAACTTTGTTAAGGGATCATATCCTTGACTTTGTCTCCAGAGATCATCTTATTAGTAGTAGTCAGCATGGATTTCTAGACTGGTATTGGACCACAAACAGAGAGTGGTGGTTAATGGAGCTACATCTATGTGTGCTAAAGTTCTAAGCGGAGTGCCTCAGGTTCTGTACCTGGGGCCGCTTCTGTTTAATCTGTTTATAAATGACTAGAAGGGGGCATTGAGAGCAAGGTCTTGTGTTTGCTGATGACACTAAATTATGCAAGCTTTGGAAACTTCCAATGATGTGCAAGTGCTGCAAGCAGACCTAGATAGATTATCAAAATGGGCAGCAGAATGGCAGATGATTCAATGTTGATAAATGTAAGGTGATGCATTTGGGATTTAATAATCCCTGTGCCATCTACACCATAAATAACTCTGTGTTAAGTTCATCTGTAATGGAAAAAGATTAGATAACAGACTTAGCTGTAGCAAACAACATGCCAGGTAGCAACAGCTAGCGAGCAAGATATTGTCTTGTATAAAAAGGGGAATGGATTCAAGAGAGAAAAATATTATTCTCCCTCTTTACAAGGCACTGGTAAGGCCTCATTTGGAATATCGGTGCAGTTTTGGAATCCCATATACAAAGGGACATCTTGGAAATTGAGACAGTTCAGAAGAGGGCAACTAAATGAATAAGGGAATGGAGGGCTTGAATATGCAGGCAGATTAGACAGTTAGGGCTGTTTACATTGGAGAAGCGCGTTTGCGTGGGAAATGATAACCTTATACAAATATATAATGGCCCATACATGAATCTCTGGTGCATTGTTCCTAATAGGTCATATCAGAGGACCATGGACATCCTTTAAGTTGGAGAAAAAAAGTTTCATCTTCAGTTAGGAGAGGTTTCTTTACAGTGAGAACGGTGAAACTGTGGACTGTCTTCCGCAGAGGTGGTAATGGCAAGTTCATTGAATAACTTTAAAAAAGGCCTGGATAGTTTCTAAAACTAAAAAATATTGAGAATTACTGGTATTAATGCTATAGATCTGGTTGATCCAGGGATACTTTCCGATTGCCGTTTGGAGTCAGGAAGGAATTTTTCCCCCTTTTTAGCTGGTTTTTTTGCCTTCCTCTGGATCAACTGTTAGGTAGGTTAGTGAATACGTTGGACTTGATGGACGTCTGTCTTTATTCAACCTTAATTACTATATTACTATGTTACATGTTTATTGCAAAACCTTATTTACAACGTTATCAGTTTTTCCGCTTGGAGCAAAAATAACAAATGTTGTGGGAACCTACTCGTGACATGCTACATGGAATTTGCCATTGGGAAAATTAGTTGATTGCAACTGAATACCGCAGTACTTGAGCACTGGCGTCATGGCTCTGATCATGTGACTGCGGCTCTTTGTCTTTGTTGTTAAAGTCGGGCTTCATTCTGTTGCGCTGTTCACATTGTTAGCAGTATGTCACCTTGTTTCATTACCTTACCTTGCTCAAGGATCACTTTATATTGACTATTAGATCCCATCATAAAGTTACTTTCTGGTCCAATTGAAAGTGCCATGATGTCTTTGTTCTTTTAGTTGTAACTGTCTGTGAGTGTGTGACATTGTGGCAGTGTGGTGCTGTTTCTAAGCCCAGGTAATGCAGTTACTGTGTAGTCCTGTGTAGTCCATACCCCCCAACCATCCTGGTTTGAATAGGTGGATGGGGCATATCTACGATGTTGCGGTGAGTGGAGGCACGGCATTCTAGGGTGTGGATGGTTTGGGGTTGTGTCTGTGATGTTATGGTGTCCAGGAGGCTGGGACGTGACATTTGGTGGTCGCGATATTTGGGGGCATGGCCACGTTGTTTCAAAGCATGGGCATGGCTGTGCCACTTAGGGGTGTGGTGTTTGGGGGCATGGATAGGCTGTTTGTGTATGTGGGTATGATTCTGGAACAGACCTGGGATGTTTGGGGGTGTGGCCATGATGTACGGGGCGGACCATAATGTTTTGGGTTTTTTGGGGGCATGACCACAATATCCGGTAGCGTGGTCACAACATTTGGTGGCATGGTTGCAATGCATGGCAGTTATCTTTGGGGGACGTGGCCTTGATGGTTGGGGTATGAGCGTGACCGTAATGTTTGGGGGTGTGGCTGTGACAGCAATATCTGGGGGCATAGTCACATTCCAAGAGGCTCTGGTTTAAATTTCTTAGCATGACAATAACCGCAAATGTGATTCATTTCACCAATAGTAACACGGTCTTTCCAGGGTTTATATTTGTATATAAATGTCATTCATATCACCAATAGCAACATAGTCTTTCCAGGGTTTATATTTGTATATAAATGTCATTCATATCACCAATAGTAATATAGTCTTTCCAGGGTTTATATTGTATATAAATGGATTCATAACCATAGTAACATAGTCTTTCCAGGGTTTAATTTGTATATAAATGTCTTCATATCACCAATAGTAACATAGTCTTTCCAGGGTTTATATTTGTATATAAATGTGATTCATATAACCAATAGTAACATAGTCTTTCCAGGGTTTATATTTGTATATAATGTCATTCATATCACCAATAGTAACATAGGGGCATATTTCTAAAAAGACGAAATTAGCGGAAAAAAATTACCGCCGCACATCGCGGCCGCGAAAATAGCGCTATCGCTGTATTTATAACGGCGAGCGCCATTCCCGCGATATGTATTGCGGCCGCGATGTGTTGCGGTAATTTTAAGTCCTTAAAATCCCTTCCCGACGCCTCTCCTAAGGGGGCGGGGCATACACCCACCCCGCCCACAACCCCCCGCGGCTCTTAAAAGAGCCCTTGGGCGGCGTCTTCGGGCTGGCGACACCAACCCCACTCAGGTCGCCGATGCCAGGCAGACTCACTGCGGCCGCCAGTGAGCCCGCTGGCACCGCCAGCCTCAGCGGAGCCGATGTTGCCAGCCGCTTCTTTCTTCTATCTTCAGCCACCAATAGTAACATAGTCTTTCCAGGGTTTACATTTGTATATAAATGTGATTCATATCACCAATAGTAACATAGTCTTTCCAGGGTTTATATTTGTATATAAATGTCATTCATATCACCAATAGTAACAAGCAGTCTTTCCAGGGTTTATATTTGTATATAATGTCATTCATATCACCAATGTAACACATATCTTTCCAGGGTTTTATTGTGTATATAAATGTCATTCATATCACCAATAGTAACACAGTCTTTCCAGGGTTTATATTTGTATATAAATGTAAATCATATCACCAATAGTAACATAGTCTTTCCAGGGTTTATATTTGAAACCTTCCAGGAGCAAATTGTAATGTCTTACAGACCTTGTTATAGAAGCTGTTGTTCTGTGTGTGCAGCTCTCTGAGTTGTGTAGCCGTACATGTTGTTGTGTCACTGAAGGGGACTCTGTGTCTGTGTTGTTGAAGTCGGGCAGCACACAGAGCCCAGGCCCTTCGTCTGAGTTACTGAATTGGGGAATCACACTCTGCAAGTGACGGGCAGGTCAAACTTGGCTTCACGGGTGTCGGCCCTTTCAGAGGGCGTCACCGTAATGTGGGATGCATTCAGGGGTGTGGCTGTGAGGTGAGCAGATACAGTACATATATACACATATATATATATACATAGCAGAAGGGTTAGTAGCGAGCGGCACTCACCATGTATACATCCACCTGGGTGCTTCCTGAGTAGGATAATCAGTGGAAAATGTGGTAAAGGAGCACTCCTAGGGTTTATGAAGAAATCAATTTATTGTGGCTGTCTACGCGTTTCGGTCTGACCACGGACCATTCTCAAGACAATATGCCCTTATATGCAAGATTTCTGCTTTATATAGTAGATTTATATATATGCTTTCTTAACCAATATATAAAATTGTATTTACTTGAATTTTTATCTATCTGTACAATGGCTTGCACTTATCCCCTTGTTTAAATACTCTGTATTTTATAATGTACAGCGCTGCGTACCCAAGTGGCTCTTTATAATTAAATTATACATACATACATACATACATACATACACTGTGAAATACCACCAGAATTTAGTCCATGGGGTTTGACTAGCAAAGGGCTGGGGGTCGGCCCACCCGGCCCTATCGTCAGGGAAAGTAAGTTTTCCCCTACCGCTTGTAGTGTTAAAGGCATTGAGCTGGTCTATTTCTGCTGTCTTTTTGACTCATTTTGTGGGCCAAACTACAGGTGAATTATTGAGCCAAATTTGGCAAAAAAATTGGTTTGTGAAATTTCTGGTTTCAATAATTTTGAGGCTTGTGGGTTCAGCCATATCTAGTAGGAACTGCTGGGACACCATATCCACATTCATCTTCACAAATGGACAGTCTGGATTGCAGAAATGTTGATCTATGAATTCTTGGATTTTTTTTTTTTCTTGGAAAAAAAAACATTTAAATTAAAATACAAACTAAAAATCTCAACATAAAAGCTTTAATTTCTGTGCAAAAGAGATTTGATGATTGAGGTATAATTAAAATGGTAATTATAGCCTTAATGCTTCTATACTTGGCTGGAGGAAAATAAGAAGTTAAGAAAACACTAAGCAAAAAAAGCTATTTTAAAAAAAAAAAACACAGTTTGGAAAATGAATGTATTCAAAGCATATTAAATCTTTCTAGAATCCGGTTATTGATTTTTACATGCTTTCATGTGTAGTCTAAAGCATTTTCTTCATTTATTTCAGTCGATGGAAATAATACAAAATCATTGAAACGTGAAAAGTCTAAATGAAGGCAATATTCTGGAAGCTGATATTTAATGCGATAAATATCTGTAATGTTGGGAGAAATCGTTATGAGAGGACTAATTACAGAGACCCTCAGAGCTTAGTCAGGATAGAAAATCCCCTTAGTTCGGTTGGCTCTTTGGTTGATATTTTAGGATATGTCACCTACGTGCTAGACAGAGTGCAAATATGACATTTCGGCGTTTTGTGGGGGGGGGGGGTTTGATCCTTTACTGACTGTTTAGAATTAAAAGAATGATCACCCACAGCCATAAATCAAATGTCATGGGCTGCAGTCTAGTGGAACCATATACATTTTTCATGATGTATGGCTTGCTTGAAGGCTTTGGAAACAGTGACTGTGCCAAAAATGACACCAAGTGTGCTTTACACTTACTCAACCGTGATGTGTGCTTAGAGCGGAGGGAGAATAGAGGAGTATAATGAATATTATTTGGTGGGATGTGCTTTTTTCGTGTAATGCTGGAGTTATGTTGGTTCTTGTTTTATGAGCCAGTTATTTTATTACACTAGACCAAGGACGTCAAATCATTTGGCTGCTGATGAACTACAAATCTTCCCTGTGACAGTCATGTTCATATTTATTAAACCAGTATTTGCACTTGACGGAATTAAAAATGTATTTTCTTTCTGCATATCTCACAACTTTATACTGGCCCCAGCCATGCATTAACCTGGGCAAGCCTTCTCTCGGACAGGCCCCTCAAAATATGACCACTGACATGTTTAAGATTGTTCTTTTGTTTTAGAAGAAGATAAGAAAATCAGGTTATGTTTCTATACCTTTTACTACTTATCACTGACGTGAACGTAAATAAATAGTAATATTGGGTCAGGTACCGATTTCTTTCCATGTAACATTCATGAGACATTCCCAGATGGATAACGTATGTATGTATGTATGTATGTAGAATTTTATTTATAAATTGCCACTTGGGTACGCAGTGCTGTACATCGTAAAATTTAGAGTATACAAACAAGTATACCAACACTTATCGTGCAAGCCATTATACAGATAGATACAAATTAAATTAAATACAATTTCATACATTGGTTAAGAAAGCATATATATAAATTATCTACAAATGGATATAAGTGCAACAAGTCTCGACACATTAGGAATGAGGTCCCTGCCCTGAAGAGCTTATAATCTAAGTGGGGGGGACACATACAGAGACAAGTGGGGGGATGGGTACAAAGTGTTTAAAAGGGCTAAAAATCATTAGTTATGCTGATGCTCAGAAAGGTAGGATAACAGTGTAGATTTGAAAGCATTAATGGATGTCACCAGGCGAAGCAAGAGAGGGGGAGAGTCCCTAAGTTAGGAGCAGCAAGAGTGAATGGTTTAAGGCGGTAGGCAGCAGCGTTTGTTGGGGGTTTGTGGAGATGATTTCCTAGCGAGGAATGGAGGGCATGGCCTGGAACATAAAGGACCAAGAGAGAAGATAAGTAGGGAGGTGCAGTAGAGCGAAGGGTTTTAAAGGTTAAAAGTAGGGTGTTGAATATGATTCTTTGTTTGATGGGAAGCCACCCTATGGACTGATGTATCGGAGTTGCGGATTCTCTTTTGAAAAAGAGCGAGATGATCCAAGCTGCCGAGTTTAAAATAGACTGGAGAGAAGAGAGATGAGAGGCCGGGAGTCCAAGTAGTAAAATGTTACAGTAGTCAAGACGGGAGATTATAAGGGCATGGGTGAGCATTTTAGTAGTGACAAAAAAGAGAAAAGGGCGGATCTTGGCAATATTGCAAAGGAGAAAACGACAGGTCCTAGCGACATTGTTAATGTAATGATGGAAGGAAAGAGAGAAGAAAGGCAGCGTGCAGATTCAACTGGGTTAATGACCATATTGTCAATAGAGATGGAGAAGGGAGGACTAGGTTCCAGTTTAGGGGGGGAAATGATTAATTCCGTTTGGGTAGATTGAGTTTAAGGCGGCAGTGCACCATCCAGGAAGAGATAGAGAGCAGACATTTAGAGGTTTGGGATTGAACTTCAGGGGTTAGCGTGGGGGTGAACAAGTAAATTTAGTTATCAGCTTATAGGTGATACTTAAAACCGAAAGAAATGATTATTTCTCCCAGAGAGATAGTGTAGAGGGAGGGTCCTAAAACCAAGCCCTGAGGGACACGCTGCAGCTTGATTTCGGATGCCCAGAGAATATAGAATCTGCATAAGAAGAGAGTGGTCCACAGTATCAAAGGCAGCCGATAGGTCAAGGAGAATGCAGACCGAGAACTGTCCTTTGGCTTTGGCAGCTTGTAGGTTATTTGAGACTTTTCAGAGGGCCGTTTCAGTTGGATGACTCGATCGGAATCCTGATTGCAACGGGTCCAATGGGTTATTAGAATGGAGGTAATTAGTCATGCGTGTAGAGACGAGAAGTTCTAAGAGTTTAGATGCAAACGGTAATAATGCTTTTTGATTGACAGCACACATGTAACATGGGTCGTAAAGTAATCGTGCTGGGTGGTTTTCAGGAACTTCACAAGGTAAATTCCAACTTAAAGGGCAAGTCCAGCCCCGAAATGAAAATTTACATACAGGTAAATCACCCCCCAAAACCCTAAACGGTAATAGTTTGAAATGTGAAATATATAAGTCTAACCTGAAATCCTGTACAATGTCTTGTTGCCCCAGTTTCTTCTTCCTTGTTCTTCCAGTTGGTAACTGTCAGTTATGGATTTGACAGTTGACATCACAGCCAATGACCGAATGTTAATCCCCTGTCTGCCTCTTCTGAGCATGCCCAGGCTCAGTAAATGCTCAGTACAGGTTTCCAAATTGCTCAGTTTCCACGAGGCATCCAGAATCATAGCAGGCATACAGTAATGAATTCCTAGGACAAAGTATGATATATCAACATATTTTAAAGAGGCCGTTCTTTCTAAAAGATGTTCTTATGATGGTGGAGTTGTCCTTTAAAGCTAAACTTAGAAAGTCCCTATTTTGGAATGTCTTCCTCTCCATTACGATTGGAGAACCATTCTTGTCCCAAATAAGACACAAACAGGGAGATTCACTAAAAATTCTTATCGTTTAAAATGGTGCTAATTTTGCCCCAAACAATCAGATATTATTTAGCATTTGAAAGCTAAAATCTGATTGGTTGGGGCAAAATTAGCGCCATTTCTAACGATAAGAATTTTTATTGAATCTCCCTGTTAGGGCCTTATTTATAAAGATTTATATATATAAAGGTTCGATAATATCCAATAAAAAAATGTTCTCAAGGGTTACCCACCCCCAACCGCTATAATAAAACTAAAAAAAAACTTTCAGATATTTACTTACAGTGCGACCAATTTTTGGTTTTAAAGGTGGAAATGCCCTTTAAATTGCCCAGTATCATAAATAAAGTGAAATGGAAATTCAGCATTATAGGAAGTTAGTTCAGGGAATTAAATTTTTTTGTTGGACTCAACAAGGTCACAATAATCAATTGCCACAGGTTTCCTCTTTCCATCTCTTTAATTCTGGAGGTAAACTGCAAACAATCTACCTACAAACATTGTAAAGAATGTTCATGTACCCCACACTAAAAAGAGGGATGGAAAAACAATTACCCTTGGGTTTGGGTTTATAAGGATGATTAGCCAGTGATAAGCGTCTTCTGAATTCAACTAATCAACTAACCGCACATACAAGCAAAATGCTGCTCATTCATCCAGGGCCGCTGCACTGTTTTCCATAGTTAAAGACGTGACAGACACTTTAAGATCAGTTAGCGCGACTTTATCACGACTTTATCAGCAAAAGACACCCACGCAACTGGTGCAAGCGATACAGCATTTGCACTAGATTTAGTGTGAGTTTGAAATGCCAGCACACAAACCTGATAAGAAATTCGATATATAATCTAACATGTAGCCAGGCTTCATGTGACCAGCCACAGGATCACAAGGCAAGTTTTACCCAATGAGTAATCCCCACCCATGGGTCTGAGCAATTTACAAACAAAAGGAAACGGGGCAGAAAACTCTAGGATCCGTTTGTTTATTCAGTGCACACTTTGTGCATGTAGCTTATTGCCACATTATTAGAAGATACTAACACGGGGTAAATATGTCCCCTAGACTTTCCCTGTACACAGTTCTTACATGATTGTATTGTTGTTCATTGAATAAAGGAACAGAAAACATCCCAGAGCTGCCTGTCCTTTACCTTTGTTTGTAGAATTGTTTGTAAAATGTCTATACAGCAGTGTTGTTGAATGAATAAACCATATTGATTCTGCATGGAGTGTGGACTATATATTGCAACTCGGACATCCCTATTTTACAGGATAAACGTCTATGATATGTTCTTAATTTGTGAAAAAGAATCCAACATGGAAATAAGAAAGGAGGAATAGGAAATTAGATTTAAGGGATATGCTAAAAATATTTACATGCAAGATACAGTATCAAGGTTCTCAACATTGTTAATCAGAGAACAAAGTAGAAAGATAAGGATTAATGAAAATGTGAAATGGTTTATATTAAAGATTAATTAAATAACCTCCCAGAACAGGCAAATAGTAAAGGAAATTATCAGCAAGAAAATGTCTAAATGCAAAATAGCAAAACCAAAGTATTAATTAGTATTATCAAGGGTAATAGTTAGAAAGTGTATAGTTAATCTAAAATCAGAATGGATGGTAGAAATCAGTTCTCTATTTTTGGTCCACATTATTATTCATATAATAATAATAATAATAATAATAATAATTATTATTATTTTCCATATTGATATTACTATTAGTGTTATTACTATTGTTAAAATATGGATTAATAAATAATAACCCTTCAGATATAGCACAAGCATTTGTATTGGAAGCGCACACTTGTCCTCAGTTTCAAACTGTTTATTATAACACACACATGAACAACGTTTCGGAGAACACTATGTCTCCTTCATCAGGTATAACTCACACAATGTGTCCCTTCACCTTAAATAAACATTGGTTAACTATAACCCCTCCCTCCTAATCCAGTGGGAGGGATTAGTGTAACTTCCTAGTGCAATAATAATTAACACATACAATAATCAGTGTGCAATACTCAGTGTCCCTGTATATCAAATCCAATATACATATAATGTCCAAGATCATTATTAATACAATCCAAAGTTTTTCTTGGTGGGTGGCGTTGATGTTTCGTAAACCTGTGGATGTGCAATAAAGAGAAAAAGAGAAAAACAAGAAAAAAATGCATTTATATATATATATAAACAATATATTGAATAAAACCAACATCTTAAAATATAGAATCGTATTATTTCTATTACATTCCATTATTCTTATATACCCTTCAGATATACAATTTACATTTAACCAATGTCCCCTAGTTTCTGATCATCATGAATAGATTCCATGTAGCTGCAGCATACGGGGATGTGAAAAAAACTTCTCGTAATGCCATCTTCTGTAACCCACCTCCCTCCCACATTCCGGGACTGATCCAGGACTGGCCTGGCCAATGGGAATGCTCTTTGAAGAGTGCTTGTTCCCATTAGGCAAATACCAGAACTCTTATGAAGTCGGGTCTAGACTAGATATTAATAGCCGTTTTTTCAAACGCCGGTATGGAACCCAGCGGTAAGGACACAGTGGTATAGGTCCTCACTCTGGGTGCTATAGCGGTATAGGTGCTCACTCTGGGTGCTATAGCAGTATAGGTCCTCACTCTGGGTGCTATTCGTTTATACAGGGTCCGCATCTGGGTGTCTATAGCGGTATAGTGCTCACTCTGGGTGCTATAGCATTATAGGTCCTCACTCTGGGTGCTATATTGGGTATAGGTCCTCACTCTGGGTGCTATATAGTATAGTCCTCACTCTGGGTGCTATAGCATATAGTCCTCACTCTGGTGTCTATATGGTGATCCCTTACTCGGGTGCTATGCATTATAGTCCTCACTCTGGGTGCTATAGCGGTAGGTCCTCACTCTGTGGCTATAGCAGTATAGGCTCCTCCACTGTGAGTGTTATAGCAGTATAGTTCCTCAGTCTGGTTGCTATAGTGGTATAGTCCCACTCTGGGTGCTATAGCAGTATAGGTCCACTCTGGGTGCTATAGCGGTATAGTCCTCACTCTGGATGCTATAGCGGTATGTCCTCACTCTGGGTGCTACAGCGGTATAGGTCCTCATTCGGGTGCTATAGCGTTATAAGTCCTCCTCTGGGTCTTATGCAGTATAGGTCCTCACTCTGGGTGCTATAGCGGTATAGGTCCTCACTCTGGGTGCTATAGCGGTATAGGTCCTCACTCTGGGTGCTATAGCAGAATAGGTCCTCACTCTGGGTGCTATAGCAGTATAGGTCCTCATTCTGGGTGCTATAGTGGTATAAGTCCTCACTCTGGGTGCTATAGCGGTATAGGTCCTCACTCTGGGTTGCTAATGCAGTAAGGTCTCACTGCTGTGAGTGTTATAGCGGTATAGGTCCTCACTCTGGGTGCTATAGCAGTATAGATCCTCACTCTGGGTGCTATAGTGGTATAGGTCCTCACTCTGGGTGCTATAGCGGTATAGTCCTCATTCTGGGTGCTATAGCACTATAGGACTTCACTCTGGGTGCTATTGTGGTATAGTTTCTCACTCTGGGTGCTATAGCGGTTTAGGTCCTCACTCTGGGTGCTATAGCGCTATAGGTCCTCACTCTGGATGCTATAGTGGTAGTTCCTCACTCTGAGTGCTATAGTGGTATAGTCCTCACTCTGGGTGCTATAGCTGTATAGGTCCTCACTCTGGGTGCTATAGCGGTAAAGGTCCTAAATCTGGGTGCTATATTATTATAGTCCTCACTCTGGGTGCTATAGCAGTATAGGTCTTCACTCTGGGTGCTATAGCGGTATAGGTCCTCACTCTGGGTGCTATAGCAGTATAGGTCCTAAATCTGGGTGCTATATTATTATTCCTCACTTCTGGGGCTATAGCGTATAGGTCTTCACTCTGGGTGCTATAGCGGTATAGGTCCTCACTCTGGGTCCTATAGAATTATAGTCCTCACTCTGGGTGCTAAAGCAGTATAGGTCCTCACTCTGGGTGCTATAGCGGTATAGGTCCTCACTCTGGGTGCTATAGTGGTATAGTCCTCATTCTGGGTGCTATAGCGCTATAGGTCCTCACTCTGGATGCTATAGCAGTATAGTCTTCCACTCTGGGTGCTATAGCACTATAGGTCCTTACTCTGGGTGCTATAGCGGTAGAGATCCTCACTCTGAATTTTTTACTAACCCAGATCCTTTCAGAAGGCCGCGGTGTAATTGTTCCTGACCAGTGGAAACTTTAGTACTTTAAAGTGCATTCACGTTACCTAAAAGTTTATGTCATTTAAAAAGAAGGTGTACTCAATAAGCTTGATTGTTTTTAGGGGAACTTCTGTCTCCCCTAATGGATTATATTTTATATACGTTTCCCACAGTCGGTTGGGCATAGATATACATAGATGTGTAGGGGGCATAGATTTACAATATGTAGTAGGGGTGAGACCAGAACTATTAAAAGAAAAACTGGCAGAACATTACCCCCCTACTCAACGTTGATGTTACTAGCTCTATTCTCTTTGTCATAGTCGAATTCCCTTATGTTTTCTATGGGAACTAGAACCCAATGTATACATCTATTTGCCTAATATTTATTTTTGATCATGTCTAACAACAACAATGACAGACCGGACTTTGCTTTGTTTGTAAAGATGCAGTGTAGCTAGCAGGAAAAAAAATCCCAATCTCTATCCCAGACAATGAAAGAATGGGTTGAATAGGCAAAGTTGGTTATTTTATTGAAGTCAAGATTACAGACATAGCATTTACTAAGTATTTCTTACAGTTTGGCAGGTGTGACGTGTTGGTTGATCCCATTTAAACCACTTAGAATATCATTTATTAAAGTAAAGGAACTGCAAAGTTCTGCATTTTATGGTGAGCTATAGAACAACTAAAGTTTTGTGTAAATACACTTAAAGTAAAAAATCCTGTGGCAGGGATTGAGAAGTCCCTACATCCCAATATAGTTTCATTGAGCAGTGACCACAATCAAGAAAAAACAATTGTCTACTGCCAGACTTCTGCAGTGCTTCAGCTCTATCTTTGAATACAGGAAGCCCAGTAACAAACCTGGCAAAGTGAAACCCGTTTTTTTTTCCATGGCCCCTTTGTTTGATGCTCCTCAAGGAAGAAATATGGTAGGTAGAATAATCAATCCTACCTCCTGTCCCAGACAGCTTATACTCAGCTTTCTCCATAACTTGCATAGAACCCAGGTTGAGTGACCTAAATTCCATATAAGTCCTCACCTCTTGTACTTCCATCTCTACAATCTTATCAAACTCTCACTCCCTCGGAGATTCGCTCCTCTTCTTTTCCCCTGTATGACAATTGAAGTATCTGTGCAGATGTAAAGACATTCGCCAAGGAGCGTGTCCTTCCCATTGCTGTCAGGACGTGTCACTGACAGTGGAAAGAGAAAGGAGGAGTGGAGCATCATGGAGAGTTTGAGTAGAATTATTGCAGGGAGTTAGGTACAGTACCCAGGAGGCTCAGAAACTTCGTCATTTAGTCCTCATGTAGGTACTATCTTCTCGGGGGGATCCATAGCTGCATAGCAACATAGTTTTATCAATGTAACATGAGAACAAACACCCCACCAACCACCCCGATTTCTCAGGCCCGGGCCCCTTCTTTAACTGAACCACTGACCCCCACCGTCCTTGCCAAATGGGCCTTCCATTTAAAATTGTATGTATATGTGTATGTATATGTTTATTTAATACAAAATTAATTTGTTTTCCATTGCCACACACACACACACACATTTTTTTCATGGAGACCGGGTTCATAAAACAACAAAATGTGGTGAGCCGTTATTCCTTACACGCATGAGGGAGAATTTCCATTGAAGCTCCTTCATAGATAGGATAAATCAGTACTAATTAGGTCTGACTTAGCTGATTACACAAAACTACATTTGGTACAAAATGTTAACAGCCCATAAGTGAATCTATTTCTGACTGGAAATAAAGGTTATCACTTAGCCACTGTTTTCTTCACTGGATTTTCCATGGTCTTACTGATACTATTGGACATTCTTCACTACCAAATCAATATCTAATGGATAGAAGTTTGTACTTAATAAACACTCAGTGGGATTGTGTACTGTAGGCAGGAAGCGATTTACACAGGCAGGGGGAAAACCCTTCCAATAATGTATGATAAGTTCGTAAATTCAGAAGCGTTCATGAGTTGATTGAATAAATACCAAGCAGGCTGATGCAAGCTGTTTATTTCTATGGCTCCTCCCGTACTGCTCTGCAGATACCAAGCAATGAATATGGCTTTCTGCGCTTTTAATTGAACAGCTTGACAAATACATCAGTTTTACATGCGTCAGGAGGGACACAGATTGTAGATACTAAATGGAGAAATGGATGGCAAATGTTTCAACAGCTACACACCAATAGATGGTATGTTACCTTCATTCAACCCAGTAAAAAGATTTAGCTTTCTGATTGGTCGCTTCAAATAGTAGCACGGAATCAAAAGGTTATTAAAGTCCTTTCTCAGTGCCAAATGGGATTTTAGTGTCCTCAGTAACGTTTGAATAGCACAACAACCAGAAAATTCACTCTTAGGAATGTGGGTACTTTAAGATATGGTTGCGCAGTTTTACTAAGGCGGTAAGTAAAGAGTAGAAAAAACCTCAAGTTAAAATCAAGGGGTCTACCCATTAAAACAGTCTAATAAATGATGAATATTAAATATTCAAAAAACAAAAAAAAAGGAGCGGCTAGCTGAAGGAATTCTGGGTGGAAAAACGGAAGTTGTCGCCTATGCATTCACCTGTTCCCAGCCCTTTGTATGTCCCTGTCGAAAATCCAAAATTGGTGCAGCGACGAGGTGTGTTCACAGTTGAAGCGCATAGGCCTCGAACTTCCAGTTTTCGGGCCCCCTGACTAAAGAGTCTATATATGGCCCCAAGGAATGGTATATTCGCGCAGATAGCCTAGAAATGGGCTGCGTTCCATAGGCTGGGGATTTAAAGTACAAAAGTGAAACATCATCCGCTGTTAGTTATACATTTATTCGATCCTGAGGAAGCCAGTACAGCGACACGCTGTTGACAGTGTATTTTAATTGCTTTTTAAATGATACCATACTGCTATCCTAACTATTTTTTATAAAGTAATATCAATTTTTTAAATTTGAATTTAAGGAATTTTATTTTGTGATATTTACTGCCTTTTTTAAAAAAAATTTCAAGTGGTATCACTGGAGTTTTGTTTTCATTTTCAATAAATAATTTTTATGTGTACCATTAAAGTGTGGACCAGCGGCAAGTTTAATTGGTTATGCTTTGGAGGGAATAATAGAACCAACGGAAGGACTTACACCCGACGAAACTCTGCCATCTAAAGAGTAAGTGTTTTTACTATTTAATATCATATTTATTGAGACCTGATTTTAGAGGGGTATGACCCTCTTGATTTAAACTAGAGGTTTTTCACTTTTTTTATTTTTTCCCTTTAAAACACACACCCTAGCACCGGGCTGAGTAAACCGTACAACATATCTTACCTATAGCACAGGAAAGTTTTGCACTTAGAGATCTGAAGTGGCCTCACTGAACACACAGTGGCACTCCTGTAGAGGTTCAGTTGAAACCAATCACTTCCACCAAAACTGCACATATAGGGAATCCATCTTACTCTGATGGTTGTTTTTGTTGGTAAATATTTCAGGCTTGGCTCCCCATGGAAGTCAAAGAATAACCTAGCACAAAGAATCCTTATCCAGAAGAGCCATGTCTATAAAAGAGCATAAGCCAACATCCCTGAGATAACATAGATCAAAGTAAAAAAATGTGATATACCTGTACAGAAACAATCATAGTGATGTACTCGGTTGAAAGAACCGTTTTTGTTTTGAAACTGCCAGTTTTCAAAAACTTCACCACCTGAAATCATAGTAAAAATGAAATAATTAATATTAGAAAAGTAAAGTTTTAACCAATAGAAAATTCCAAATTGTTATTACTATTTGAAAGTTGCGATGAAACGTTTAATTGGTTTGAAAGAGATTTTTTTTCAGATCTTCAATGTGTTCTTGCAGAACCAATGATTAGTAACAAATATTCCCTTGACCAGCAAATCAGTTGAGCACTGGGAATATAAGAATAAGGACAATGTACAACAGGCTCCTTTATTTTAAATATAAGGTTTGCCTAGTAGGCCCTGCCCCCAAACCCATATACCATACACCAGTGGTTGCGGATTTTTATCCGGCTAATGGCAAGATGCCCAACCCTGATGCCCAAAACATCTTATTTGCTCGAAAGATTAAATTTGCAAGGACCCCCTATCAGGAAAAAAACAACAACATGCACGACTTTGCAATACAAGTGGAAAAAGGCAGCCGAAGGATTATAGGAAATGTTTAGATTTGCGCTTAATAAAAAACAATGGTGGTAGACAACCAATCAAATATCTGGGCCAACAATTAAAGAAATCTCTGGGCAGCCATGTGTAATACACGGGACACATAGACCCTCAGCAATAACACTCTCAGGGGCGATGCCCAAGAACCGCTATCAGCACCGCGTGCAGAACAGCCGGAGAATTATATGATATGAGTCTGGGAGCATTGCTAACTGGTGTTTTTCTAATGGGGGCAACTTTTAGGCTGCGTTTCAGCATTAAACACGCTTGCGGTGCTGCGTTAGTTAGCACTGACTTTAACTCCAAACATGAGTGGGCGCTTGTCTGTTTCCGTGGAGCCTCAATCCCCTAATTGACCTTCAAAAAATAATGTTTGATTCTGCAAATCCAATACAGAAGGCATTCCTGTATCTACACTATGGACTTTATGTGCAAATGAAAATCATTCCCTCACTATATGTAAGAACCAAAGCCAAGAATTAAAAGAATACCGACAGGTTAAATTTTGAGAATCATTAGTTTTCTTCTAAAATCATTTCCTGTGTAATACCAGCTGGATGAGACGAATGATTGTGCAGATCTATTGTTCCATTGACCATCTTAACTTCTTCGATAGCTGAGCTGACAGTTAATGACCAGTTCAAAATGGTTGGTCTCCTTGACGAACTTTGTACAGAAGAAAAAAAAACATACAGATTCGATACTATATTTATATCTCAGCGCTTTCTCTTTATTAACCGATCCTTTTCTTTTCATTACGAATTTTTTTTGTTCCAAAGGTCACTTAGAGTTTGTAGATAAATATATGTTGCCATTGTTTTATTCAGTTGGTTTGTTAAAATGACTATACATTACTGGATACTCACTATCAACTAGTAAATGATAAATATCCCAGTGCACATTGTCTTAAAATAACCACACAGGTTTATTAAACAATGTTCTCGTCACTGCAGGACAGTCTTCATCCATCTTTGTCCTGATGTTTTTTGAAACAGGTGCTGGAAAAAAAAAAAACAAAAAACCCGCCCATCCCCCCCCCCCTCCCCCCTACCCACCCTCTCTCCCCCACCCCCCCATTCCCCCCCACCCCCCACCACCCCACACACCCCACCCCCCTCCCCCCCCCCCCTCCCCCCCCCCCCCCCTCTCCCCTCTCCCCCCCCCCCCCCCCCCCCCCCCCCCCCCCCTCCCCGCCCCCCCCCCCTCCCCACTCGACCCCCCCCCCCATCCCCACCACCCTCCCCCCCCCCCCCCCCTCCTCCTCTCCCTCCCCCCCCCCCCCCCCCCCCACCCTCCCCCACCACGCCCCCCCCACCACCGCGCCCCCCCCCTCCCCCTCCTGCTCCACCCCCCCCCCCCCCACCCCCCCCCCCCCCCCCCCCCCCCCCCCCCTCCCCCCCCCCCCCCTCCCCCCCCCCCCACCCTCACCCCCCCCCCCTCCCCCCCCCTCCCTCCCCTACACCCTTCCCCCCCCCCCACACCCCCCTCACCCCCCGCCCTCCCCCCCTCCTCCCCCTCTTTCCTTTTTTCTTCTTCTTCCTCCTTCTTCCCTTTACTTCTCCTCCCCTCTTTTTACATTTCCTAGTTGTTTGTTAATGGACGCACAACGGGAAGGTGGGGGATATTCTGCTCTGTTGAGTTGAAATACTGGAACTCTTTTTTTGTTGATGAGAATTTTTTGGGACGTTTGCTAAATTTTAGCCAATCAGGTTTTCTTCAATTGGCTAAGCAATTGTGTCTAAATATCAGCGGTAAAAGGTTTTGCTGATGGAAGTGTTTCAGGAAGAAATGTCAAATTTTACACAGGAGTGATCGTTTGTTATATTCTTTATACAGAACAATCATTCGATGTGCCTATTCCGCCCAATACACAGAAATATTGGTTGGTTGGGCCAAGGAAATCTGTTTGTGTGTAACAAGCTTTAATGAATATTTTATAATAAAAGTAAAGGGGATATCTATATTGGCCACTGTGATGATATTTATGGCATGTTGAGAATATATATTATTATTATATGGTCCATTTATATAGAATGTTTAAATGTATTTGGTCATGAAACTTACCACTGGCTTGTTCGGTGGTGACCATCCCATTCGAATCCCCCTTGAAAATCCTGCGCTTGCCCGTTATACAACACAGAGAAGATAATAGCATTGAACCCAGCTTTTTCCCTTCTACTTTATCCTGCCTACCACAACCTACAATCTGGGCAAACTCTACTTAATGCTTTACCTGACCATCTGTTTTGCGTAGGATTTTGAAGGTCTTTACCATAGTACAAAACACATACCATGTTACATCTATAGTCGTAACCTTAAAGAGAGTAACTTAACATTTTTAAGTTCACATTCCCAGATGTTTACATCTATAGTTCGTTACCTTAAAGGAGAAGTAAACTTACATTTTTTTAATCCTAAACATTGTAAGTCTTCTCTAGTAAATTGCCTTTATATAAAATATAACATTTATATGATAATTACAGTAGAACCAGTACGAAGAAGGTGTTGCAGTACAACTTATAGTCCATGTAGTCTTCAAGAGCCTTGTAAGCATGTGCACCTATTGCCACACCCCACCCCTGTTTTCATTTCAGATATCTTCCACCAATATGAAAGTCCTGATAACTTTAAAGCTGCTTGGTGCCCTGCAGGTTATCTACCAGCCAGCATAAATTACTTACAGTCTTCCTGGGGCAATACCTACCTTGCATCTGATAAAGCACTTTTAATATTAAAATAAAATATTAATATATTAAAAATATTTGTTTTATTTAAAGTCTTTAAACAATCATGCCACAACACACTTTATGACATGTATGCAGGCTTGGCAAAGGTTGTGTAGATCAAAATAACCATTTCTGGCAATTTGGTGACCTAAGCAATTCTCCCTGTTGGTGCCCTACTTTCTAACACAAACTTCTTGCTTTAGTCTTTGCAGCGATTTCAAATCCAGCAGTTGGCCTGGGATGCTTTTGCTTAGAATGCCTGAAGCCAATGTAATCGGCCCCACCAATCTTTACGTTATAATAGTTCAAAAAAAACAAACACAGGCCAAATTTACCTGGTTACTGTAGTAGTTCTTCCAGAAGTTGGTCTATTCTTTGTGCTAGCCAGATCCTAGAATTATACCTGCTCTGACCTCCCATTTGGAAATAAGACTTTCAGTACAAGATACTGACTGGGAATCCATTGGTACAATGCAGGACATTGACTACTGTCTGAAATTTTTTGTGGTTCTATATTATTTTCATATAAATATAAGTCAGATTGTTGAAAAGCTCAAAGTTTCCACGCACTGATACTTAGCATATGCTGCATATGAATGAACAGTTTATCCAGAAAATGTTTTCATGCCACTAGCTTAACAATGCTGTAAAGAAGAATTATTTGACAGCCGTACTTTGGCTCTGTTCCCTGCTGTGTTCTGGCAAAGATCCTTCCTATGCAGTAATTCATGAACACCTTTCTGGGAATATCTGACACAGAAAAAAGAGACAGTCGCCAAACGCGTGTCCCAAGACGAAAACTGTGAAATCCTTTTGTAATTATTTCGCTGAGAGATGTTTTATTGTAACAAATCATGATGACCCTCTAAATCTCTTGGGCAAGTCCGAGCCAAGGACTCGTGTAACAATGTGACAAAAATATGGGTCCAAGAGACATCTATCAACGAAGGAGGGTGAGTGGAGTCGCAAACCTTGTGTTTGCTAAATTTCTGTCTACAACTGAACTCTGTGACTCTGATTCCACAAGCTAAAGCCGTCTGTAAAGCTCTAGAAAGGAACAAAATGACAATTATAGTCAAAGGGAACTAACTGAATTTCATCTGAAGGAGAGCCAAGTCTAGTGCAGAATGATGCAGTTCCTGCTCTGTTAACCCATTTGGTTCCAACGTGGTCTTCCAAAAGGCTTTGGAACACTTAAATGAGTAAACTGAAATAGGGTGTCAGAACACAGATTTCTACACATACACACAGACGTAAAAGTTAGTTTAGGGCAAATGACTGAAAAATCCATACTAACCTGATATAATATTGGGTTACCGCAAGTTTTACAGCCATTTACAGCCTCTTTAAAGGGCAAGTCCAGCCCTAAAATGAAAACTTACATACAGGTAAATCACCCTCCAAAATCCTAAACTGTAATAGTTTGAAATGTGAAATATATAAATCTAACCTAAAATCCTGCACAACGTCCTGTTCCCTGTTTCTACTTCCTGGTTCTTCCAGTTAGTAACTGTCAGTTATGGATTTGACAGTTGACATCACAGCCAATGACAATATTAATCCCGTCTGCCTCTTTCTGAGCATGCCCAGGCTCAGTACAGTTTTCTAAATTGCTTAATTTCCATGAGGACATCCAGAAGCATAGCAGCATACAGTAATGAATTCATAGGACAACTATAATTTATCAACATATTTTAAAGAGGCATTCTTTCTAAAAAATGTTCTTATGAGGGTGGAGTTGCCCTTTAAGTTAAAGGCCAACAATGTTTTGTTTATGATTACTTGATTGACAGCTAAAAAAGATGATTCAGATTGGATATCTAAAGAAATTGGGGACAGATCAACAAAAAAAATGGTACAATGGAGATCCGGAAGCATTATTATTTTCAGTAATGGGCAAATTAAAAAAAAAAAAAATCACTTTGACTAGTGATGATTTCTCGAAACTGCCACAGAAAAATCTGCAGATCTGACGATTTTAAGAAATTTTAGAGAGTCAGGATTTTTCAGGAAAATAATCAAAACTTAAATATTATAAATTGGAAATTTGAAATTGATCGAATACACACAAACTGCAATGGAAAAAAACGCTGTCAGAATGGGCCAGCTTCATGATTTTAGTTTTGAGCTGATCCATGGTAATAAATTTAAAGGGCATGTCCACCCCTTATAAAAACTTTGATATGCGGTAGGCATGCTCCTCCAGCCCCAACCGCATTAATATAATTGTTAGAAGTCCCCCGATCCTTACTTACCTCCCTCTCTCCTCCACTGCAATGTTCCGGCCCTTGCTTGCATGGAATTGCAAGCAGGGGGGGACCGGCAGCCGCATCCGTGATTGGCTGAGAGGCAGCCAATCATGGTCGCGGGCTGCCAGGAGTTCTGAACAGCGGAGGAGAGAGGAAAGGTAAGTAAAATTGGGGGACTTTCTAACAATTATATTAATGCGGTTGGGGCTGGGGGACATGCCCTACCACATAACCAAGGGTTTTAAAAAATGGGAGGGAGAGGGAGGGGGGGAGGGCTGCACTGGCATGCCTACAAACCTTGAAGAGGTTGAGGCAGACTCAGGCACAGCATGAGTCACACACAGCTCTACACAGCAGTTTCTGGACTTTGGAGGGCACAGCAGGGGAACTATTTTGAGCAGAAATGTAAGGTAGGATTGTTTTAAACTACTTGATGTGCCAGTAAGGGTTAAATTTAGGTTTTGGGGGTGGACATGCCCTTTACATATATCCAGTGGTTCTCAAACTTTTTCAGACTGTGGCGCCTCTGGGCAATGCAAATTTATTTCTTAATGTTCACTATGTAACAATGTAACACTACATTGACTGTGAATGTTATTATAGTATACATTTTTACAGTACAAAATAAACAAAAATGTAAGTTATACTGGTGAAAATATTTTCACCACCAAAATTCTGAGGCACGCCCTTGACAAACGCTGATCTAGTCTATCAGGCTATAAAGGCACGCTCCTTAGGCTGGTTTCACACAGGGGGCAACGTTTTGCTCAGGTAGCGTTTTCTGAGCGGATATGTTGTGGAATGCTACTGTACATGCAGCTTTTTTGTGCTACTAAACATTTGGCTCCCTTTTTTTCAATGATACAGTCGCTACAAACCAAAAACTGTTAAAGGCAAGTCCAGCCAAAAAAATTACCTTCTTTAAAATGTGTATTAGCCCCCAAACCCCATTTCGCATAGTTGTCAATTTCAAAGATGCCCCAAGAGTTACTTACCTGACCTGGTCCCTTGCTGCTCTGTGCGCAGCTGCTGCTGACAGCCGCTCCCTTCTGGTTGCAACTGTCAGTTAGGGTGCGACTGTGGCGTCACAGCCACGACCAGGAAGTGAAGCAACAAGCCTCGAAACAGGAGCAGGGGGGCGTGGAATAGCCCGAGGGACCGGGTCATGTAAGTATGCTCGGGGCATCTTTGAAGTCTGTGAACTCTACGATAGTGGGGTTTGGGGGGTAAAACACATTTAAAGAAGATAATTTTTGCTGGACTTGCCTTTACGCAATTCAATACCACACACTACACACTTACACACCTCGGATCAATGTCGAGCACAAAATTACGACCCGTAGTTGTCAAGTAAGTTGGGAAGTTGTCTATGTACGGCCTGCGATAGTTCCTACTATACACTATATCCTAAATTTCTCTAGGGGTTTAGCTGTGAGAATTTTTTATTATGTTGGATGTTTTATTACACACGCTTCAGTGGATTCCTAGACATTTGTCAACACTGCTCATATATCCAAAATGTGACCACCTGATGCCTACAGTTGCCATGGGGCCATCGGTATATCTGCAACTGAGGTAGAGCTGGCTCAATGTTTATCATTTATATTAGGAAAGTTGGGGAACCGTGTCTAATTCGTAGTATTCTTTACCCTTTCCTATCCCCCGAGACCTCGGTACTGTACATTTATCCAAGAGCAGTTAGAAGAAAACAGTCTACAAATATAGCCAGGCCAGAGTGATTAGGTTCAAGCAGGGAAGCAGAAAATAGCAAATAGAAAACTATAGACACTGAATATTCTATTGGATTAACTTGTATTTACGATCTAGCCACATACTTCATTTAATGAAATGGAATGTCATTATGTCCCCAATTTCAGGGAGGTGGGTGACACATTAAGGAAGAACTGGTTGGCACAAATTCCTGGATGAGTCCTTGGGCACTAGTCTGCAGAAGTTCTCCTCTAGCTTGACTGGGTTTCCTCTGGGTATTTGGTTCCCCCACAATCATAAAGATATACTGATAGGTTGTTTTTGTGACAGATCGGTTTCCAAACATCCGACAGGTCGTGGATTTCGGGACTTCGGTGCTTGTTTAGATTTTCAGCAAACGTTTTGAAAAATTCTCGAAAGTAGCCTTTAACGTTCGATAATACTCGAAAATATGATTGGAAACTCAAAAATAGCTAGTACGTGATTGTGATATCACCAGCCCATTGCTCTGCCCCTGCTGCCAAAGGCACTAGCTGCCCAGTTGTTACCACAGAGAAAAATGATTGGTGGAATATTATTTTAATCATTTATCCTAATGATGGCACTCATACAGCAATGAACGTTAATGGGGGGGAAGTATGTTTCATGAACCCTGCTAACTAGAGGTTTATAATTTTGTGGGCAAATCCAACGCAAACCAAAGGAGCTGTGCAGCCTGGATGAGCCACAGGAACTGCCCGTAATGCAAATAATCTTAATTGAAGTCACATATAAGTGACACACCAAAAAGTCACAGTGGCATGATGAAATGTAAAATACACAATGTGTCAGGCGTGACCTTTGTATTGTTTTGATTAGAGATGTAATGTGGGTTCAAATCGAATCTGAGGGTTTTCAAAGGTTTTCGACAAAACTTCGGAACTCCCGGGACATCACGGAACCCTGATTTTCTGAAATAGACGATTATCGAAATCGAAACGGCGAAACGAAAGTAATGATCAATTAGGCAACCTTCGAATTTGTAATATCGGTAACCCTCGAAAATAGTGCTCGATTTCTGTAACTCTCGAAATGAATGCGGAAGGTGGAAAACAGCCGATCGTGAGGAAAGATAGTTTTAAATAAGTTTTGGTTTCTATTTACGGCTCCCCAGACCATTCCCCAGGTCTCTGTGTCATTACAGTAACCTACTATTACTATTGTCCCTCAATATGAACAGAAACTTTCAGGGTTTTTTCTCTCATAGACTTCAATGGATTCATTTTTCAAATTTTCAAACTTCGAAATGTTTGAAAATGTGAAAACGGAACGAAACTCAACATCTCTAGTTTTAATTGTGAATTCAATAAAGATTTATTTGTATACGAGATGTTACTGTGGTTGATCCAGGTAGCACAGCTCCTCTTGGTTGTGTTTGAAGGGGATTGGTTCCAGCCTTGCAAAGGGCCCTGGGCTTAGCTGCACCTGGGCCACTCATCCTACCTGTGAGTATAATTTTGCACCAGATATACACTGCTACCTCCCTCCTTCAACCATTCTCTCTTGCTGCTCCCTACCTTTGGAGATCTCTCTCTCTCTCACTTTGCCTGTGTGACATCCATATACTTTCAGATCTAGACTGTTATCCTACCTTTCTGAGCATCAGCACAACAAATGATGTTAGCCACCCAAGCACTTGTACCCATTGCACCACTTGTATCTGTATGTTGTCCCCCCCACTTAGATTGTAAGTTCTTCAGGGCAGGGATGTCATTCCTAATTGTCGAGGTATGCTCCCTTACCAATTTATACATAACTAACAGCGTTGGCCGTGTATAATGGATGGGTAAAGTATTTTTACGTGCAGGTGTGTGTTTGGCTTAGATGGGAGAGACAGGTGGAAAAAAGAAGTTCACATTTGGTAATGTACGTCATGTATTTAATAGTTATGAGTTGAGGAGGTGACATTGCTGAGGGACATATAGCACATAAAGAGTGCAAGAAAGCAATTAACTAGCTAAATAGAAAATGAAATACGGATTGCCGAACAAAGCAAGTCCAACCCCAAATGTTTTTTAACACTATATAAATGGTAAAAAGATGAGGACTGAGAATGTGGGACCATTAAATAATGGAGCTGAGGAGTGGTTGTAGAGGATGCCGAAAAGGCTAATCTGCTAAACCGTTTTTTTACATCGGTTTTTACTGTTGAGAATCCTTGTCCTACGGTAGGATTGTAGCAATATGCAGGGAAGAAATGAAGAGTTTTCACTTGGATAACGGAGGATATGGTACGGAAACAATTAGACAAATTTAAATATCAATAGCGCCAGGACCAGATGGATTGCATCTAGGATTTAAAAGAGCTTAGTTCAGTTCTAGCTAGACCACTGTTTCTCATATTTTCAGATTCGCTTTTGGGTCTGGGGATGTGCCACTGGATGGAAAAAAACCAATGATACATACCAATATTCAAAAAGGTTAGTCGTTCACAGCCTGGTAACTATAGACTAGCCTAACATCAGTGGTAGGGAAAGGTGATGGAAACTTTGTTAGGGATCATATCCTTGACTTTGTCTCAGAGACATCTTATTAGTAGTAGTCAGCATGTATTTATAACTGTGTTATCTGGACCGCAAACAGAGAGTGTGGTTAATGGAGCTACATCTATGTGGGCTAAAGTTCTAAGCGGAGTGCCTCAGGGTCTGTACTGGGGCCGCTTCTGTTTAATCTGTTTTAAATGACTAGAAGGGGGCATTGAGAGCAAGGTCTTGTGTTTCTGATGACACTAAATTACAGAGCTTGGAAACTTCCAATGATGTGCAAGTGCTGCAAGCAGACCTAGATAGATTATTCAAAATGGGCAGCAGAATGGCAGATGAGATTCAATGTTATAAATGTAAGGTGATGCATTTGGGATTTAATAACTCCCTGTGCCATCTACACCATAAATAACTCTGTGTTAAGTTCATCTGTAATGGAAAAAGATTAGATAACAGACTTAGCTGTAGCAAACAATGCCAGGTAGCAACAGCTAGGCTAGCAAGATATTGTCTTGTATAAAAAGGGGAATGATCAAGAGAGAAAAATATTATTCTCCCTCTTACAAGGCACTGGTAAGGCCTCATTTGGAATATGCGGTGCAGTTTTGGAATCCCATATACAAAAGGGACATCTTGGAAATTGAGACAGTTCAGAGAAGGGCAACTAAATGAATAAGGGAATGGAGGGGCTTGAATATGCAGGCAGATTAGACAGTTAGGGCTGTTTACATTGGAGAAGCGCGTTTGCGTGGGGACATGATAACCTTATAAAATATATAATGGGCCATACATGAACTCTCTGGTGCAGTGTTACTAATAGGTCATATCAGAGGACACGTGGACATCCTTTAAGGTTGGAAGAAAAGAAGTTTCATCTTCAATTAGGAGAGGTTTCTTTACAGTGAGAACGGTGAAACTGTGGAACTGTCTTCCAGCAGAGGTGGTAATGGCAAGATCAATGAATAACTTTAAAAAGGCCTGGATAAGTTTCTAAAACTAAAAATATTGAGAATTACTGGTATTAATGCATATAGATCTGGTTGATCCAGGGATACTTTCCGATTGCCGTTTGGAGTCAGGAGGAATTTTTCTCCCCTTTTTAGCTGGGTTTTTTTGCCTTCCTCTGGATCAACTGTTAGTAGGGTAAAAAAAGTGAATCGTTGGACTTGATGGACGTCTGTCTTTATTCAACCTTAATTACTATATTACTATGTTACATGTTTATTGCAAAACCTTATTACAACGTTATCAGTTTTTCCGCTTGGAGCTAAATATACAAATGTTGGGGGAACCTACTCGTACATGCTACATGGAATTTGCCATTGGGAAATTAGTTGATTGCAACTGAATACGCAGTACTTGAGCGACTGGCGTCATTTCTCTGATCATGTGACGTGCGGCTCTTTGTCTTTGTTGTTAAGTCGGGCTTCATTCTGTTGCGCTGTTGCACATTAGTAGCAGTATGTCACCTTGTTTGCACTTTACCTTTATCCTTGCTCAAGGATCACTTTATATTGACTATTAGATCCCAATCAATAAAGTTACTTTCTGGTCGATTGAAAGTGCCATGATGTCTTTGTTCTTTTAGTTGTAACTGTCGTGAAGTGTGTGACATGTGGGCAGTGTGTGTCTGTTTCTTAAGCCCGTAATGCAGTTTACGTGTAGTCCTGTGTAGTCCATACCCCCCAACCATCCTGGTTTGAATAGGTGGATGGGGCATATCTACGATGTTGCGGTGAGTGGAGGCACGGCATTCTAGGGTGTGGATGGTTTGGGGTTGTGTCTGTGATGTTATGGTGTCCAGGAGGCTGGGACGTGACATTTGGTGGTCGCGATATTTGGGGGCATGGCCACGTTGTTTCAAAGCATGGGCATGGCTGTGCCACTTAGGGGTGTGGTGTTTGGGGGCATGGATAGGCTGTTTGTGTGATGTGGGTATGATTCTGGAACAGACCTGGATGTTTGGGGTGTGTGGCCATGATGTACGGGGCGGACCATAATGTTTTGGTTTTTTGGGGGCATGACCACAATATCGGTAGCGTGGTCACAACATTTGGTGGCATGGTTGCAATGCATGGCAGTTATCTTTGGGGGACGTGGCCTTGATGGTTGGGGTATGAGCGTGACCGTAATGTTTGGGGGTGTGGCTGTGACCAGCAATATCTGGGGGCATAGTCACATTCCAAGAGGCTCTGGTTTAAATTTCTTAGCATGACAATAACCCGCAAATGTGATTCATTTCACACAATAGTACCACGTGTCTTTCCAGGGTTTATATTCTGTATATAAATGTCATTCATATCACCAATAGCAACATAGTCTTTCCAGGGTTTATATTTGTATATAATGTCATTCATATCACCAATAGTAATATAGTCTTTCCAGGGTTTATATTGTATATAAATGTGATTCATAACCATAGTAACATAGTCTTTCCAGGGTTTATTTGTATATAAATGTCATTCATATCACCAATAGTAACATAGTCTTTCCAGGGTTTATATTGTATATAAATGTGATTCATATAACCAATAGTAACATAGTCTTTCCAGGGTTATATTTGTATATAAATGTCATTCATATCACCATAGTAACATAGGGGCATATTTCTAAAAAGACGAAATTAGCGGAAAAAAATTACCGCCGCACATCGCGGCCGCGAAAATAGCGCTATCGCTGTATTATAACGGCGAGCGCCATTCCCGCGATATGTATCGCGGCCGCGATGTGTTGCGGTAATTTTAAGTCCTTAAAATCCCTTCCCGACGCCTCTCCTAAGGGGGCGGGGCATACACCCCACCCCCCCACAACCCCCCGCGGCTCTTAAAGAGCCCTTGGGCGGCGTCTTCGGGCTGGCGACACCAACCCCACTCAGGTCGCCGATGCCAGGCAGACTCACTGCGGCCGCCAGTGAGCCCGCTGGCACCGCCAGCCTCAGCGGAGCCGATGTTGCCAGCCGCTTCTTTCTTCTATCTTCAGCCACCAATAGTAACATGTCTTTCCAGGGTTTACATTTGTATATAAATGTGATTCATATCACCAATAGTAACATAGTCTTTCCAGGGTTTATATTTGTAATAAATGTCATTCATATCACCAATAGTAACACAGTCTTTCCAGGGTTTATATTTGTATATAAATGTCATTCATATCACCAATAGTAACATAGTCTTTCCAGGGTTTATATTTGTATATAAATGTCATTCATATCACCAATAGTAACACAGTCTTTCCAGGGTTTATATTTGTATAAAATGTCATTCATATCACCAATAGTAACACAGTCTTTCCAGGTTTATATTTGTATAAATGTATTCATATCACCAATAGTAACACAGTCTTTCCAGGGTTTTATTTGTATATAAATGTAAATCATATCACCAATAGTAACATAGTCTTCCAGGGTTTATATTTGAAACCTTCCAGGAGCAAATTGTAATGTCTTACAGACCTTGTTATAGAAGCTGTTGTCTGTGTGTGCAGCTTCTGAGTTGTGTAGCCGTACAGTTGTTGTGTCACTGAAGGGGACTCTGTGTCTGTGTTGTTGAAGTCGGGCAGCACACAGAGCCCAGGCCCTTCGTCTGAGTTACTGAATTGGGGAATCACACTCTGCAAGTGACGGGCAGGTCAAACTTGCTTCACGGTGTCGGCCCTTCAGAGGGCGTCACCGTAATGTGGGATGCATTCAGGGGTGTGGCTGTGAGGTGAGCAGATACAGTACATATATACACAATATATATATATACATAGCAGAAGGGTTAGTAGCGAGCGCACTCACCATGTATACATCCACCTGGTGCTTCCGGGTAGGATAATCAGTGGAAAATGTGGTAAAGAGCACTCCTAGGGTTTATGAAGAAATCAATTTATTGTGGCGTCTACGCGTTTCGGTCTGACCACGGACCATTCTCAAGACAATATGCCCTTATATGCAAGATTTCTGCTTTATATATTAGATTTATATATATGTTTCTTAACCAATATAAAATTGTATTTACTTGAATTTTTATCTATCTGTACAATGGCTTGCACTTATCCCCTTGTTTAAATACTCTGTATTTTATAATGTACAGCGCTGCGTACCCAGTGGCTCTTTATAATTAAATTATACATACATACATACTACATACATACACTGTGAAATACCACCAAATTTAGTCCATGGGGTTTGACTAGCAAAGGGCTGGGGGTCGGCCCACCCGGCCCTATCGTCAGGGAAAGTAAGTTTTCCCCTACCGCTTTAGTGTTAAAGGCATTGAGCTGGTCTATTTCTGCTGTCTTTTTGACTCATTTTGTGGGCCAAACTACAGGTGAATTATTGAGCCAAATTTGGCAAAAAAATTGGTTTGTAAATTTCTGGTTTCAATAATTTTGAGGCTTGTGGGTTCAGCCATATCTAGTAGGAACTGCTGGGACACCATATCCACATTCATCTTCACAAATGGACAGTCTGGATTGCAGAAATGTGTTATCTATGAATTCTTGGATTTTTTTTTTTTCTTGGAAAAAAAACATTAAATTAAAATACAAACTAAAAATCTCAACATAAAAGCTTTAATTTCTGTGCAAAAGAGATTTGATGATTGAGGTATAATAAAATGGTAATTATAGCCTTAATGCTTCTATACTTGGCTGGAGGAAAATAAGAAGTTAAGAAAACACTAAGCAAAAAAGCTATTTTAAAAAAAAAAACACAGTTTGGAAATGAATGTATTCAAAGCATATTAAATCTTTCTAGAATCCGGTTATTGATTTTTACATGCTTTCATGTGTAGTCTAAAGCATTTTTCTTCATATTTCAGTCGATGGAAATAATACAAAATCATTGAAACTGAAAGTCTAAATGAAGGCAATATTCTGGAAGCTGATATTTAATGCGATAAATATCTGTAATGTTGGGAGAAATCGTTATGAGGACTAATACAGAGACCCTCAGAGCTTAGTCAGGATAGAAAATCCCCTTAGTTCGGTTGGCTCTTTGGTTGATATTTTGGATATGTCACCTACGTTGCTAGACAGAGTGCAAATATGACATTTCGGCGTTTTGTGGGGGGGGGGGTTGATCCTTTACTGACTGTTTAGAATTAAAAGAATGATCACCCACACCATAAATCAAATGTCATGGGCTGCAGTCTAGTGGAACCATATACATTTTTCATGATGTATGGCTGCTTGAAGGCTTTGGAAACAGTGACTGTGCCAAAAATACACCAAGTGTGCTTTACACTTACTCAACCGTGATGTGTGCTTAGAGCGAGGGAGAATAGAGGAGTATAATAAATATTATTTGGTGGGATGTGCTTTTTTCTGTTAATGCTGGATTATGTTGGTTCTTGTTTTATGAGCCAGTTATTTTATTACACTAGACCAAGGACGTCAAATCATTTGGCTGCTGATGAACTACAAATCTTCCCTGTGACAGTCATGTTCTATTTATTAAACCAGTATTTGCACTTGACGGAATTAAAAATGTATTTTCTTTCTGCATATCTCACACTTTATACGGCCCACAGCCATGCATTACCTGGGCAAGCCTTCTCTCGGACAGGCCCCTCAAAATATGACCACTGACATGTTAAGATTGTCTTTTGTTTTAGAAGAAGATAAGAAAATCAGGTTATGTTTCTATACCTTTTACTACTTATCACTGACGTGAACGTAAATAATAGTAATATTGGGTCAGTACCGATTCTTTCCATGTAACATTCATGAGACATTCCCAGATGGATAACGTATGTATGTATAGTAGTATGTGAATTTTATTTATAAATTGCCACTTGGGTACGCAGTGCTGTACATCGTAAATTTAGAGTATACAAACAAGTATACCAACACTTATCGTGCAAGCCATTATACAGATAGATACAATTAAATTAATACAATTTCTACATTGGTTAAGAAAGCATATATAAATTATCTACAATGGATATAAGTGCAACAAGTCTCGACACATTAGGAATGAGTCCCTGCCCTGAGAGCTTATAATCTAAGTGGGGGGACACATACAGAGACAAGTGGGGGGATGGGTACAAAGTGTTTAAAAGGCTAAAAATCATTAGTTATGCTGATGCTCAGAAAGGTAGGATAACAGTGTAGATTTGAAAGCATTAATGGATGTCACCAGGCGAAGCAAGAGAGGGGAGATCCCTAATTAGGAGCAGCAAGGTGAATGGTTTAAGGCGGTAGCGCAGCGTTTGTTGGGGGTTTGTGGAGATGATTTCCAGCGAGGAATGGAGGGCATGGCCTGGAACATAAAGGACCAAAGAGAAGATAAGTAGGGAGGTGCAGTAAGCGAAGGTTTTTAAGGTTAAAAGTAGGTGTTGAATATGATTCTTTGTTTGATGGGAAGCCACCCTATGGACTGATGTATCGGATTTGCGGATTCTCTTTTGAAAAGAGCGGATGATCCAACTGCCGTTTAAAATAGACGGAGAGAAGAGAGATGAGAGGCCGGGAGTCCAAGTAGTAAAATGTTACAGTAGTCAAGACGGGAGATTATAAGGGCATGGGTGAGCATTTTAGTAGTGACAAAAAGAAAAAGGGCGATCTTGGCAATATTGCAAAGGAGAAAACGCAGGTCCTAGCGACATTGTTAATGTAATGATGGAAGGAAAGAGAGAAGAAAAGGCAGCGTGCAGATTCAACTGGTTAATGACCATATGTTCAATAGAGATGGAGAAGGGAGGACTAGGTTCCAGTTTAGGGGGGAAATGATTAATTCCGTTTGGTGATTGAGTTTAAGGGCGGCAGTGCACCATCCAGGAAGAGAGAGAGCAGACATTTAGAGGTTTGGGATTGAACTTCAGGGGTTAGCGTGGGGGTGAACAAGTAAATTTAGTTATCAGCTTATAGGTGATACTTAAAACCGAAAGAAATGATTATTTCTCCCAGAGAGATAGTGTAGAGGGAGGGTCCTAAAACCAAGCCCTGAGGGACACGCTGCAGCTTGATTTCGGATGCCCAGAGAATAGAATCTGCATAAAAGAGAGTGGTCCACAGTATCAAAGGCAGCCGATAGGTCAAGGAGAATGCAGACCGAGAACTGTCCTTTGGCTTTGGCAGCTTGTAGGTTATTTGAGACTTTCAGAGGGCCGTTTCAGTTGGATGACTCGATCGGAATCCTGATTGCAACGGGTCCAATGGTTATTAGAATGGAGGTAATTAGTCATGCGTGTAGAGACGAAAGTTCTAAGAGTTTAATGCAAACGGTAATAATGCTTTTGATTGACAGCACACAGTAACATGGGTCGTAAAGTAATCGTGCTGGGTGGTTTTCAGGAACTTCACAAGGTAAATTCCAACTTAAAGGGCAAGTCCAGCCCCGAAATGAAAATTTACATACAGGTAATCACCCCCCAAAACCCTAAACGGTAATAGTTTGAAATGTGAAATATATAAGTCTAACCTGAAATCCTGTACAATGTCTTGTTGCCCCAGTTTCTTCTTCCTTGTTCTTCCAGTTGGTAACTGTCAGTTATGGATTTGACAGTTGACATCACAGCCAATGACCGAATGTTAATCCCCTGTCTGCCTCTTCTGAGCATGCCAGGCTCTAAATGCTCAGTACAGGTTTCAAATTGCTCAGTTCCACGAGGCATCCAGAATCATAGCAGGCATACAGTAATGAATTCCTAGGACGTATGATATACAACATATTTTAAAGAGGCCGTTCTTTCTAAAAGATGTTCTTATGATGGGTGGAGTTGTCCTTTAAAGCTAAACTTAGAAAGTCCCTATTTGGAATCTTCCTCTCCATTACGATTGGAGAACCATTCTTGTCCCAAATAAGACACAAACAGGGAGATTCACTAAAAATTCTTATCGTTTAAAATGGTGCTAATTTTGCCCCAAACAATCAGATATTATTTAGCATTTGAAAGCTAAAATCTGATTGGTTGGGCAATTAGCGCCATTTCTAACGATAAGAATTTTTATTGAATCTCCCTGTTAGGGCCTTATTTATAAAGATTTATATATATAAAGGTTCGATAATATCCAATAAAAAATGTTCTCAGGTTACCCACCCCAACCGCTATAATAAAACTAAAAAAAACTTTCAGATTTTACTTACAGTGCGACCAATTTTTGGTTTTAAAGGTGGAAATGCCCTTTAAATTGCCCAGTATCATAAATAAAGTGAAATGGAAATTCAGCATTATAGGAAGTTTTCAGGGAATTAAATTTTTTTGTTGGACTCAACAAGGTCACAATAATCAATTGCCACAGGTTTCTCTTTCCATCTCTTTAATTCTGGAGGTAACTGCAAACAATCTACCTACAAACATTGTAAAGAATGTTCATGTACCCACACATAAAAGAGGGATGGAAAAACAATTACCCTTGGGTTTGGGTTTATAAGGATGATTAGCCAGTGATAAGCGTCTTCTGAATTCAACTAATCAACTAACCGCACATACAAGCAAAATGCTGCTCATTCATCCAGGGCCGCTGCACTGTTTTCCATAGTTAAAGACGTGACAGACACTTTAAGATCAGTTAGCGCGACTTATCACGACTTTCACCAAAAGACACCCACGCAACGGGTGCAAGCGATACAGCTTTGCACTAGATTTAGTGTGAGTTTGAAATGCCAGCACACAACCTGATAAGAAATTCGATATATAATCTAACATGTAGCCAGGCTTCATGTGACCAGCCACAGGATCACAAGGCAATTTTTACCCAATGAGTATCCCCCACCCGTTCTGAGCATTTACAAACAAAAGGAAACGGGGCAGAAAACTCTAGGATCCTTTGTTTATTCATTGCACACTTTGTGCATGTAGCTTATTGCCACATTTAGAAGATACTAACACGGGGTAAATATGTCCCCTAGACTTTCCCTGTACACAGTTCTTACATGATTGTATTGTTGTTCATTGAATAAAGGAACAGAAAACATCCCAGAGCTGCTGTCCTTTCCTTTGTTGTAGAATTGTTTGTAAAATGTCTAAACAGCAGTGTTGTTGAATAATAACCATATTGATTCTGCATGGAGTGTGGACTATATATTCGCACTCGGACATCCCTATTTTACAGGATAAACGTCTATGATGTTCTTAATTTGTGAAAAGAATCCAACATGGAAATAAGAAAGGAGGAATAGGAATTAATTTAAGGGATATGCTAAAAATTTTACACAAGATACGTATCAAGGTTCTCAACATTGTTAATCAGAGAACAAAGTAGAAAGATAAGGATTAATGAAAATGTGAAATGGTTTATATTAAAGATTAATTAATAACCTCCGAAACAGGCAAATAGTAAAGGAAATTATCAGCAAGAAAATGTCTAAATGCAAATAGCAAAACCAAAGTATTAATTAGTATTATCAAGGGTAATAGTTAGAAAGTGTATAGTTTTAATCTAAAATCAGAATGGATGGTAGAAATCAGTTCTCTATTTTTGGTCCACATTATATTCATAATAATAATAATAATAATATATATATTATTATATTTTCCATATTGATATTACTATTAGTGTTATTACTATTGTTAAAATTGATTAATAAATAATAACCCTTCAATATAGCACAAGCATTGTATTGGAAGCGCACACTTGTCCTCAGTTTCAAACTGTTTATTATAACACACACATGAACAACGTTTCGGAGAACACTATGTCTCCTTCATCATTATATACTCACACAATGTCCCTTACCTTAAATAAACATTGGTTAACTATAACCCCTCCCTCCTAATCCTGGGGGAGGATTAGTGTAACTTCCTAGTCAATTAATTAACACATACAATAATCAGTGTGCAATACTCAGTGTCCCTGTATATCAAATCCAATATCAATATATGTCCAAGATCATTATTAATACAATCCAAAGTTTTTCTTGTGGGTGGCGTTGATGTTTCGTAAACCGGTGGATGTGCAATAGAGAAAAAGAGAAAACAAGAAAAAATGCATATAATATATATATAAACAATATATTGAATAAACCCACATCTTAAAATATAGAATCGTATTATTTCTATTACATTCCATTATTCTTATATACCCTTCAGATATACAATTTACATTTAACCATGTCCCCTAGTTTCTGATCATCATGAAAATTCTTCCATGTAGCTGCAGCATACGGGATGTGAAAAAAACTTCTCGTAATGCCATCTTCTTTAACCCACCTCCCTCCCACATTCCGGGACTGATCCAGGACTGGCCTGGCCAATGGGAATGCTCTTTGAAGTGCTTGTTCCCATTAGGCAAATACCAGAACTCTTATGAAGTCGGGTCTAGACTAGATATTAATAGCCGTTTTTTCAAACGCCGGTATGGAACCCAGCGGTAAGGACACAGTGGTATAGGTCCTCACTCTGGGTGCTATAGCGGTATAGGTGCTCACTCTGGGTGCTATAGCAGTATAGGTCCTCACTCTGGGTGCTATAGCGGTATAGGTCCTCACTCTGGGTGCTATAGCGTATAGGTGCTCACTCTGGGTTCTATACATTATAGTCCTCACTCTGGGTGCTATATTGGTATAGTCCTTACTCTGGGTGCTATAGCAGTATAGTCCTCACTCTGGGTGCTATAGCATTATAGTCCTCACTCTGGGTGCTATATTGGTATAGTCCTTACTCTGGGTGCTATAGCATTATAGTCCTCACTCTGGGTGCTATAGCGGTATAGGTCCTCACTCTGGGTGCTATAGCAGTATAGGTCTCCACTGTGAGTGTTATAGCAGTATAGGTCCTCAGTCTGGGTGCTATAGTGGTATAGTCCTCACTCTGGGGCTATAGCAGTATGGTCCTCACTCTGGGTGCTATAGCGGTATAAGTCCTCACTCTGGATGCTATAGCGGTATAGTCCTCACTCTGGGTGCTACAGCGGTATAGGTCCTCATTCTGGGTGCTATAGCGGTATAAGTCCTCACTCTGGGTGCTATAGCAGTATAGGTCCTCACTCTGGGTGCTATAGCGGTATAGGTCCTCACTCTGGGTGCTATAGCGGTATAGGTCCTCACTCTGGGTGCTATAGCGGTATAGGTCCTCACTCTGGGTGCTATAGCAGAATAGGTCCTCACTCTGGGTGTATAGCAGTATAGGTCCTCATTCGGGTGCTATAGTGGTATAAGTCCTCACTCTGGGTGCTATAGCGTTATAGGTCCTCACTCTGGGTGCTATAGCGGTATAGGTCCTCACTCTGGGTGCTATAGCAGTATAGATCCTCACTCTGGGTGCTATAGTGGTATAGGTCCTCACTCTGGGTGCTATAGCGGTATAGTCCTCATTCTGGGTGCTATAGCACTATAGGACTTCACTCTGGTTGCTATTGTGGTATAGTTTCTCACTCTGGGTGCTATAGCGGTTTAGGTCCTCACTCTGGGTGCTCATAGCGCTATAGGTCCTCACTCTGGATGCTATAGTGGTAGTTCCTCACTCTGAGTGCTATAGTGGTATAGTCCTCACTCTGGGTGCTATAGCTGTATAGGTCCTCACTCGGGTGCTATAGCGGTAAAGGTCCTAATCTGGGTGCTATATTATTATAGTCCTCACTCTGGGTGCTAAGCTATAGGTCTTCACTCTGGGTGCTATAGCGGTATAGGTCCTCACTCTGGGTGCTATAGCAGTATAGGTCCTAAATCTGGGTGCTATATTATTATTTCCTCACTCTGGGTGCTATAGCAGTATAGGTCTTCACTCTGGGTGCTATAGCGGTATAGGTCCTCACTCTGGGTCTATAGAATAAGTCCTCACTCTGGGTGCTAAAGCAGTATAGGTCCTCACTCTGGGTGCTATAGCGGTATAGTTCCTCACTCTGGGTGCTATAGTGGTATAGTCCCATTCTGGGTGCTATACGCTATAGGTCCTCCTCTGGTGCTATAGCAGTATAGTCTTCCACTCTGGGTGCTATAGCACTATAGGTCCTTACTCTGGGTGCTATAGCGGTAGAGATCCTCACTCTGAGTTAGCGTGGGGGGTGAACAAGAAATTTAGTTATCAGCTTATAGGTGATACTTAAAACCGAAGAAAATGATTATTTCTCCCAGAGAGATAGTGTAGAGGGAGGGTCCTAAAACCAAGCCCTGAGGGACACGCTGCAGCTTGATTTCGGATGCCCAGAGAATATAGAATCTGCATAAGAAGAGAGGGGTCCCAGTATCAAAGGCAGCCGATAGGTCAAGGAGAATGCAGACCGAGAACTGTCCTTTGGCTTTGGCAGTTGTAGGTTATTTGAGACTTTTCAGAGGGGCCGTTTCAGTTGGATGACTCGATCGGAATCCTGATTGCAAGGGTCCAATGGGTTATTAGAATGGAGGTAATTAGTCATGCGTGTGTGTAGAGACGGAAGTTCTAAGAGTTTAGATGCAAACGGTAATAATGCTTTTTGATTGACAGCCCACATGTAACATGGGTCGTAAAGTAATCGTGCTGGGTGGTTTTCAGGAACTTCACAAGGTAAATTCCAACTTAAAGGGCAAGTCCAGCCCCGAAATGAAAATTTACATACAGGTAATCACCCCCCAAAACCCTAAACGGTAATAGTTTGAAATGTGAAATATATAAGTCTAACCTGAAATCCTGTACAATTTGTTGTTGCCCCAGTTTCTTCTTCCTTGTTCTTCCAGTTGGTAACTGTCAGTTATGGATTTGACAGTTGACATCAGCCAATGACCGAATGTTAATCCCCCGTCTGCCTCTTCTGAGCATGCCCAGGCTCAGTAAATGCTCGTACAGGTTTCTAAATTGCTCAGTTTCCACGAGGCATCCAGAATCATAGCAGGCATACAGTAATGAATTCCTAGGACAAAGTATGATATATCAACATATTTTAAAGAGGCCGTTTTCTAAAAGATGTTCTTATGATGGTGGAGTTGTCCTTTAAAGCTAAACTAGAAAGTCCCTATTTTGGAATGTCTTTCTCTCCATTACGATTGGAGAACCATTCTTGTCCCAAATAAGACACAAACAGGGAGATTCACTAAAAATTCTATCGTTTAAAATGGTGCTAATTTTGCCCCAAACAATCAGATATTATTTAGCATTTGAAAGCTAAATCTGATTGGTTGGGGCAAAATTAGCGCCATTTCTAACGATAAGAATTTTATTGAATCTCCCTGTTAGGGCCTTATTTATAAAGATTTATTATATAAAGGTTCGATAATATCCAATAAAAAATGTTCTCAAGGGTTACCCACCCCCAACCGCTATAATAAAAAAAAAAAACTTTCAGATATTTACTTACAGTGCGACCAATTTTTGGTTTTAAAGGTGGAAATGCCCTTTAAATTGCCCCGTATCATAATAAAGTGAAATGGAAATTAGCCTTATAGGAAGTTAGTTCAGGGAATTAAATTTTTTTGTGGACTCAACAAGGTACAATAATCAATTGCCACAGGTTTTCCTCTTTCCATCTCTTTAATTCTGGAGGTAAACTGCAAACAATCTACCTACAAACATTGTAAAGAATGTTCATGTACCCCACACTAAAAGAGGGATGGAAAAACAATTACCCTTGGGTTTGGGTTTATAAGGATGATTAGCCAGTGATAAGCGTCTTCTGAATTCAACTAATCAACTAACCGCACATACAAGCAAAATGCTGCTCATTCATCCAGGGCCGCTGCACTGTTTTCCATAGTTAAGAGCGTGACAGACATTTAAGATCAGTTAGCGCGACTTTATCACGACTTTATCAGCAAAAGACACCCACGCAACTGGTGCAAGCGATACAGCATTTGCACTAGATTTAGTGTGAGTTTGAAATGCCAGCACACAAACCTGATAAGAAATCGATATATAATCTAACATGTAGCCAGGCTTCATGTGACCCGCCACAGGATCACAAGGCAGTTTTACCCAATGAGTAATCCCCACCCATGGGTCTGAGCAATTTACAAACAAAAGGAAACGGGGCAGAAACTCTAGGATCCGTTTGTTATTCAGTGCAACTTTGTGCAGTAGCTTATTGCCACATTATTAGAAGATACTAACACGGGGAAATATGTCCCCTAGACTTTCCCTGTACACAGTTCTTACATGATTGTATTGTTGTTTCATTGAATAAAGGAACAGAAACATCCCAGAGCTGCTGTCCTTACCTTTGTTTGTAGAATTGTTTGTAAAATGTCTATACAGCAGTGTTGTTGAATGAATAAACATATTGATTCTGCATGGGGTGTGGACTATATATTGCAACTCGGACATCCCTATTTTACAGGATAAACGTCTATGATATGTTCTTAATTTGTGAAAAAGAATCCAACATGGAAATAAGAAAGGAGGAATAGGAAATTAGATTTAAGGGATATGCTAAAAATATTTACATGCAAGATACAGTATCAAGGTTCTCAACATTGTTAATCAGAGAACAAAGTAGAAAGATAAGGATTAATGAAAATGTGAAATGGTTTATATTAAAGATTAATTAAATAACCTCCCAGAACAGGAAATAGTAAAGGAAATTATCAGCAAGAAAATGTCTAAATGCAAATAGCAAAACCAAAGTATTAATTAGTATTATCAAGGTAATAGTAGAAAGTGTAAGTTAATCTAAAATCAGAATGGATGGTAGAAATCAGTTCTCTATTTTTGGTCCACATATATTCATATAATAATAATAAATAATAATAATTATTATATTATTTTCCATATTGATATTACTATTAGTGTTATTACTATTGTTAAAATATGGATTAATAAATAATAACCCTTCAGATATAGCAAAGCATTGTATTGGAAGCGCACACTTGTCCTCAGTTTCAAACTGTTTATTATAACACAACATGAACAACGTTTCGGAGAAAACTATGTCTCTTCATCAGGTAAAACTCACACAATGTGTCCCTTCACCTTAAATAAACATTGGTTAACTATAACCCCTCCCTCCTAATCCAGTGGGAGGGATTAGTGTAACTTCCTAGTGCAATAATAATAACACATACAATAATCAGTGTGCAATACTCAGTGTCCCTGTATATCAAATCCAATTACATATAATGTCCAAGATCATTATTAATACAATCCAAAGTTTTTCTTGGTGGGTGGGTTGATGTTCGTAAACTGTGGATGTGCAAAAAGAGAAAAGAGAAAAACAAGAAAAAAATGCATTTATATATATATATAAAACAATATATTGAATAAAACCAACATCTTAAAATATAGAATCGTATTATTCTATTACATTCCATTATTCCTATACCCTTCAGATATACAATTTACATTTAACCAATGTCCCTAGTTTCTGATCATCATGAATAGATTCCATGTAGCTGCAGCATACGGGGATGTGAAAAAAACTTCTCGTAATGCCATCTTCTGTAACCCACCTCCCCCCACATTCCGGGACTGATCCAGGACTGGCCTGGCCAATGGGAATGCTCTTGAAGAGTGCTGTTCCCATTAGGCAAATACCAGAACTCTTATGAAGTCGGGTCTAGACTAGATATAATAGCCGTTTTTTCAAACGCCGGTATGGAACCCAGCGGTAAGGACACAGTGGTATAGGTCCTCACTCTGGGTGCTATAGCGGTATAGGTGTCACTCTGGGTGCTATAGCAGTATAGGTCTCACTCTGGGTGCTATAGCGGTATAGGTCCTACTCTGGGTGCTATAGCGGTATAGGTGCTCACTCTGGGTGCTATAGCATTATAGTCCTCACTCTGGGGGCTATATTGGTATAGTCCTTACTCTGGGTGCTATAAGCAGTATAGTCCTCACTCTGGGTGCTATAGCATTATAGTCCTCACTCTGGGTGCTAATTGGATAGTCCTTACTCTGGGTGCTATAGCATTATAGTCCTCACTCTGGGTGCTATAGCGGTATAGGTCTCACTCTGGGTGCTATAGCAGTATAGGTCTCCACTGTGAGTGTTATAGCAGTATAGGTCCTCAGTCTGGGTGCTATAGTGGTATAGTCCTCACTTGGGTGCTATAGCAGTATAGGTCCTCACTCTGGGTGCTATAGCGGTAAAGTCCTCTATGGATGCTATAGCGGTATAGTCTCACTCTGGGTGCTACAGCGGTATAGGTCCTCATTCTGGGTGCTATAGCGGTTAAGTCCTCACTCTGGGTGCTATGCAGTATAGGTCCTCACTCTGGGTGCTATAGCGGTATAGGTCCTCACTCTGGGTGCTATAGCGGTATAGGTCTCACTCTGGGTGCTATAGCGGTATAGGTCCTCACTCTGGGTGCTATAGCAGAATAGGTCCTCCATCTGGGTGCTATAGCAGTATAGGTCCTCATTCTGGGTGCTATAGTGGTATAAGTCCTCACTCTGGGTGCTATAGCGGTATAGGTCCTCACTCTGGGTGCTATAGCGGTATAGGTCCTCACTCTGGGTGTGCTATAGCAGTATAGATCCTCACTCTGGGTGCTATAGTGGTATAGGTTCTCACTCTGGGTGCTATAGCGGTAGTCCTCATTCTGGGTGCTATCACTATAGGACTTCACTTGGGTGCTATTGTGGTATAGTTTCTCACTCTGGGTGCTATAGCGGTTTAGGTCCTCACTCTGGGTGCTATAGCGCTATAGGTCCTCACTCTGGATGCTATAGTGGTAGTTCTCACTCTGGTGCTATAGTGGTATAGTCCTCACTCTGGGTGCTATAGCTGTATAGGTCTCCACTCTGGGTGCTATAGCGGTAAAGGTCCTAAATCTGGGTGCTATATTATTATAGTCCTCACTCTGGGTGCTATAGCAGTATAGGTCTTCACTCTGGGTGCTATAGCGGTATAGGTCCTCACTCTGGGTGTATAGAGTATAGGTCCTAAATCTGGGTGCTTATTATTATAGTCCTCACTCTGGGTGCTATAGCAGTATAGGTCTTCACTCTGGGTGCTATAGCGTGATAGGTCCTCACTCTGGGTGCTAAAGCAGTATAGGTCCTCACTCTGGGTGCTATAGCGGTATAGGTCCTCACTCTGGGTGCTATAGTGGTATAGTCTCATTCTGGGTGTATAGCGCTATAGGTCCTCACTCTGGATGTATAGCAGTATAGTTTCCTCCTGTCTATAGCAATAGGTCCTTATCTGGGTGCTATAGCGTAGAGATCCTCACTCTGGGTGCTATAGTGGTATAGATCCTCACTCTGGGTGCTATAGAGGTATAGGCCTCACTCTGGGTGCTATAGTGGTATAGGTCCTCACTCTGGGTGCTATAGCTGTATAGGCCTCACTCTGGGTGCTATAGCAGTATAGGTCCTTACTCTGGGTGCTATAGCGGTAGAGATCCTCACTCTGGGTGCTATAGTGGTATAGATCCTCACTCTGGGTGCTATAGTGGTATAGGCCTCACTCTGGGTGCTATAGTGGTATAGATCCTCACTCTGGGTGCTATAGCTGTATAGGCCTCACTCTGGGTGCTATAGATGTATAGGCCTCACTCTGGGTGCTATAGTGGTATAGATCCTCACTCTGGGTGCTATAGTGGTATAGTCCTCATTCTAGGTGCTATCAGTGGAGAGCAGGGGCATACCGCAAATATACACAGTTTAATTATTTAAAATAAGAAAAAACATTTGGCCGGGGACATACATTTTATTTGATTTTCAGCACATTTAATCTTTTAATTTGACCTTTTTTCATGAATTACAGTAAACAGAGATCTTAAAAAAATTCAAACTTTCTCATTAGTACATGATAACTCCCTGAAAATCCGCACCTTTCCAAAGTTAATTCTTCCTGCACCCCCATTGTACTCACCAAAACATCAGTCCAAAGGGTATTTGCTTTTCTTGCGCGCCTGCTCCAGAGAACCTTTAATACGAGCCATTTTCTTCACGCTTTTCAACGTGAGTTTACTACAACTGAGAGACAAAGATATTCTGGCACTTAGAAAAGCTTCAGTGGGTAAAGTCTGTTATACAGGCTGCAAAGCCATCTGGACTTGCTGCTGAAAAGGTTGGACATGGTTATAGGCAAGATTTTATCGTATCTAAAAAAAGACGCAGCACACAGCTTTACATCTTTCAAGGCTGAAGCTGGGATTAGAATTTTTTTTTTATGTATTTTATTTTCCTTGTTGCAAAAAAGAAAAAAAATGACAAGTGATAGAAAGGCTGCAAAGAAAAAAAGAAGATATATATCTTGGGTGAAGGCTCTGTCAATAAAAGCATAGTTCAAACAAAAAAATAAATTAGTTTTCTCAAAAACTATTGGACATTCCCGCATCAGTCACCGAGGAATTTCTGTCAGGTGTTTACTAAACATTCATCTGGTTTTCCATTTATACCGCCTTTTCTAATTTGGCAAGAAAAACAAAAAATAAAATATTGTTGGCTTAATATATTTCTGTCCGTTGTACATCTGTATAGGTTTGATCTTCATGGACACACACAGGGTTATTCAATAAAAGTTCTTATCGTTTAAAATGTTAGCTTATAAATGTTAAATAAAATCTGATTGGTTGGGGCAAAATTAGCACCATTTTAAACGATAAGAACTTTAATTGAATAACCCAGATAATTTGGCTAAGAAGAATATTTCGTCTGTTAAAGGGCATGTCTACATAAATATTGTTCATTTATCGGTAAACTGACCCTAATTCCAAACAATATATATTTAGCAGGTTATTCGATGTATTAAACACATATTTAAGGATAATTATTGCCAACATTCTGACAGCTTACAGCCACATCTTTAGCAGATCCCAGACAAACTCTTACAGATTCTATATGTGATCTTCTAAATATCTGTACTGTATATAGCTAGCTTAAGGTCCAGGCACTGGTGAAATGCTGCAGTGGTAGTCCCATATATATAAGTAAAACAATTGGAGGTAGTGTGTAAGGGGTAAATGCTGTTCCCATAGATGGTTTTCATGGGGAAAGTATAGAGAGACAGAAGAGGTAGATTGAATTTACCCCAACACCCATTGCTCCTAAAGGAGTCATTTAATTGATGGCTTTATTGCTACAGACCAGACAACATAATAAATTGTTAGTAAAATGATGACTCTGTGCTGAGCCATAATTCATTGTCTGAGTATCAAATGCATCCAGCAAATTCCCTTGTGTAATGAATATAATTGGCGTTAAGACAGATGCCATACTTTCATGAAATACTTACATGAAATGGGCAAATGGCTGTTTTGGAATGGCTCGGGGTTCCTTTTAATGATTGTATTCTGATGGGTCCTATTTGTATTCTGATGGATACTATTTGTAGTCTGATTTTTTCTATTTTTGGTACTTTGAAACCACAAATATAACCACTGCTTGATAACAGAGGATCTTAAACCATAGGATGATGGATATGTTTAATAAACTGCAGGTCCTACACATCCTTAATCATTACAGAGAGTGGCATGGGAATGTGTCCCTTTGAGCATTTCTGCTGGTGATCCATTTCCTACTATTATGCCCCCTAACAATAATTCTTGGGGGGAGGGTTTTTTTTTTCTTTCACTTAGCCTTTAAAGGGTATCTATACTCTAAAAAATAAAAATACAGCTAGATCCCACTACTTCAAAACTTGTTGAGGATTTTAAATCTAAGCTGTAGATCCTGAAAAATAATCATTTTAATGACAGCATTTACAGGGAAAGACTTGTCACTCCAGGAGCAGAGATTGTAACATGTGACCCATTAATGACCTCTAACTAGGATCTTTAGCTGCCTGCCAGCACACTTTCTGCAACAATTATGAGAATCGGCAGAGAAAAGAGGGCAGGGGGAGGGAGGGGAAGATGTGTAAGCAGAGCAGTGTCCATGGTGAGGCTGTGCAGTACATATACCGTATATACTCGAGTATAAGCCGACCCGAGTATAAGCCGAGGTACCTATTTTTACCTCAAAAAGTAAGAACCCATGATTGACTCGAGTATAAGCCGAGGGTTGAAATTATGGGAACTCTGCTGTCCATAAAGCCTCATTCTTCATTGGCACTCCAGATGTTTTGGAAACTACAACTCCCAGCATGCTTTATTAGCTGGGAGTTGTAGTTTCCAAACCCCTTTAGTGCCAAGGAATGAGGCTTTTTTTATGGACAGCACCCCCAGGAAAGGCCCAAAAACATTCCCCCTTAGAGAGCCCCCCAGTTCAGGAGTGAGGTGGTACTCACATGTGGTAAATCAGGGTAAATCTTTACAAATCTGCTGCTGCTTACCGGTACCGTACTTCTCTATGTAACCAGCTACCTGTAACTTAATTCTCTGGATCCTGCTGCGCTGCGCTGCATGTCTGTACTCGGCGGCTGTACTGTCCGGCGCCGAGTAGTGGATCCGTGCAGAGTGCCAGCAGGTCCACTACTCGGCCCAGACAGTACAGCCGCCGAGTACAACATGCATCGCAGCGAGCAGATCCAGAGAATTAAGTTACAGGTAGCTGGTTACATAGAGAAGTACCGGTAAGCAGCAGCAGATTGTGAAAATTTACCATGACCCGAGTATAAGACGAGGTCGGGTTTTGAGGCTATTTTTAAAGCCTGAAAACCTCGGCTTATACTCGAGTATATACGGTAAGTGTCGCAGACACTACAAGGAGGCAGTGAGTAAGGGAGGGTGGGGGCAATTTGGAACACTCAGTAAACATTAATGATTTAATGACAAAGCAAGCACAGATAAATATGTGAGTACCACCATTTTACTTCTCTCAAATTGTAGTTTCAGATAATGTAAAGCTGTTTAAGTGAGTATAGTGACCCTAACAAACTGCAGAACATGTACACATCATATTGCCATAATATTGCAGATTTCAGTGAAACACAAACTAAATAAATTTGATTTTAAATTTAGATTCTGATATTTGCTTCTCCAATGTCATCAACAATTCCATAGGGTAAATAGCATTAAAGAACTCTAATGTTTGGAAGTTTATCTCTTATCCAACTTTCCAAACTCTTGCCAGACAATACGAAAACCTGAGGGGAAGATCCAAGACGTTTAATAGAATGAAAAGCAGATTGCCATATGCCCCTAACAAACCAAGTATCAGGTCATTAGCATTGCTACAGCAGGATATCCAATCATTACTAGGCTAAAAGACAGCATGAACCTTGACAGAAATAAAGCAAGTTAGCCAATACGCCTATAACAAGCGCCTCTCTCTCAGATTGTGTCCTCGCTATCCAGACATGATTAAATCCGTACTGGGGCCATAAATAACAAATAGGACCTCGGTTTAACTCTTTTGCTGCCACGTCTCTTTTACGTGGAGTTATCCTCACACTGATGCTAATTCAATAAGAGGTGGAAAAGTTTGCCTGGGATATTATTTTGCTCCAACCAATCAGATATTAGTTTTTTAATGGATTACTGTAGTTAGACAACATTTGATTGGTTGCTACATATAACTAGTGCTGGCAACCATTTGCACCTTTTATAGCATCAATTTTATGATTACAACAAAGAGGTGGGGTTTAGGTCTTCATTGTTTGTTCACCATAAATATTAAATTGCATGCTCACCCCCTAACACATTTACTACGCTATCTACACACCTTATACACTCTTTTTGCAATAATACATTTTCCAGCCCTTCTCCACCTCCTTCATGGATTTGTGAGCTCTTTGAGAGCTTGCACAGCCATAAAGCAGCCAGGTCATGCAGACGTCTTAAGTAATTTTCAGTGATATCACAGCATTAAATGATGGCTAGCACTCAGAAGAGTCTTGATCGAATCAAGGGACTTCAAATATTTTCTTATAGGATTGTCAGGGAGGAAGTTAAGCATTGAAAAAATAGGGTTTTGTGGGGATGTAGCTTGTGTACATAAAGGTTTGTTAGAGGGGTGAACATGCCCTTTAAACCCATAGTAACATTTTTGTTTGTCTGCACAATGTGCAGTGTCTGTATTACAGGTACAAAAATATAAATAGATGTGTGTGTGCATGAGTGTACAAGGGGGAATGTGATCTGTACACAGTTCTTTTCCTGAATAGAGATGGCCGAACTTCCTAAAGTTTGGTTCTTTTATTATTATTATTATTATTATTGTTGATTTATATAGCGCCAGCATCTTCTGTGGCGCTTTACAATTACATAGTCATGCATTACATAAAGGGTAATACATGTTATACAAAGTCATACATATTACATACACAGGTAATACATAATGTTAGTAAACAGAGTGATGAGTTTCTTACAGCAATACCGTGATACAATAGGAGAGAGGACCCTGCCCAAAGAGCTTACAGACTAGAGGATATGAGGGTGAGACATAAAGGTTGCAGGAATCGGTAGGCTGTAAATAGATTGACAGTGGAGCGTGAAAGGGGGTTGGATCATATTGGGTAGTAAGAGGGGTAATGTTTAGGCCAGGTTATATGCTAGCCTATAGTTCTATAGTTCGAAAAAAGACCTATTAAGGACAATGGGGAAAATAGTTTGAAACATTCTCATGATTAAAATAACAATGGTAACTTACTGTAAATGGAGGCTCTGGGACCTGGGAAATAATGGCCTGGGGAACATATACATATCACCAAAACTTGCTAGCTTTCCTCAAAATCTGACACTTTTCGAGCTTGCACATTCGATTTTAAAGGGTTATCGAAAATGATTGCCACATCCGAGGGTTGTTCCTGAATTCGAGGGTTACCAAACGAGTTTGAGTTCTAGTCCACCCCTATTCCTGAATTGCATTTCGCTAAGCGTCTCACAATATACGAATGCAGTGCATAAGGCCGGAACGTTATCAAAAAATAAATAAAAATCAGCTTTATTATTGCTCCCTAAATGTTGTTTTGAAAACTATAGCCATAGCATGGCGCATTTGGCGTAAGCAATTGCGCAGGGCGATTTATGGAGTTTTTTTGTACTGTTGGGGGTGAAATTGTTGTTTTAATTTAATATCTGTTCTAGTACAACAGCTTGACACCTGAGGCTCGCCCTAAAGCAGTTACCAAGCTGTGAATTGGCTGTTCTACTTGTTCTGAATTATTCAGCTCTGCAGCCAACCTTACATATGTCCCTGTAGGGAACAGAATACGGGTTAAGTTTGGGGACAGAAACAGCCCTTTTAGCACTGGTGACCAGATGTACTATTGATTTTGGAACCGTTCAGCAATATTGATATTAACATTGGTTTTTTTTTCCTTTCCAAACAAAACACAAAACATAATTATTTCTTACAAGCTGTTAGACTGTGGGGTGGAAATTGGGTTTGGGGTAAAGTTCTGTATTAACGGGAAGTTCTTTTGTTTCTAATTATAAATAACGTTTGTGGGATTGAAAGGAGAAGCTTTGATTATTTAAGGGAGGGCATGTCCATTTAAGTGCTAAAAACTTCACTGGAAGACAGGTAACAAAAAGTTATTAATAAAAGCATTTAAAGGAGAACTTGAGATAGCAAACAAATGACCTTGCATAGATTCAACAAGTGCTAACTAGAGAATAGATATATCGCTCACCTCTAAAATTAGCAGCATTTTGGAGAAATCATCTGTTTCATTCTGCAGGTTTCTTTTACAGATTGAGTCACAGAGCTAGATAAGCAGTTGCACATGCTCAGTAAAGCCCAGTAAAGTCTCTAGCTCCTTCCTTTAAGTGATATCACATAGTGGGTTAGGGATGAAAATGTTTCCCCCTCCTAACTGAATGAATGATTTATAATTCATTTCAAGGCAAAAAGTAATGGGAGGATCATTACTTTTTCTTGTAGTCCTAGTGCGGGATTCGCAGAGACTGGGATGAGGGATCTATGTGAAGGCCTAGGGGTTTGGGTAGGTAACTGATATTTAGGTATCACCTAATGCACCAGGATTCTTTTGGGTCCTCACCTTCCCTTGCTTGAGAAAGGACCCTGTGAAGGTCTGAAACTTGTGGCAATAAAGCACTTGTTGATGCAGTAGCTATACTGCGTGGCGTCCCCTTCCTTATAATTTCTTTATATGGGGTTTAGGTAGGTACTCCCACTAGGTGCTATTAGGGGGAAGAGGAAGATTGGGGGGGTCAATAGGAAAGTATAGTTGTCCTTTAATATAATCAGTGCCGTGCATATTAACATTCATTCTGTCTATACAAAATAAAGTTTTCTACTGTTCATCTTGTTCGAACACGTCCCTTTTTATTTTGTATAAATTATACTACAGCACCAAATATATGATTTTACTTTGTTTAATGTCAACTGAGAGCAACATCAAATAACAGATAATTACAAAGCTGATTTAATAGTCTATCCAACGGACTCACCTGCAGCCATTCGTGGTTAATTAACGTGACTTTAACCCATTGCTTGCAGCGGTTGCTCAAAGTATAGCAAGCCACAAAAAGTTGTGCGGCTGCCCTTACGTTGCTATTTATCACCAGCTAACGGGATTTCTCCCCATATGTCTTTACCTTTTATAACTCTAACCTCTCAGTTTATCCAATAAAACCAAAAGGAAGGAGCTGAATTAAACCAATGTTTACAAAAAGAGTTTATTCAATCTATTAATATCTTTCTTACACAAGGGACAGTTTCACGTAGAGGGTCAACAATAGAACTGTTTAAGCTTTACATGTACAGTGTTAACTGTTTAAAATATTGCGTGGGTGGTTTGTCACTAGAGCCAAAGTTTGTTTCCTTTTTTTATTTGTTTAATTTTTTATATGGGCATTTTTTAAAAAAAAAAATAGCATGAATGTTTGAGTGTTTGCATTTGTTAGCCATAAAGACACAGATATATCTGTTGTATTCAATTAGATCAACTGGACTTGAAGTTTAGTTCTTGAAGACGTTTCGCTAGTCATCCGACTGGCTTTCTCAATTCAGAATGACTTGTACAAGAATCTGTGGCAATTATGTACCCTGGAAAATCCCAATTAGCATATCACAGCCAGGTGTTAAGGGCGTGATTGGATAGTGGCTAAGAGGTGTTATAGGAACGCCCAGAGTAAGGTGTCAAAACAGCATTGTACATGGCAGACAGTTGGTGTCGAACCCCCCCACCTCTATTTAGGCTTGGTTTCTTTATTTTCACATAAATGGCCTCCTTAACACCTCTCTTGAACCAGTCACGTTCCTTTGCCAATATGTTAACATTACAATCTTCAAAGGTATGTCCTTTATCCTTAAGATGCAGGTACACGGCTGAGTCCTGACCCGAGGAATTGGCTCTTCTGTGCTGGGCCATACGTTGATGCAGTTGCTGTTTGGTCTCCCCCACATACAAATCAGAGCATAATTTTTTACTAACCCAGATCCTTTCAGTAAGGCCGGTTGTAATTGTTCCTGACCAGTGAAACTGTTAGTACTTTAAAGTGCATTCACTTACCGAAAAGTTTATGTCATTTAAAAAGAAAGGTGTACTCAATCTTGATTGTTTTTAGGGAACTTCTGTCTCCCCTAATGGATAATATTTTATATACGTTTCCCACAGTGGTTGGGCATAGATTACATAGATGTGTAGGGGGCATAGATTTACATATATGTAGTAGGGTGAGACAGACTACTTAAAAGAAAAACACTGGCAGAACATTACCCCTACTACAACGTTGATGTGACTCGACTCTATTCTCTTTGTCATAGTCGAATTCCTTGATGTGTTCTATGGGAACTAAAGCCCCAATTTAATCTATTTGCCTAATTATATTTTTCTGATCTGTCTAACAACAACAATGACAGCGTGACTTTTGCCTTTGTTTTAAAGATGCAGTGTACACTATGCAGGAAAAAAAATCCCAATTCTATCCCAGCAAGAAAGAATGGGTTGAATAGGCAAAGTGGTTATTTTATTGAATCAAGATACAGACATAGCATTTAAACTAAGTATTTTCTTACAGTTCAGGGTGACGGTGTTTGGTGATCCCATTTAACCACTTAGAATATCATTTATAAAAGTAAAAGAACTGCAAAGTTCTCCATTTTATGGTGAGCTATAGAACAATATAAGTTTTTGGTAAATGCACTAAAATAAAAAATCCCTGGGGAGGGATTGAGAATCCCTACCATCCCATATAGTTTCATTGAGCGAGTGCCACAATAAGAAAAAACAATCTGTACATACTGCCAGACTTCCTCAGTGCTTCAGCTCTATCTTGATAACAGGAAGCCCAGTAACAAACCTGCGCAGGAACACCGTTTTTTTTCCATGCCCTTGTTTGATGCTCCTCAAGATGATAATATGGTAGGTAGGAATAATCATCCTACCTCCGCCCCAGGTACAAGTATACTCAAGCTTTCTCCATAACTTGCATAGAACCCAGGTTGATGACCTAAATTCATATAAGTCCTCACCTTGTGTTTACTTCCTATCTCCTACAATTCTTACATCAAACCCTCTCTAACTCGCCTCGGAGATTCCGCTCCTCTTCTTTTCCCCTGTAGTGACAATGAGTATGCTGTGCAGGGAGTAAAGACATTCTGCAAGGAGCGTGTCTTCCCATGCTGCAGACGTGTCACTGACAGTGGAAAGAGGAAAGGAGGATGGAGCATCCATGAGAGTTTGAGTAGAATTATTGCAGGAGTTAGGTAACAGTACCCAGGAGGCTCAACTTAGTCATTTAGGTCTCATGTAGGTAACATGCTATCGGGGGGATCCATAGCTGCATAGCAACATAGTTTTACAAATGTAACATGAGAACAAACACCCACCAAACCACCGATTTCCCAGGCCCGGGCCCCCCTTCTTTAACTACCACGACCCCCACCGTCCCTTGCCAAATGGGCTTCCATTTAAAATGTATGTATATGTTGATGTATATGTTTATTTAATAAAAATTCAATTTGTTTTCATTTAGCCACCACACAACACACACATTTTTTTCATGGAAGAGGGTTCATAAAACAACAAAATGTGGGGAGCCGTTATTCTTACCACGCATGAGGGAAGAATTTCCATTGAAGCTCCTTCATAGTAGGGATAAATCAGACTAATTAGCTGACTAGTGATTACCAAAATACATTTGGTACAAAATGTTTAACAGCCCTAAGTGAATCTATTTCTGATGGAAATAAAGGTTAATCACTAGCCACTGTCTTTCTTCACTGGCTTTTCATGGTCTTACTGATACTATTGGAACATTCTCACTACAAACATATCTAATGGATAGAAGTTTTGTACTTAATAAACACTTAGCTGGGATTGGTTACTGTAGGCAGGAGCGGATTACACAGGGCAGGGGAAAACCCTTCCAATATGTATGATACGTTCGTAAATTCAGAAGCGTTCCATGAGTTGATTGAATAAATACAAGCAGGCTGATCAAGCTGTTTATTTCTATGCTCCTCCCGTTCTGCTCTGCAGATACCAGCAATGAATATGGCGTTCTGCGCTTTTAATTGAACAGCTTGGCAAATACATCAGTTTACACTGGTCAGGAGGGACACAGATTGTAGATACTAAAAATGGAGAAATGGATGGGCAAATGTTTGCAACATGCACACCAATGCTAGATGGTATTTACCTTCATTCACCCAGTAAAAAGATTTAGCTTTCTGATTGGTCGCGTTCAAATAGATAGTCACAGGAAATCAAAAGGTTTAAACAGTCCTTTTCAGTGCCAAATGGGATTTTAGTGTCTCAGTAAGTTTGAATAGCACAAACCAGAAAATTACTCTATTAGGATGTGGGTACTTTAGATATGTTGCGCGTTTTACTAAGGCGGTTAAGTAAAGATAGAAGAAAACTCAAGTTAAAATCAAGGTGGATCTACCCATTAAAACAGTCTAATAAATGATGAATATTAAATATTTCAAAAAACAAAAAAAAAGGAGCGGCTAGCTGAAGGAATTCTGGGTGTGAAAAACGGAAGTTGTCGTGCCTATGCATTCACCCTGTCCCAAGCCCTTTGTTTCCTGTCGAAAATCCAAAAATTGGTGCACGACGAGGTTGTTCCACAGTTGAAGCGCAAGGCCTCGAACTTCCCAGTTTCGGGCCCTGACCTCAAGAGTCTATATATGGCCCCAAGGAAATGGTATATTCGCAAGATAGACCTAGAAATGGGCTTTGCGTTCCATAGGCTGGGGATTAAAGTACAAAATGAACATCATCCTGCGTGTTGTGTATACATTTATTCGATCCTGAGGAAGCCAGTACAGCGAACGCTGTTGAACATTTATTTTAATTGCCTTTTTAATGATACCATACTGCTATCCTAACATATTTTTATATATAAGTAATATCCATTTTAATTTAATGTTAGAATTTTTATTTTGTGATATTTAACTTGCCTTTTTAAAAAAAATTTCAAGTGGTATCACTGGAGTTTTGTTTTCATTTTCAATAATAATTTTTATGTGACCATTAAAGTGTGCGACCAGCGGCAGTTTTAATGGTTATAGCTTTGGAGGGGAATAATATGAACACACGTGAAGGACTTACAACCAGACGAACTCTGCACATCTAAAGAGTAAGTGTTTTATATTTAATATCATCATTTATGAGACCTGATTTTAGATGGGTATGACCCTCTTGCATTTAAAATAGAGGTTTTTCACTTTTTTTATTATTTTCCCTTTACAAACCACACCCTACACCGGGCTGATTAAACCGTACAACCATATCTTAACTATACACAGGAAATGTTTTGCCTTAGAGATCGAAGTGGCCTCACTGAACCAAGTGGCCTCCTTGTAGAGGTTCAGTTGAAACCAATCACTTCCACCAAAAGTGCACATATAGGGAATCATCTTACTCTGATGGTTGTTTTTGTTGGTAAATATTTCAGGCTTGGCTCCCAATGGAAGTAAAGAATAACCTAGCACAAAGAAGTCCTTATCCAGAAGAGCCACTCTATAAAAGAGCATAAGCCAACATCCCTGAGATAACATAATCAAAGTAAACCAAATGTGATATACCTTGTACAGAAACAATCATAGTGATGTACTCGGTTTGAAAAGAACTCGTTTTTGTTTTGAAACTGCCAGTTTTCAAAAACTTCACCACCGGAAATTCATATAAAAATTGAAAAATTAATATTGAAAATGTAAAGTTTTTAACGAATAGAAAATTCCAAATTGTTACTTTACTATTTGAAAGTTGCGATGAAAGTTTAATTGGTTTGAAATGGATTTTTATTTCAGATCTTCAATGTGTTCTGCAGAACCAATGATTAGTAACAAATATTGCCACTTGACCAGCAAATCAGTTGAGCACTGGGAATATAAGAATAAGGACAATGTACAACAGGCTCCTTTATTTTTAAATATAAGTGGTTTGCACTAGTAGGCCCTGCCCCCAAACCATATACATACACCAGTGGTTGCGGATTTTTATCCGGCTACTGGCAAGATAGCCCAACCCTGATGCCCAAAAATCTTATTTGCTCGTAAAGATTAAAAATTTGCAATGACCCCCTATCAGAGAAAAAAACAACAAATGGGCAACGACCTTTTGCATTACACAGTGGAAAAAGGGCAGCCGAAGGATTATAGGAAATGTTTTAGATTGCGCTTAAAAAAAATACAATGGTGGTTAGACAACCAATCAAATATCTGCCAAAATTAAAGAAATCTCTGGGAGCCATGTGTAATACAGGGGACACATAACCCCAGCATAAACACTCTCAGGGGCGATGCCCAAGAACCGCTATCAGCACCGCGTGCAGAACAGCCGCGAGAAGTTATATGAAATTGCAGCTCTGGGAGCATTGCTAACTGGTGTTTTTCTAATTGGGGCAACTTTTAGGCTGCGTTTTCAGCATATAACATCGCTTGCGGTGCTGCGTAGTTAGCCTGACTTTAACTCCAAACAGTGAGTGGGCGCTGTGTGCTGTTCCGAGTGGACCTCAATCCCCTAATTGACTTCAAAATAATAATGTTGATTCTGCAAATCCAATACAGAGGGCATTCCTGTATTTACCTATGGACTTTATTGTGCACAATGAAAATATTTCCCTCCACTATAGTGTAAGAACAAAGCCAAGATTAAAAAATCCGACAGGTTAAATTTTTAGAATCATTAGTTTTCTTCTAAAATCATTTCTGTGTAATACCAGCTGGATGAGCGATGATTGTGCAGATCTATTGTTCCATTGACATCTAACACTTCGATGTAGCTGACAGATTAATTGACCAGTTCGAAAATGTGGTCTCCTGACGAACTTTGTACAGAATGAAAAAAAACATACAGATTCGATTATATTTATATCTCAGCGCTTTGCTCTTTATTAACCGATCCTTTTCTTTTCATTACGAATTTTTTTTTTTTCAAGGTCACTTAGAGTTTGTGTAGATAAAATATGTTGCCATTGTTTTATTAGTTGGTTTGTTAAAAATGACTTACATTACTAGTGATACTCATATCAACTAGTAAATGGAAATATTCCCAGCACCATTGTCTGTAATAAATAACCACACAGGTTTATTAACAATGTTCTACGTCACTCAGGAAGTCTTTCATCCATCTTTGTCCTGATGTTTTTTGAAACAGTGCAAAAAAAAACAAAAAAACCGCCCTCCCCCCCCCCCCCCCCCCCCCCTCCCCCCACCTCCACTCTCCCTACTCCACCCCCCCACCCCCCCCACCCCCCACCCACCTCCCCCCCCCCCCCCCCCCCCCACCCTCCCCCCCCTCCCGCCCCCCCCCCCCCCCCCCCCCTCCCCCCCTTCCTCGCCCCCCCCCCCCTCCCATGACCCACCCCCCCCATCCCCCTCCCCCCCCCCCCCCCCCCCCCCTCCCTCCCACCCTACCCCCCCCCCCCACCTCTTGCCCCCCCCCCCCCCCCCACCGCGCCCCCCCCCCCCCCCTGCCCCCAGCCCCCCCCTCTTCCCCCCCCCCCACCCCCCCCCCCCCCCCCCCCCCCCCCCCCTCCTCCCCCCCCCCCCCCACCCTACCCCCCCCCCCCCTCCCCCCTCCTCACTCACACCTTCTCCCCCCCCCACCCCCCACCCCCCCCTCCACCCCCCTCCACCGCCCCCCTCCCCCCCTCCCCCACCTCTCCCCCTATTTTCCTTTCTCTCTTTTCTTCTTCCTCTACTTTTTTCCCTCCCTTTTTTCTGTTGTTTGTTATGGACTCACAACGGAAGGCTGGGGGATATTCTGCTCTGTTGAGTTGGAAATACTGGAACTCTTTTTTTTGTTGATAGAATTTTTTTGGGACTTTTTGCTAAATTTTAGCCAATCAGTTTTTCTTCAATTGTAGCAATGTGTCTAAATACTCAGCGGTGAAAAGGTTGTGAATGAAGTGTTTCAGTAAAGAAATGTCAAACATTTATCACAGGAGTGACGTTTGTATATTCTTAACATAACAATCATCGATGTGGCCTATTCCCTGCCCAAGTACACAGAAAATATTGGTTGGTTGGGCCAAGGAAATCTGTTTGTGTGTAACAAGCTATGAATAGTTTTATAAAAAGTAAAGGGGTATCTATATGGCCACACTGTGATGAATTTATGGCATGTTGCAAGAATATATATTATTATTATATGGTCCATTAATTAGAATGTTTTAAATGTATTTATGGTCATGAAACTTACCACTGGGCTTGTTCGGTGGTGACATACGAAGAGGAATGAAATACCCTCACCCCCTTGAAAATCCTGCGCGTGCCCGTTTATAACCAAACAGAGAAGATATAGCCATTGAAACCAGCTTTTCCCTTCTACTTTATATCCTGCCTACCACAACCAATACAATTGGGGCAACTCTACTTATGCTTTAAACCTGACCATCTGATTTTTTTGCGTAGGATTTTGAAGGTCTTTACTGATAGTAGTGACAGAAACAATACCCAGTGTATACATCTATACGTTCGTAACCTTAAAGAGAAGTAAACTTAACATTTTTTAATGTTCAACATTACCCAGATGGTTTCATCTATAGGTTCGTTACCCTTAAAGGGAAGTAAACTTACATTTTTTTTAATCTAAAACATGGTAAGTCTTCTCATAGTAAATTGCCTTATATAAAATATACACATTTTATGATAATTACAGTACAACCAGTACGAAGAAGTTTGTTGCAGTACAACTTAATCCATTGTTAGTCTCAAGAGCCTTGAAGCATGTGCAGCCTATTGCCACCCCCCACCCCCTGTTTTCATTTCAGATATCTTCACCAATATGACAAGTCCTGAGTAAACTTTAAAAGCTGCTTTGGTGCCACTGCAGGTGTTATCTACCAGCAGCATAAATTACTTACAGTCTTCCTGGGGCAATACCTACCTTGCATCTGTAAAGCACTTGTAATATTAAAATAAATATTACATATATTAAAAATATTTGTCTGTTAGTTAAAGTCTATAAACAATCTGCCACAACACAACTTTCATGACATGTACTGCAGGCTTGGAAAGGTTGTAGTCAGATCAAAAATAACATTTCTTGGCAATGTTTGGTGACCTAAGCAATTCTCCCGTGTTGGTGCCCTACTTTCTAACACAAACTTCTTGCTTCTAGTCTTTGCAAGCCATTTCAAACCGCAGTTGGCCTGGGATGCTTTGCTTATAAATGCCACTGAAGCCATGTAAGTCGGCACGATGGCCACACAATCTGTTACGTTATAATAGTCTCAAAAAAACCAAAACAAGGCCAATTTACCTGGTTACTGAGTAGTTCTTCATCCAGAAATGTTGGTCATTCTTTGATGCTTAGCCAGATCCTAGAATATACCTGTCTGACCTCCATTGGAAATAAGACTTACAGTACAAGATACTGACTGGGAATCCATGAGGTACCAAAAAAAAAAATTTTGTGGCAGGACTTGCACTACTGTCTGAAATTTTTTGTGGTTGTCCTATATTATTTCATCTAAAGATAAAAGTCAGATGTTTGAAAAGCTCAAGTTTCACGCACCTGATACTTAGCATATGCTGCATATGATATGAACAGTTTTATCAAAACGGTTTCATGCCACTAGCTTAAAACTCTGTAAAGAAAATTATTTGACAGCCGTATTTGGCTCTGTTCCCTGTGTGTTCCAACTGGCAAAGTCCTTCCTAGACAGTAATTCATGAAAAACCTTTCTGGGAATATCTGCACAGAAAAAAGAGACAGCCCGCCAAACCGCGTTGTGCTCAAGACGAAAACTGTGAAATCCTTTTGTAAATTATTTCGCGAGAGATGTTTTATTGTAACAAATCACGATGACCCTTCCTAAATTCTGGGCAAGTCCGAGCCAAGGACTCGTGTACCAATGTGACATAAAATAGGGTTCCAAGAGACATTATCAACGAGAGGTGAGGAGGGTGAGTGGAGTCGCAAACCTTGTGTGTTGCTTTGCTAAAGTTCCTGTCTACAAACTGAACTCTGTGACTCTGATCCCAGCTAAAGCCGTCGTAAAGCTCTAGAAAGGAACAAAATGACATTATAGTCAAAGGGAACTAACGAATATTCATCTGCAAGGAGGCAAGTCTATTGTGCAGAGATTGCAGTTCCTGACTCTGGTAACCCATTTGGTTCCCAACGTGGTCTCCCAAAAGGCTTTTGGAACACTTACATAAGAGTAAACTGAATAGGGTGTCAGAACACAGATTTCATACACACACACAGACGTAAAAGTTGTTTAGGGCAAATGACTGAAAATCCATACTAACCTTTATATAATATTGGTTCCCCGCGAAGTTTTTACAGCCATTTACAGCCTCTTTAAAGGGCAAGTCCAGACCACTAAATGAAAACTTACATCAGGTATCACCCCTCCAAAATCCTAAACTGTAATAGTTTGAAATGTGAATATATAAATCTAACCCTAAATCCTGCACAACGTCCTGTTTCCCTGTTTCTACTTCCTGGTTCTTCCGTTAGTTAACTGTCAGTTTGGATTGTTGACAGTTGCCATCCCAGGCCAATGGACAATATTAATTCCCGTTGCCTTTTCGAGCATGCCACGCTCAGGTACAGTTTCTAAATTGCTTAATTTCCATGATGTTACATCCAAAGCATAGCAGGCACATAATGAATTCATAGGACAACTATAATTTATCAACATATTTTAAGAGACGCTTTTCTACATATGTTCTTATGAAGTGTGAGTTTGCCTTTAAGTTAAAGGCCAACAATGTTTTTGTTTATGATTACTTGATTGACAGCTAAACAAAGTATGATTCAGATTGGATATCTAACAGAAATTGGGGACAGATAACAAAAAAAATTGTACAATGGAGATCGGAAGCATTAATTATTTCATATGGGCAAATTAAAAAAAAAAAAAAATCACTTTGACTAGTGATGATTTCTCTAAACTGGCCAACAGAGAAAATCTGCAGATCTGACATTTTTAAGAATTTTAGAGAGTCAGGATTTTTTCGGAAAATAATCAAAACTTAAATATGATTAAAATTGGAAATTTGAAATTGATCGAATACACACAAAAACTGCAATGGAAAAAAACGCGTCAGAAGGGCCGCTTCATGTTTCAGTTTTGAAAGCTGATCCATGGTAATAAAATTAAAGGGCATGTCCACCCTTAAAAAACTTTGATATGCGGTAATGGCCTGCTCTCCAGTCCCAACCGCATTAATAAATTTCTAGCATCCCCACCTACTTACTCACCTCTCTCTCCACTGCAAGTTCCGCCCTCTCTTGCATGGAATTGCAGAGGCGGGGGGGGCGGAACCGGCAGCCGCATCCGTGATTGGTGAGAGGCAGTCCAATCATGGTCGCGGCTGCCGGAGTTCTGAAAGCGGAGTGAGAGAGGAAAGGTAAGTAAAATTGGGACTATTCTAACAATTTATATTAATGCGGTTGGGGCTGGGGGAGTCATGACCCTACCACATAACCAAGGGTTTTAAAAAATTGGATGGAGAGGGAGGGGGGGAGGCTGCACTTGGCATGCCTAAACCTTGAAGAGGTTGAGTGCAGACTCAGCCAGACATGATCCACACAGCTGTCTACCCAGCTTTCCTGGACTTTGGGAAGGGCACAGAGGGGACTCTATTTGTGAGCAGTAAATGTAGGTAAGGATTGTTTAAACTAACTTGATGTGCCAGTAAGGGTTAAATTTAGGTTTTGGGGTGGAGCATGCCTTTAAACATATATCCCAGTGGTTCTCAAACTTTTTCAGACTGGTGGGCGCGCTTGGCAATGCATTATTTCTTAATTTCACTATTTAACTGTAACACTACATTGACTGTGAAATGTATTATAGTATAACATTTTACAGTACAAATAACCCCCCAAAAATGTAAGTGTATACTGTGAAATATTTTCACCACCAAATTCTGAGCACCGCCCTTGAACAAAGCTGATCTAGTCTATTCAGGCTAATAAAGGCCGCTCCTTAGGCTGTTTCACACAGGGGGCAACGTTTTACTCAGTAGCGTTTTCTGAGCGGATAGTGTGGAATGCTACTGTACATGTCATGCTTTTGTTGTGCACTAAACCTTTGGTCCCTTTTTTTCAATGATACAGTTCGCTACCAAAACCAAAAACTGTTAAAGGCAAGTCCAGCCAAAAATTAACCTTCTTTAAAATGTGTATTAGCCCCCAAACCCCATTGTTCGCTAGTTGTGTCAATTCAAAGATTGCCCCAAGATTACTTACCTGACCTGGTCCTTGCTGTCTCTGTGCGCAGCTGCCTGCTGACAGCCGCTCCACTTACTGGTTGCACTGTCAGTTAGGGTGCGACTGTGGCGTCAACAGCACGACCAGGAAGTGAAGCAACAAGCCTCGAAACAGAGAGCAGGGGGGCGTGGAATAGCGGCTCGAGGGACGGTCAGTAAGTATGCTGCGGGCATTCTTTGAAGTCTGTTGAACTCTACCGATAGTTGGGTTGTTAGGGGGGTAAAACACATTTGAAAGAAGTAATTTTTGCTGGACTTGCCCTTTACGCAACTTCAATACACCACAACACCCTTAGCACACCTCGATCAATGGTGCGAGCACAAAATACGACCCGGTAGTTGTCAAGTAGGTGGGAAGTGGTCCTTATGTACGGCCTGCGATAGTTCGTACTATACACCATATATCCTAACTTTCTCTAGGGGTTTAGCTGTTAGAATTTTTTAATGTGGATGTTTTATGAATCACAGCTTCAGTGGATTCCTAGACATTTGTCAACACTGCTATATATCCATAAATGTGAACCACCTGATGCCTACAGTTTGCCATGGTGGCCATCGGTATAATCTGCAACTGAGGTAGAGCTGGCCAATGTGTATCATTTAATTAGGAAAGGTTGGGGAAACCGTTTCTAAATTATCGTAGTATTCTTTACCCTTTCCTATCCCCCGAGACCCGTACTGACATTTATCCAAGAGCAGTTAGAAGAAACAGTCTACAATATAGCCCCAGGCAGAGTGATTAGGTTCACAGCAGGGAAGCAGAAAATAGCAAATAGAAAACTATAGGACACTGAATATTTCTAGTGGATTAACTTTATTTTCGATCTAGCCAACATATTCATTGTTAATGAAATGGATGTCCATTATGTGCCCAATTTCCAGGGGTGGTGACACATTAAGGAGAACCTGGCTTGGCAAAATTCCTGGAGAGCGGATCTTCTTTGGGCACTAGTCTGGCAGAAGTCTCTCTCTAGCTTGACTGGGTTTACCTCTGGGTTTCTGGTTCCCCCCACAATCATCAAGATTATACTGATAGGTTGTTTTTGTGACCAGATCGTTTGTCCAAAATACCATCGATCAGTGGGACTTGCGGGAACTTCGGTGCTTGTTTTAGATTTTCAGCAAACGTTTTGAAAAATCTCGAAAGTAGCTAACGGTTCGATAAACTCGAAAATAATGATTGGAAACTCAAAAATAGCTAGTACGGTGATTTGTGATATCCACAGCCCATTGCTCTGGCCCCTGAGCAAATGCACTAGCCTGCCCAGTTGTTACCAAACAAGAAAAATGATTGGTGATAATATTATTTTAATCATTATCATAATGAGGGCACTACAGTACAGCAATGAAGACGTTAATGAGGGGGGAGTATGTTTCATGAACCCTGTCAACTAGAGGTTTATAATTTGTGGGCAATACCACGCAAACCAAGGAGCTGTGCGCCTGGATGAGCAAAGCGAACAGTGCCCGTAATGCAAATAATCTTAATTGAAGTCACTTATAAGTGACACAACCAAAAATACAGTGGATATGAAATGTAGAAATCACAAATGTGTCAAGGGTGACACTTGATTGTTTTGATTAAGAGTGTAATGTGGGTTCAAATCGAAATCATGAGGGTTTTCAAAGGTTTTCGACAAAAAACCTTCTGGAACTCCCCGGAACATCACGGGACCCTGATTTTCTGAAAATAGACGATTATCGAAATCGAAACGGCGAAAGAAAGTTAATGATTAATTTAGGCACACCTTCGAATTTGTAATATCGGTACCCTCGAAAATATGCTCGATTTCTGTAACTCCGAAATGAATGCGGTAAGGGGGAAAACAGCCTGAATCGTGAGGAAGATAGTTTTAAAATAGTTTTGGTTTCTATTTACGGGCTCCCCAGCCATTCCCCAGGTCTCTGTGTCATTTACGTAACCTACTATACTATTGGTCCCCTCAATAGACAGTAAAACTTTCAGGTTTTTTTCTCTCATAGACTTCAATGGATTCATTTTTCAATTTTGTCAACTTCAGATATGTTTGAAAAATGTGAAACACGGAACGAACCAACATCTTAGTTTAATATAGTGAATCAATATAGATTATTGTATACGGAGATGTTACGTGGGTTGATATCAGGTAGACACAGCTCCCTTGGTGTGTGTTTGAAGGGGATTGGTTTCCAGGCCTGTTTTGCAAAGGGCCTGGGCTTATGCACCTTTGGGGACACTGCATCCTCCTGTGAGTAATAATTTTGCACAGATGATACACTGCTACTCCCTTCCTTCAACCATCTTCTCTTGCTGCCGCCCTACCTTTGAGATCTCTCTCTCTCTCACTTTGCCTGTGACATCCATATACTTTCAGATCTAGCTGTTACCTACTTTCCTGAGCAATCAGCACAACACATGATTGTTAGCACCCCAAGCACTTTGACCCATTGCACCACTTGTATCTGTATGTTGGTACCCCACCCACTTAGATTGAAGTTTTCAGGGCAGGGATGTTCATTCGCTATGTGTCGAGGTTGCTCCCATTTACCAATTTATACATAACTAACAGCGTTGCGTGTATATGATGGTAAAGTATTTTTAACGTGAAGGGTGTGTTTGGCTTAGATGGGAGAGAACAGGGGAGAAAAAAGAAAGTTCACATTGGTAATGTACGTCATGTATTTACATATTCTATGATTGAGGAGGTGACATGTGAGGGACATATAGCACATAAAGAGGCACAGAAAGCATTAAACTAGCTAAATAAAAATGAAATACGGATTGGCGAACAAAGCAAGGCCAACCCCAAATGTTTGTTTAACACTATATAAAGGTAAAAAGAGAGGACTGAGAATTGGGACCATTAGATAATGGAGCTGAGTGAGGTGGTTGTAGAGGATGCCGAAAAAGCTAATCTGCAAAAACCGTTTTTTTACATGGTTTTTACTGATGCAGAATCCTGTGTCCTTCACGGTATGGATTGTTAGCAATATGCATGAAGGAAATGAAGAGTTTTCAATTGGTACCGGGAGGTATGGGTACGGAAACAAGTTAGACAAATTTAATATCAATACAAGACGCCAGGACCAATGGATCATACCAGATTTTAAAAGAGCTTAGTATCCAGTTCTAGCTGACCATGTTTCTCAATATTTTCACGATTCGGCTTTTGTCTGGGGAGTGCCCCCCCAAAACTGGATTGGAAAAAAACTCCAATGCATACCAATATCAAAAAAAAGTTAGGTCGTCACAGCCTGGTAACTATAGACCTGTATAGCCTAACACAGTGGTAGGGAAAGGTGATGGAAATTTCTGTTAAGGGATTTCATATCCTGACTTTGTACTCAGAGAGCATTTATTAGTAGTAGTCAGCAGGTATTTGAGAACTGTTATCTGGACCTGCAACAGAGAGTGGTGTGTTTAATGGAGCTCCATCTATGGTGGCTAAAAGTTCTAAGCGGAAGTGCCTCAGGGTTCTGTACTGGGGCCGTTCTGTTTACGTTTTATAATGACTGAGAAGGGGGGCTTGAGAGCAAGGTCTCTGTGTTTTCTAGCTGACACTAATTAGCAGAGCTTTGGAAACTTCCAAATGATGTGCAAGTGCTGCAGCAGACCTAGATAGATATATCAAAATGGGCGCAGAATGCAGATGAGATTCAATGTTATAAATTGTAGGTGATGCATTTGGATTTAATACTCCCGTGCCATCTACACTCATAATACCTGTGTTGTAAGTCATCTGTAATGGAAAAAGATTAGATAACAACTTAGCTGTAGCAAACACTCCAGGCTAGCAACAAGCTAGAGTATGCAAGATATTGTCTTGTTAAAAAAGGGAATGGAACTCAAGAGAGGGAAAAAATATTATTCTCCCCTTTACAAAGGCACTGGTTAAGGCCTCATTTGGAATATGCGGTGCAGGTTTTGGAATCCCATATACAAAAGGGACATCTTGAAATTGAGACAGTTCAGATAAGCGGCAACTAAAGAATAAGGGTAATGGTAGGTGGTCTTGAATATGCAGGCAGATTAGACAGTTAGGGCTGCTTTACATTGGGAAGAAGCGCGTTGCGGGGGACATGAAACCTTATAAATAATAATCGTGCCCATCAGTGAACTCTCTGGTGCTTAGTTTCATATCGGTCATATCAGAGCGACTCAGGTGGACAGCCTTTACGTTGAAGTAAAAGGAAGCTTTCATCTTCAAGTTAGAGATGGTTTCTTTACCTTGAGAAACGGTTGAAACTGTGGAACTGTTTCCCAGCAGACGTGTCATGCAAGTTCATTGAATACTTAAAAAGGCCTGGATGAAGTTTCATAAACTAAAAATATTGAGAATTACTGTATTAATGCATATAGATCTGGTGGATCCATGGGATACTTTCCGATTGCCGTTTGGAGTCAGGAACGGAATTTTCCCCCTTTGTAGCTGGTTTTTGCCATTCCTCCGGATTCAACTGTGGTAGGGTTAAAAAAAAAAAAAAAGTGACTACGTGGACTTGATGGATCTGTCTTTATTCAACCTTAATTACTATATTACTATGTTCCATGTTTATTGCAAAACCTTATTACAACGTTATCAGTTTTCCGCTTGGAGCATAAATATACAAATTTTGTGGTGAACCTACTCGTTGACATGCTAACATGGGAATTGCCATTGGGAACAATTCGTTGATTGCAACTGAATACGCACGTACTGAGCGACTGGCGCAGTGTCCCTCTGATCAATGTGACCGTGCGGCTTTTTCTTTGTTGTTTAAGTCGGCTTCATTTGTTGCTCTTGTGTGACCATTGTTAGCAGTATGTCACCTTGTTTGCACTTTAAACACCTTTTATCCTTGCTCAGGATCACTTTATATTGACTATTAGATCCCAATCAATAGAAGTGACTTTCTGGTCCGATTGAAAGTGCCATGATGTCTTTGTTCTTTTAGTTGTTATTAACTGTCGTGAAGTGGGTGACATGTGGGCAGTGGTGTGTCTGTTCTTAACCCAGTAATGCAGTTTACGTTGTTAGTCCGGTAGTACCTACCCCCAACATCCTGGTTGCAATAGGTGGATGGGGCATATCTACGATGTTGCGGTGAGGGAGGGCACGGCATTCTAGGTGGTGGAATGGTTGGGGGTTGTGTCTGTGATGTATGGTGTCCAGGAGGCTGGGACGTGACATTTGGTGGTCGGATATTTGGGCATGGCACGTTGTTTCAGAAGCATGGGCATGGTGTGCACTTTAGGGGTGTGTGGTGTTGTTGGGGGCAGATAGGCTGTTTGTGTACGTGGGTAGATTCTGGAACAACCTTGGATGTTTGGGGTGTGGCCATGATGTACGGGGGCGGACCATAATGTTTTGGTTTTTTGGTGGTGGGCATGTGGAACCACATATATCGGGTGCGTGGTCACAACAGTTTGGTTGGCAGTGGTTGCAATGCATGGCATTATCTTTGGGGGACGTGGCCTTGATGGGGGGTATATGAGCGTGACCGTAATGTTTGGGGGTGTGGCTGTGACCAGCAATATCTGGGGCATAGTCACATTCCAAGAGCTCTGGTTTAAATTTTCTGATGACAATAACGCAATGTGATTCTTTAACAATAGTACCCACTGTCTTTCCAGGTTTATATTTGTATATAATGTCATTCATACACCAATAGCAACATAGTCTTCCAGGGTTTTATTTTGTATAAACTGTCATTCATATCACCAATGTAATATAGTCTTCCAGGGTTAGTATTTGTATATAAATGTGGATCATAAAGATCCAATAGAACATAGTCTTTCCAGGGTTTAATCTTGTATATAAAGTGTCATTCATATCACCATAGTAACATAGTCTTTCAGGGTTTATTGTATTAAATGGTGATTCATATAACCAATAGTAACATCTTAGTCTTTCCAGGGTTTAGTATTTGTATAGTAATGTCATTCATCACCACTAGTAAATAGGGCATATTTCTAAAAAGACGAAATTAGCGGAAAAAATTACCGCCCGCACATCGAGGCGCGAAAATAGCGATCGCTGGTATTATAACGAGACGAGCGCCATTCCCGTCCCGTATGTATCCGGCCGGGATTGTGTTGCGGTAATTTTGATAGTCCTTAAAATCCCTCCCGACGCCTCTCCTAAGGGGGCGGGGCTACACCCCACCCCTCCCACAACCCCCCCGCGGACTTCTTAACAGAGCCCTTGGGCGGACGTCTTTCGGGGCTGGCGACACACAACCCCACTTCAGGTCGCCGATGCCAGGCGACATCTGCGGCCCGCCAGTGACCCGCGGGCACCTCGCCAGCCTCAGCGGAGCCGAGTTGCCAGCCGCTTCTTTTCTTCTATCTTCAGCACCAATGTAAAAGTTTTCCAGGGTTTTACATTGTATATAAATGTGATTCAATCACCACTAAGTAACATAGTCTTTCAGGTTTATTTTGTATGATAAATGTCATTACTATCACCAATAGTAACAACAGTCTTTCCAGGGTTTATATTTGTATATAAATGTCATTCATATCACCATAGTAACATATCCTTTCCAGGGTTTATATTTGTATATAAATGTCAGTCATATCACCCAATAGTACACAGTCTGTTCCAGGGTTATTATTTGTATATCGAAATGTATCATCAGATCACCAATAGTAACACAGTCCTTTCCAGGTTATATTTTGTTATAAATGTCATTCATATCACCAATAGTAACACAGTCTTTCCAGGGTTTATATTTTGTATATAATGTAAATCATATCACCAACGTAACATATCCTTCAGGGTTTATATTTGACCTTCCAGGAGCACAATTGTAATGTCTTGACAGACCTTGTGTATAGAAGCTGTTTATGTGTGTGCAGCCTTCCTGAGTTGTGTAGCCGTACAGTGTTGGTCCACTGCAAGGGGACTCTGTGCTGTGTTGTGAAGTCGGGCAGCACACAGAGCCCAGGCCCTTGTCTGATTTACTGAATTGGGGAGAATCACACTCTGCAAGGTGACGGGCAGGTCAAAATTTGCTTCACGGTGGTCGGCCCTTTCCAGAGGGCGTCACCGTAAGTGGTCGGATGCATATCAGGAAGGATGTGGGGCTGTGAGGTGAGCAGATACATACATATATACACAATATATATATATAATAGCAGGAAGGGTTAGTAGGCGAAGCGGTCACTCACCATGGATATCCATCCACCTGGTGCTTCTCGGGTGAGATGAATCAGTGGAAAAATGTGGTAAAGAGCACTCCTAGGTTTATGAAGAAAGAAATCAATTTATTGTGGCGTCTAGCGTTTCTGGTCTGACCACGGACCACCTTCTCAATGACAATATGCCCTTATATGCAAGATTATTCGCTTTATATGATTAGATTTAATATATTGTTTCTTTAACCAATATAAATAACAATTGTAAGTTACTACTTGATATTTTTTTCTATCTGTACAATGGCTTGCACTTATCCCCTTGTTTAAATACTCTGTATTTTATAATGTACAGCGGCTTTGCGTACCCAGTGGCTCTTTATCAATTAAATATATAGCAACATACATATACATACATACACTGTGACATACACCAAAGTTAGGTCCATGGGTGTTGACTAGCGGGCTGGGGGTCGGCCCACCCGGCCCTATCGTCGGGAAATAAGTTTTTTCCCCTAACCGCTTTAGTGTTACAAGGCATTGAGCTGGTCTAATTTCTGCTGTTTTTTGACTCTCATTTGTGGCCAAACACAGTACAGGTGAATTAGTGAGCAATTGGCAAAAAAAATTGGTTTGTTAAATTTCTGGGTTCACTAATTTTGAGCTTGTGGGTTCAGCCATACTAGTAGGAACTGCTGGGACCATATTCCACATTGCATCTTCACAAATGGACAGTACTGGATTGCAGAAATGTGATCTATGAATTCTTGCGATTTTTTTTTTTTCTTGGAAAAAAAACATTTAATTAAAGACAAACAAAATCTAACATAAAAGCTTTTATTTTGTGCCCAAAGAGATTTGATTTGATGGATAATGTAAAATGGTAAGTATAGCCTTAATGCTTCTATACTTGCTGGAGGAAACTAAAGAGTTAAGAAAACTACTACAGCAAAACAAAGTATTTTTAAAAAAAAAAACACAGTTTGGGAAATGAAATGTATTCAAGACATATTAAATCTTTCCTAAATCCGGTTATTGCATTTTTACATGCTTTCATGTGTAGTAGGTCTAAGCATTTTTATTCTATTTCAGTCGATGGAATAATACAAAATCATTGAAAACGTTGACAAGTCTAAATGAAGGCAATATCCTTGAAGCTGATATTAATGCGATAATATCTGTAAATGTTGGGATGAAATTCGTTATGCGAGGACTAATACAGAGCCCTCAGAGCTTAGTCAGGATAGAAAATCCCCTTAGTTCGGTTGGCTCTTTGGTTGATATTTTTGGATATTTCCCTACGTGCTAGAAGAGTGCAAATATGAATTCGGCGTTTTGTGGGGGGGGGGGGTTTGATCCTTTACTGACTGTTTAGAATTAAAAAGAATGATCACCACAGTCCATAAATCAAATGTCATGGGGCTGCAGTCTAGTGTAACCATATACGATTTCATGATGTATGGCGTGCTTGAAGGCTTTGGAAACAGTGACTGTGCCAAAAATGTACACCAAAGTGTGCTTTACACTTACTCACCGTGATCGTTGTGCTTAGGGGAGCGAGGGAGATAGGGAGTATAATGAATATTATTTGGTGGGATGTGCTTTTTTCTGTTAATGGTGAGATTATGTTTGGTTTCTTGTTTTATGAGCCAGTTATTTTATTACAGTAGGACCAAGGACGTTCAAATCATTGGCTGCTGATGAACTACAAACTTCCCTGTGACAGTCATGTCCCTATTTATTAAACCAGTATTGTGCACTTGACGGAATTAAAAATGTATTTTTTTCCTGCATATCTCCCACACTTTTATGGCCTACGCAATGCATATCACCTGGTGCAAAGAGCATTTCTCATCGGACAGGCCCCTCAATATGACCACTGACATGTTAAGATGTTTGCTTTTGTTTTAGAAAGATGAAGAAATTCAGGTTATGTTTATACCTTTTACTACTTATCACTGCGTGAACGTAAATAATAGTAATATTGGGTCGTACCGATTCTTTCGCATGTAACATTCATGAGACATTCCCAGATGGATAACGTATTGTATAGTATGTATGGTAGAATTTTATTTATAAATCTGCACTTGGGTACGCAGTGCTGTACATCGGTAAATTTAGAGTATACAAACAGTATACCAACACTATCGTGAAAGCGCCGTAGTACGATAGATACCATTAAATTAATACAATTCTACATGTTAAGAAAGCAGTATATAAATATCTACAAGGATATAATGCAACAAGTCTCAGACACATTAGGAAGAAGTCCTGCCTGAAGAGCTTATAATCTAAGTGGTGGGGACAAGGACATACAGAGACAGTGGGGGATGGGTACAAAGTTGTTTAAAAGGTCTAAATCATAGTTATGTGATGCTCAGAGGTAGGATAACGTGGTAGATTTGAAAAGCATTAAATGGATTCACCAGGCGAAGCAAGAGAGTGGGAGATTCCCAAGTAGTTGAGCAGCAAGAGCTGGAATGGTGTTGATTAGCGGTGAGCGCAGCGGTTTGTTGGGGGTTATTTGTGGGATGATTCCAGCGAGAATGAGGGCATGGCCTGGAACATAAGGACCAAGAGAGAGATAAGTAGGGAGGTGCAGTAGAGCGAAGGTTTTTTTAAGGTAAAAGTATGGTGTTGAATATGATTCTTTGTTTGATGGGAAGCCACCTATGGACTGATGTATCGGATTAGTTGCGGATTCTCTTTGGAAAAGAGCGGATGATCCACGTCTGGCGTTTAAAATAGACGGGAAGAAGAGATGAGGAGGGCCGGGAATCCAAGTAGTAAAATGTTACAGTAGTCAAGCACGGGGAGATGATAAGGGCTGGGTGAGCATTTTTAGTAGTGACAAAAAGAGTAAAAGGGCGGGATCTTGGCAATATTGCAAAGGAGGGAAAACGCAGCAGGCCTAGCGACATTGTTAATGTAAGGTGGAAGGAAAGAGATGAAAAAGGGCAGCGTGCAGATTCAAACTGGTTAATGACCATATGTTCAATTAGAGAGTGGAAGTGGAGGACCTAGGTTCCGATTTAGGGGGGAAATGATTAATTTCGTTGTTGAGTGATTGAGTTTAAGGCGGCGTGCACCAGCCAAGGAAGAGAGGATATGGAGGCAGGACAATAGAGGATTTGGGAGTTGAAATGCCCTTTCATGGTTGTAGGATCTATGACTGGTTGGTGAAACAATAAATTTAGTATCAGCTTATAGGTGATACTTTTAAAAACCGAAAGGAAATGATTATTTCTCCCAGAGAGGATAGTGTAGAGGGAGGGGGGGTCCTAAACCAAAAGCCCTGAGGGCACGCTGCAGCTTGGATTTCGGATGCAGCCAGAGAGATTTAAGAAATCTGCATTAAAGGAAGAAGAGAGTGGTCCACAGTATTACAAAGGCAGCCGATAGGTCAAGGAGAAGCATAGGCCGAGACCGAGAAGCGGATGTCCTTTGGCTTGGCAAGCTTGAGGTTTATTTGAGACTTTGTCAGAGGGCCGTGGCCCTACCGTTCAGTTGGAGACTCGATCGGGAGGAATCCTGATTGCAAGGTCCCAAGTGGGTTATAGAATGGAGGAATAAAGTTAGGCAGGCGGTGAGAGACGAAGGTAAGGCTGAAGAGTTTTAGAGTGCAACGGTGAAGGAAAAAGGTATGCGTTTTGATTGACAGCACACGGTAACAGGGGGTCGGGGTAAGGTAACCGGTGCGGTGGGTGGTTCAGGAACTGTCACAAGGAGCGCCAACTGGAAAGGGGCAAGTCCAAAAAGCCCCGAAATAAAATGTGACGAACAGGAGCAACCCTCACCCGCGCACAAAACGACACTCTACCTAACGGTAATAGTTTTGCAAATGTGGGGGGGAAGGGTGAAAATATATAAGTCAAAACTGAAAATCCCTGTACAATCTTCTTGTTGCCCCAGTTTCTCTTCTTCTTTTGTTCTTTCCAGTTGCGTAACTGCAGATTTTCACCTTGTATTGTGTTGGATTTACATTGAAACTCACCCATGAACAACCAATGCCGAATGTTAAATCCCCTGTCTGCCTCTTCTGAGCATGCCCGGGCTTACTAAATGCTCAGTTACGAGTTTCAAATTGCTTCAGTTTCCACGAGGCATATCGAATCATAGCAGGCATTATACAGATAATGAATTCTAGGACACCGTATGATATACAACCATATTTAAAGAGCCGTTCTTTTTTCTAAAGTGTTGATGTTCTTATGATGGGTGGAGGTTGTCTTTAAAGACTAAAAATTAGAAAGTCCCCTAGTTTGGAATGTCTTGTCTCTCCATTACGATTGGAGAACCATTCTGTTTGTGGCTGTTTAGTCCAAATAAGACACAAACAGGGAGATTCACTAAAACATTCTTATCGTTTAAAATGGGCTAATTTTTGCCCCAATACAATCAGATATTATTTAGCATTCAATGTAAAAAGCTTAAAATCGATTGGGTTTGGGACAATTGTAGCGCCGATTCTCTAACGATAAGAGTTTTATTGATCTCCCTGTTAGGGCCTGTATTTAATAAAGATTATATATATAAAGGTTCGATATATCCAGATAAAAACTGTTCTCACAGGGTTACCCACCCCAACCGCTTGATAATTAAAACTAACAAAAAAACTTTCAGTATTTTACTTACAGTGCGACCATATTTTTGGTTTTTTTTTAAAGGTGGAAATGCCCTTTTTATAATTGCCCAGGTATTCATTAAATAAAGGTAAATGGAAATTCAGCATTAGTAGGAAGTTCTTCAGGGATTGAAATTTTTTTTGTTGGACCAACAAGGGTCACAATATATCAATGGCCACAGGTTTTTCTCTCTTATCTTTTCCATCTCTTTAATTCTGGAGGTCAACTGCAAATGCAAACATCTACCTACCAAACATTTGTAAGAGAATGTTCAGTACCCAACTATAAAAGAGGGATGGAAAAGAAAACATCTTGGTTGGTTTTATGGAAAATTCGATTATGATGGAATATATGCGTAATTGAGAATGGACTGTGGAGATATTTGATGTTCTGTTATGAGGATAGCAATTTATGATGAATTGCAGTGATAAGACGTCTTCCTGAATTCAACTATCATACTAACCGCACAGTACAAGCAAAAAATGATGCTCATTCAATCAGGGAGCCGACTGCACTGTTTTGCCATAGTTTTAAGAGACTGACAGACACTTCTTTTGAAGATCATTTCAGCGCGCACTTATCACGACTTTTCAATCCAAAGACACCCACGCAACTGATGGTGCAAGCGATACAGCATTTGACACTAGATTTAGTGTGAGTTTGAAATGCCCAGCACACAAACTGCCTGATAAGAAATCGTATTAATTTCTAACCATGTAGCCAGGGCTTCATTGAAACCCAGCCACAGGATCACAACGGGCAATTTTACATAAGTTACCCAATGCGTCATCCCACCCCCCACCCTGGGTTATGAGCGAATTTACAAACAAAAGGAAACGGGGCAGAAAACTTAGACTCGTTGAGTTCGTTGTTTCGTTTTTGTTTTCTAGTGCACACTTGTGCATTGTTAGCTTATTGCCAAAAACATTTAGAAGATACTAACACGGGGTAGGGAATATGTCCCCCTAGACTGTTCCGTGTAACACATTCTTTAACATTGATTGTATTGTTGTGTCATATGAATAAGGAACAGCAAACACTCCAGAGCTTGCCTGTCCTTATCCTTTGTTTGTGTTAATGTAATTGTTTGTAAAAATGTTCTAAACAGAGCGTGTTGTTGAAGGTTAATACACCATATGATTCTGCATGGGAGTAGTGGGATATATATGTGCACACCTCGGACATTCCCATATTCGGATTCAATAACGCTACTGATTAATGTTCTTAATTTGTGAGAAAAGAATCAACATGGAAATAAGAAAGAGGCGAATAGGAAGGGATGGATAGATTAAGGATATTTAAAAGGGATAATGCTAAAAATTTTTAATCCTTCAAGATACGATTCAGGTTCTCAAACATGTGTAATCAGAGAACAAGTGAGTAAAAGATAAAGGATTAATATAATGTGAAGGTGAATGGTTTATATTAAAGATTTACATAAATAAACGTCCCAGAACAGGCAAATTAGTTAAAGGAAATTACAGCAAGGAAAATGTTCTAAACTGGCAAAATAGCAAACCAAAGTCTATTATCTAAGTTAGTATTTTTATCAAGGTAATAGTTATAGACAAGTGTTGATATTTTATTAAAATCAATGGATGGTAGAAAATCAGGAGAGCAGTCGATTAGGAGGTGATACAAGTTGTATGTAAGTGTTTCTCTATTTTTGGTCACACATTATTTCATATATATAATATAATAATAATACAACTAATTATTAGTATTTTCCATATTGATATTACGTATTAGTGTTATTACTATTGTTTAAATCTGGATTAATAAATAATAACCCCTTCAGATATAGCCAAGCATTTATTGAAGCGCAACTTTGTCTCTAGTTTTCAAAACTGTTTATTATACACACAACACATGAAGCACTACGTGTCGGGAACACTTGTCCCTTCATCAATCTATTAACTACGACAATGATGGCCCTTACCTTAAATAAACATTGGGTAACCTTAACCCATCCCTCCTAATCCATGGGAGTATAGTGTAACCTTCCTAGTGCCAAATTAATACACACAGTACAATAACAGTGGCATAACAGTGTAGTCCCTGTATAGCAAATCAATATACCAATAATCCAAGCCATCATTTTATTAATACAAGCCAAAGGTTTTTTTTCTTGTTGGGTGGCGTTGATGTTTCCGATATATACCGCTGATGTTGATTAGGGAAAGAGGAAAAAAGAATGAAAGAAAAAGGAGAGGCAAGGAAAAGAGAAAACTGGGAGAAAGGAAAGAAAAAGAAAAAAAAAAAGAAGAAAAAAACAAAAAAAAATGAAAAACAGAAAAAAGAAAAAAAAAAAAAAAAAAAAAAAAAAAAAAAAAAAAAAAAAAAAAAAAAAAAAAAAACAAAAAAAAAAAAAAAAAAAAAAAAAAAAAAAAAAAAAAATATGATTATAAATAAAAATTAAAAAGGCAAAATATGAATGATAACATTGCATAATATATATATATATAAACAATATATTGAATTTAAACCACACATCTAAATAAGAATCGTATTATTTCTATTAATTCCATTATTTCTTATATACCCTTCAGATATACAATTTCATTTAACCAGTCCTTCCCCTATTATTGATTCATCATGAAAATTGGATTCCATGTAGCTGCTTCAGCATACGTGGCATGTGAAAAAAAAAACTTTCTTTTTCTCGTAATCGCCTATCTCTCTTAACCCACCTTCCCCTCACCACATTCGGGACTGATCAGTGACTGGCCTGGCCAATGGGGAATGCTCTTTTTGGACTGAAGGTTTGGTTGCTTGTTCCTTTAGGCAAATACCAAGACTCTTATTGAATCGGGTCTAGACTAGATATTTAAAGCCCGTTTTTACAAACGCCGACGTATGCGAACCGCGGTTTAAAGGACACAGTGGATATTATAGGTCCTCACTCTGGGTGCTTATGTAGAAGCGGTATAAGTGCTCACGTCTGGGTGCTATAGCAGTATAGGTCCTTCATCTGGGTGCTATAGGGGTCGGTATAGGGTTCCCTCACTCTTGGTGTATAGCGGTGTAGGATATGGTGCTTTCCACTCTGGGTTTCTTCTATACATTAATAGTCCTCATCTGGGGCTAATATTGGTATAGTCTTATCTGGTGCTAACAGTTTAAATGTCCTCACTATGGGTGCTATAGCATTAGTATAGCCTCATTCGGTGTGCTATAATTGTTATAGTCATTACTCTGGGTGCTATAAGCATTAGTCCTCCCCCACACCACACTCTGGGGTGCTATAGAGCGTATAGGTCCTCACTAGTGCTTTGGGTTGTGCTATTAGCAGAATAGTGTCTCCACTGTGAGTGTTTATAGCAGTATAGGTCCTCAGTCTGGGTGCTGGTGCTTGGGGCTATAGTGCGTGGCATAGTCCTTTCATCTTTGAGCTCCTTTACATTCTTTCTAGTAGCAGTATGGTCGCTCACTTGGGTGGTATAGCGGTATAAGTCCTCCACCGCTGGATGCTATAGCGGTATAGTCCTCACTCTGGGTGCTACACGGAACAAAACGGGTATAGGTATTATTAGAGAGCGATATCCTCATTCTGTTTGTGCTAAGGGTGCGGTTATTTACGGTGTTGGTATAGTTCTCACTGTGGGTGCTATAGCAGTATATGGTCCTCACTCTGGGTGCTATATGCGGTATAGTCCTCACTCTGGGTGCTATAGCGGATAGGACCTCACTTGGGTGGCTTATAGCGGTATAGGTCTCACTCTGGGTGTGGTATAGCTTAGATATAGTTTGGCGGGCTGGCACTCTGGTTGTTGTGCTATAGTGCTATTTCAAGAATAGGTCCCTCATCTGGGTGCTATAGAGTATAGAGTCCTCACTCTGGGTGCTATTACGTTAGTGGGTTCCTCACTCTGGGTGCTTTGTAAGGCGTATTAGGTCTCTCACTCTGGTGCTTTATATAGCGAGGATAGATCCTCACTTCTGGGTGCTCCTCGGCTGATTATCTAGTATAGAGCGAATCTCTGGTGCTATCTAACCACGAGGGCCTCATTGGGTGTGCTATAGCGGTATAGTCTCATTCTGGGTGATATAGCACTAAGGACTTCACTCTGGGTGCTATTGTGTATAGTTTTCTCACTCTGGGTGCTATAGCGTTTATAGCGTCCTCACTTGGGTGCTATAAGCGCTATAGGTCTCACCTCTGATGCTATAGGGTAGTTCCTACACTCTGATGTGCTATAGTGGATAGTCCTCATTCTGGGTGCTTGCTGTAAGGTCATCCTGGGTGTATAGCGGTAAAGGTCTCAACTCGGGTGCTATATTATATCCCATCTGTCTATCTGCAGTATAGTGCTTACCGTTGGTTCGTCGTCTATTAGCGGTTAGGTCCTCACTCTGGTGCTATAGCAGTATAGGTCCTAACATGGGTGCATATAATTATATTTCCTACTTCTGGGGCGTATAGCAGTATAGGTCTTCACTCTGGGTTCTATACGCGGTATAGGGTACCTCACTCTTGGGTCCATATAGAATTATAGTCCTCACTATGGGTGCTGAAAGCAAGTATAGGTCCCTCACTTGGTGCTAAGCCGGTATAGTCCTCACTCTTGGGTGCTATCGTGTATAGTCCCTATTCTGGGGTGCTATACGCTTAAGGTCCTCCGCTCTGGATGCTATAGCAGGATAGTCTTCCACTCTGGGTGCTCTGCACATAGGTCCTTACTCTGGTGTCTATAGCGGTAGAGACCTTCCTCTGGGGTGCTATATGTGGTATAGAACCTCACTCTGGGTGCTATAGGAGGGATATAGGCCCTCACTGCTGGGTGCTATAGTGGTATAGTCCCTCACTCTGGGTGCGTAAGCTGTATAGGCCCATCACTCTGGGTTGCTATGTCTACTGGATATGGCGGAGAATCCTACTCTGGGTGCTATAGGTGGTCTAGATTCCCTCACTCTGGGTGCTTAGTGGTATAATGGCCCACTGCGGTGCGTATAGTGGTATAGCCTCATCTGGGTGCTATAGCTGGTATAGATCTCACTCTGGTGCTATAGCTTGTATAGGCACTGGTCTAATGTCAGCTCGGGTGCTATAGTGGTTATGATCCTCATCTGGGTGCTATAGTGTATAGTCCTCCATTCTAGGTGCTATCAGTGGAGAAGCAGGGGCATACCGCAAATACCATTTGAAGTTTTAAATCAAGCAAAAAACATTTGCCGGGGACATACATTTCATTTGGATTTTCAGCACATTAATCTTTTAATTTGACCTTTTTTGCAGATTACAGTAAACAAGCTCTTATAAAAAAATTCAACACTTCTCTTAGTACATGATAACCCCTGAAAATCCGCACCTCTTCCCAAGAGTTCAATTCTCCTGCACCCCAGTTGTCCTCACCAAAAACAATCAGTCCAAAGGGATTCTTTTCTTCTTGCGCGCCTGCTCCAGAGAACCTTTAATACGAGCCATTTGCTTCAACGCTGTTTCAACGTGAGTTTTTAACTACAACTGAGAGACAAAAATATTCTGGATTAGAAAAGTTCAGGGCTGTCAGTCTGTTCATACAGCATGTCCAAAGCCTCTGGACTTGCTGCTGAAAGGTTGGACATGGTTATAGGCAGATTTTATAGTATCTAAAAAGACAGCGCAGACACAGCTTTACATCTTTCAGCTGCGAAGCTGGGATTAGAATTTCTTTTTTTTTTTATGTATTTATTTGTCCTTGTTGCAAAAAAGAAAAAAAATGACAAGTGATAGAAAGGCTGCAAAGAAAAAAAAGAAGATATATACTCTGGGTGGAAGGCTCTGTCATAAAAGCATGTTTCAAAAAAAATAAATAGTTTTCTCAAAAACTATTGGACATTCCCGCATCAGTCACGAGGATTTCTGTCGGTGTTTACTAAAATTCATCTGGTTTTCCATTTATACAGCGCTTTTCTAATTGGCGAACGCCAAACAACAAAAAAAAATATTGTGTGGCTTAATATATTTCTGTCGTTGTACATCTGTATAGGTTTGATCTTCATGGACACACAGGGTATTCAAATAAAGTTCTATATCGTTTTAAATGTTAGCTTATAAATGTTAAATAAAATCTGATTGGTTGGGGCAAAATTAGCACCATTTTACGATAACGAACTTAATGGAAAACCCAGATTAATTGCTAAGAAGAATATTTCGTCTGTTAAAGGGCATCAGTCTACATACATTTGTTCATTAGCGGTAAAATGACCCTATTCCAAAACCAATATATCATTAGCAGGTTATTCGTGTATATTAAACCACATATTTTAAGGATAATTATTAGCCAACATTTTGACAGCTTACACACATCTTAGCAGATCCCAGACAAAATCTCAGATCTATATTGTATCTGCTAAAATCTGTACTGTATATAGTAGCTACTAAGGTCCAGGCACTGGTGAAATGCTTGCAGTGGTAGTCCATATATAAAGTTAAAAACAATTGGAGGTAGTGTGTAAGAGGGTTAAATGCTGTTCCCATAGAGGTTTCAGGGGACAGTATAGAGAGACAGAAAGGTAGATGAAATTTACCCCAACACATTGCCTAAAGGAGTCATTTAATTGATGGCTTTATTGCTACAGACCAGACACACTAATAAACTGTGTTAGAAAAGATGACTCTGGCTGAGCCATAGTCATTGTCTGAGTATCAAAATGATCCAGCAATTCCCTGTGTTAATGAATATAATTGGCGTTAGACAGATGCATACTTTATGAAATCTTACATGAAATGGGCAAATGGCTGTTTTGAATGGCCTCGGGGTCTCTTTTAATGATTGTATTCTGTGGGTCCCTTTTGTATTCTGCGAGATACTATTTGTAGTCTGATTTTTCTATTTTTGGTACTTTGAACCACAAATATAACACGTGATAACAGAGGACTCTACCATAGGATGATGGCTTTATTTATAAAATGCAGGTCCTACACATCCTATCATTACAGAGAGTGGCATGGGAATGTGTCCCTTTGAGCATTTCGACTGGGAGCTCCACTTTCCTACTATTATGCCCTAACATAATTCTGGGGGTGGGTTTTTTTTTCTTTCACTTAGCCTTAAAGGTATCTATACTCTACAAAATAACAATACGCTAGATCCCACATACTTTCAAAACTTTTGAGGGAATTTTAAACTAAGACTGTAATCCTTGAAAAATTAAATCATTTAATGACAGAATTTACGGAGACTTGTCCACTCCAGTGGAGCGAGATTGTAACATGGTACCGCATTAATGACCTCTAACTAGTGATCTTTAGCTGCCTGCCAGCACCTTTCTGCAAACAATTAGAATCGGCAGGAGAAAAGCGGGCAGGGGGAGGATGGGGAAGATGTGTAAGCAAGAGCAGTGTCCATGGTTGAGGCGGCAGTACATATACCGTGATATACGCGGTATAAGTCCACCCGTATATACGCGAGGTACCTATTTTTACCTCAAAACGTAAGAACCCATGATTGGACGATCGAGATAAGCGAGGGTTTGGAAATTATGGGAACTCTGCGTCATACAGCCTCATTCTTCATTGCTCACTCAGATGTTTTGGAAACAACAACTCACGCATGCTTTCTTACTGGGAGTTTTAGTTTCCAAACCACCCCTTAGTCCAAGGATGAGGCTTTTTTATGGACAACACCCCCAGGAAAAGGCCCAAAAACATTCCCCCTTAGAGACCCCCCAGTGTCAGTGAGTGAGGGTGGTCCTCACATGTGGTAATCAGGGTAAATCTTACCAAAATCTGCTGCTGCTTACCGGTACCCGCGGACTTCTCTATGTAACCAGCTACCTGTAACTTAATTCTCTGGATCCTGCTGCGCTGCGCTGCATGTTTCTGTACTCGGCGGCTGTACTGTCCGGCGCCAGTAGTGGATCCGTGCAGATGCCAGGCGGCTCCACTACTCGGACATCCAGACTACAGCCGCCGAGTACAACATGCATCGCAGCGAGCGATCCAGGAATTAGTTACAGGTAGCGGTACATAGAGAAGTACCGGTAGCAGCGCAATGTGTGAAATTTACCATGACCCGAGTATAAGACAGGTCGGGTTTTGAGGCTTTTTTAAAGCCTGAAAACCTCGGCTATACTCGAGTATATACGGTAAGTGTCGCAGACACTACAAGAGGGCAGTGAGTAAGGGAGGTGGGGGCAATTTGGAACACTCAGTAAACATTAATGATTTATGACAAACAAGCCGATAAATATGTGAGTACCACCATTTTCTTCTCTCAAAATTGTAGTTTCAGATAATGTAAAGCTGTTTAAGTGAGTTAAGTGACCCTAACAACTAGCAAACATGTACCATCATATTGCCTAACGATTGCAGATTTCAGTGAAACACAAATCTAATAAATTTGATTTAAATTTAGATTCTGATATTTGCTTCTCCAATGTCATCAACAATTCCATAGGGTAAATAGCATTAAAGAACTCTAATGTTTGGTGAAGTTTATCTCTTATCCAACTTTCCAACCTTGCCAGACAATACGAAAACCTGAGGGAAATTCCAAGACGTTAATAGAATGAAAGCATATTGCCATATGCCCCTAAAACAACCAAGTATCAGTCATTAGCATTGCTACCGCAGGATATCCAATCATTACTAGGCTAAAGACAGCATGAACCTTGACAGAAATAAACAAGTTGCAAAACGCCCTAACAAGCGCCCTCCTCTCAGATTGTGTCCTCGCTATCCAACATGATTAAATCCGTACTGGGGCCATAAATAACAAATAGGGACCTCGGTTTACTCTTTGCTGCCACGTCTCTTTTACGTGGAGTTATCCTCACACTGATGCTAATTCAATAAGAGGTGGAAACGTTTGCCTGGGATATTATTTTGCTCCAACCAATCAGATATTGTTTTTTAATGGATTACTGTAGTTAGACAACATTTGATTGGTTGCTACATATAACTCAGTGCTGGCAACCATTTGCACCTTTTATAGCATCAATTTTATGATTACAACAAAGAGGTGGGGTTTAGGTTCTTCATTGTTTGTTCACCATAAATATTAAATTGCATGCTCACCCCCTAACACATTTACTCCGCTATCACACACCTTATACACTCTTTTTGCAAATACATTTTCCAGCCTTCTCACCTCCTTCATGGATTTGTATTTTTGAGAGCTTGCACAGCCATAAGCAGCCAGGTCATGCAGGACGTCTTAAGTAATTTTCAGTGATATCACAGCATTAAATGATGGCTAGCACCCAGAAGAGTCTTGATCGAATCAAGGACTTCAAATATTTTCTTATGGATTGTCCAGGGAGGAAGTTAAGCATTGAAAAAATAGGGTTTTGGTGGGGATGTAGCTTGTGTACATAAAGGTTTGTTAGAGGGGTGACATGCCCTTAAACCCTAGTAAATTTTTGTTTGTCTGCACAATGTGGCAGTGTCCTGTATTACAGGTACAAAAATATAAATGATGTGTGTGTGCATGAGTGTACAAGGGGAATGTGATCTGTACACAGTTCTTTCTGAATAGAGATGGCCGACTTCCTAAGTTTGGTCTTCTTTATTATTTTATTATTATTATTGTTGATTTATATCGTCCAGCATCTCTGTGCGCTTTACAATTACATAGTCAGTGCATTACATAAAGGTATACATGTTATACAAAGTGCATACATATTACATACCAGTAATACATAATGTTAGTAAACAGAGTGTGATGATTTCTTACAGCAATACCGTGATACATATGAGAGAGGACCCGGCCCAAAGCTTACAGACTAGAGGATATGAGGGTGAGACATAAAGGTTGCAGGAATCGGTAGCTGTAAATGAGATTGAACAGTTGAGCGTGAAGGGGGTTGGATCATATTGGTAGTAAGAGGGGTAATGTTAGGCCAGGTTATATGCTAGCCCTATAGTTCTATCGTTCGAAAAAACGAAAAAACCTATTAAGGACAATGGGGAAAAATAGTTTGAAACATTCTCATGATTAAAATAACAATGGTAACTTACTGTAATGGAGGCTCTGGGACCTGGGAAATAATGGCCTGGGAACATATACATATCACCAAACTTGCTAGCTTTCCTCAAAATCTGACCTTTTCGAGCTTGCACATTCGATTTTTAAAAAGGGTTTATCGAAAATGATTGCCACATCCGAGGGTTGTTTCCTGAATTCGATGGTTACCAAACGATGTTTGATTCTAGTCCACCCCATTCCTGAATTGCATTTCGCTAAGCGTCTCACATAACGAATGCAGTGCATAAGGCCGGAACTATCAAAAAATAATAAAATCAGCTTTATTATTGCTCCCTAAATGTTGTTTTTGAAAACTATAGCCATAGCAAGGCGCATTTGGCGTACAATTGCGCAGGGCATTTATCTGAGTTTTTTTTTTGTACTGTTGGGGGTGAAATTGTTGTTTTAATTTATATCTGTTTCTAGTAACAACAGCTACACCTGAGGCTCGCCCTAAAGCAGTACCAAGCTGTTAATTGGCTGTTCTACTTGTTCTGAATTATTCACCTCTGCAGCCAACCTACATAGTCCCTGTAGGACCGATATGGGTTAATTTTGGGGACAGAAACAGCCCTTTAGCACTGGTGACCAGATGTACTATGATTTTGAACCGTTCAGCAAATTTATTTTAACATTGGTTTTTTTTTCCTTTCACACAAACACAAAACCTAATTATCTTACAACTGTTAGCTGTGGGTTGGAAATTGGGTTTGGGTAAAGTTCTGTATTAAACGGGAAGTTCTTTGTTTCTATTATAATAACGTTTGTGGATTGAAAGGAGAAGCTTTGATTATTTAAGGGAGGGGCAATGTCCATTTAATTGCTAAAACTTCACTGGAAGACGTACAAAAGTTATTAATGAAAAGCATTTAAGGAGAACTTGAGATAGCAAACAAATGACCTTGCATAGACAACAAGTGCTAACTAGAGAAGATATATCGCTCACCTTCTAAATTAGCAGCATTTTGGAGAATCATCTGTTCATTCTGCGTTCTTTTACAGATTGGGTCACAGAGCTAGATAAGCAGTTGCACATGCCAGTAAAGCCCAGTAAATTCTCTAGCTCCTTCCTTTAAGTGATATCACATAGTGGGTTAGGGATGAAAATGTTTCCCCCTCCTAACGAATGAATGATTTTAAATTCATTTCAAGGCAAAAAGTAATGGGAGGATCATTACTTTTTCTTGTAGTCCCTAGTGCGGATTCGCAGAGACTGGGAGGGATCTATGTGAAGGCCTAGGGGTTTGGGTAGGTAACTGATATTTAGGTATCCCTAATGCACAGATTCTTTTGGGTCCTCACCTCCTTGCTTGAGAAAGAACCCTGTGAGGTCTAAACAACTTGTGGCAATAAAGCCCTTGTTATGCAGTAGCTATACTGCGTGGCGTCCCCTTCCTTATAATTTCTTATATGGGGTTTAGGTAGGTACTCCACCTAGGTGCTATTGGGGGAAAGGAAGATTGGGGGGTCAATAGGAAAGTATGTTGTCCTTTAATATAATCAGTGCGTGCATATTAACATTCATTCTGTCTATACAAAATAAAGTTTTCTACTGTTGCTCTTGTTCGAACACGTCCCTTTTTATTTTGTATAAATTATACTACAAGCACCAATATTGATTTTACTTTGTTTAATGTCAACTGAGAGCAACATCAAAACAATAATTTACAAAGCTGATTTAAAGTCTATCCATACGGACTCACCTGCAGCCAGTTCGTGGTTAATATAACGTGACTTTAAACCCATTGCTTGCAGCGGTTGCTCAAAGTATAGCAACCACAAAAAGTTGTGCGGCTGCCCTTACGTTGCTAGTTTCACCCAGCTAACGGGATTCCTCCCCATATGTCTTTAACCTTTTATAACTCTACCTCTCAGTTTATCCAATACAACCAAGGAAGGAGCTGAATTAAACCAATGTTACAAAAGACTTTATTCAATCTATTAATATCTTTCTTACACAAGGGACAGTTTCACCGTAGAGGTCAATATAGAACGTTATCGCTTTACATGTACAGTGTTTAACTGTTTAAAATATTGCGTGGTGTTTGTCACTAAGCCAAAGTTGTTTCCTTTTTTTATTTGTTGAATTTTTTTATTGGCATTTTTAAAAAAAAAAAATAGCATGAATGTTTGAGTGTTTGCATTTGTTAGCCATAAAGACACAGATATCTCTGTTGTATTCAATTAGATCACTGGACTTGAATAGTTCTTGAAGACTTTGTCGCTAGTCTCCGACTGGCTTTCTCAATTCAGAATTGAGAACACAGTCGGATGACTAGCGAAACGTCTTCAAGATCTAAACTTCAAGTCCAGTTATCTAATTGAATACAACAGATATACCATGTACTGGATGAATGAGAACCTCATAAGCATAAAAGACACAACTAAAAATAAATTGACAGTCGAGAGGAGGGCCTATTAATGCAGAGACTGGTCACATGGCTACAAGCTGGTGAAAGTAGGAAGTTATATTACTAAACCTTTCCAGCAATATAACTTCTCACATACAGGTGATCCAGAATTAATTTAAAGGTACTACAGAAGCGCTTTTATATAACCCTAACCACAGATGCCCTTAAAATCAAGTCCAAATAATGTTCCCACAAAAATCTTAAAAGGCATGTTCACCCCCAAAACTATAATTTCCCCCACTACTGACCCCACTCTGTAGTGCATAAAAATCCTACCTTACATCCAGCTCAAAGGTTCTCCTTTAAGGTTCCCCAAAATTCTAGAAAACTGACTACCAGATCCTGGCACCCATGGAAAATGTTTCCGCCGCTGAGATGTCCTCTCAGAGGTTTTTTGGCTTGCTCAAGCAGCCCTTCACTCCCCTCCCTCTCCCACCCATTTTGTTCTCCCTCCCCTGTTTAAATCCCCTTGTAGATATAGTATGATAACCTTTATATCATATAGTATATTACAAAGTACTATATAGTGTTAAAGGGCATGTCCACCCCTTTTTAAATTTTTTAGTAGGGCTAGTTCCCCCAGCCCCAACCGCAATATTATCTTTTCTGCTCTCAGCCAATCACAGACGAGGCTGCCAGTCCCCCTGCTTGCAGTTCCATGCAAGCAGAAGGCCGAGCAGTGCAGCAGAGGAGAGAGGGAAGGTAAGTAACGAACGGTGGAGTCTCTGGAAAAGATAATATATCTTCAACTGTCACTGCACTGCATATATTATGTCGCTTTTCTGTGCTTTTTTGGTATTGGGTCCTTTCTGGATGTAACCAATTGCTGCCTCAGTGTGTTGTTTCGGCTTTTACAGCAGGACGGATCGATGTTTATTGAATAATTCTTCTTGACTATTTCTCCAGGGATACCACTGCTACATATGGGACTGATGCACCTATGTTCTTGTACCAGTCCAGTCTGAATGAGAAGCCAGTCGATTACTAGCTAAACGTCTTCAAGACTACATTCATGTCCAGTTGATCTATTTGAATCTCAAGCTGAGTAGGTCACTTATAGTCCATTGAGGCTTCTTGGTGCGGTGTGACCTGAAAGAACACCTTTTCCATCAAGCATGTTAGGGTGATAAACCACTGTGTTATTCATCTAGTGATACATGTAATCATCTAGTGAATACCTGTACATTTAGTGATACACTGTAACATCTAGTGATCACTGTAAATCTAGTGATAGCACTGTAAAAATCTAGTGTACCCTGTAACCTCTAGTGATACACTGTAACAGCTAGTTATACACTGTAACATCTAGTGATACAACTGTAACATCTAGTGATACACTGTGTAACATCTATGATACACTGTAACTCTAGTGATACACTGTACATCTATGAGCACTGGTCACATCTAGTGATACACTGTAACATCTAGTGATACACTGTCACATTTAGTGATAACACTGTAACATTAGTGACTACAACTGTAACATCTAGTGATAACTCGGTCCCATCTATGATACACTGTAACATCTATGATACACTGTAACATTTGTTATTCACACTACCATCAGGTACCCCCCAGTTCCTATAAAACCCCATCCTGTACCACCCCCATTCATTAAGCCCATCCGGTTACCCCTAACCCCCACCCCATCCATATAACCCCATCATACCCCCCCATCCTATAACCGCATCAGTACCACCCCTACTATCTATCTATTTATCTACCATCTATCTCCTCATCTAATCTATCTTTCTATCTATCTTTATCTTATCTATCTATCAATCATCTATCTATCCTAGCTACCTATCTATCTTCATCTATCTTCTAGCTATTCTATCATCTATCCTATCTGCTACCTATCTATCTATCATCTACATCTATCTATCTATCATCTATCTTATATCTATCTATCTATCTCCTATCTATCTTCTATCATCTATCTATCGATCTATCATCTATCTATCTATACTATTATCTAGCTCTATCTAATCTATCTACTATCTATATCGAATCACATCTTTCTATCTCTTATCTCTATTTATAATCTATCATCCTATCTCTTGTTATCTATCTATTCTTCTATTAGCTACATCTATCTCGTCACTTATCTATCTGATCTAGTCTATCTATTATCTATATATTATCTATCTCGCTCTCCTATCTATCTATGCTAATCTCCTCTATCATTTCTATCACTATCTTTTCTATCTATCATCATCTATCTATATATTCTTTGTCTATATCTCTCTCTCTATCTATTATCTGACTCTCGCCTCATCTATCTATCGATCTAATCATCTATCTATCTATCGACCATCTATCTCTCATCTAGTCTATCAGTCTATCTATTATCTACTCATCCTTATTCTATGTAGTCTAATCTATCTAGCTATCTTATGTATCTATCTATTATCTATCTAATCTAGCCTAGCTCCTCATCTATCTATCTATCCTATCTATATATCTACTCTTATTCTAACTATTCTATCTATGTATCATCTGATCTATTACTATCTCTCGATCTATCTATCAGCTATCTATAGATCCTATCTATTATCATAACTATCTATCATGTAATCTATCATCTATCTAATCTATCTGATCTATCTATCTATCGTCTATGTATCTATCTTTTATCTATTCTATCTATCTATCTATGTATCTATCCTATCTATCTATCTATCTATCTATCTTCCTTCTATCTACATCTATCTCAATCTATATCTTCTATCTCTCTCTCTCTATCTAAGCTAGCTCTAGCGCCTCTCTCTCTATCTAATCTCTCTATCTATATAATCATCTATCTATCATATATATTATCTGTCTATCTCTCTCTCTATCTTCTTCTATCTAAACCATCTATCTCTCATCTATCTATCTAGCTATTACTATCTATCTAGCTATCTAATCATCTATCTATTATCTAACTATCTATGTATGTTCGATCTACTCTATGTATCGTACTGTATCTATCTATTCTTCTATCTATCTATCTATCTATCTACCATCTTCTCTCTCTATCTATCTATATTATCTATCTCTTACTCTATCTCTCTATGTACCATCTATCTCTCATCTATCTATCTCATATCTACTATCTATCTATATATATAATATATCTTCTTTCATTACTATCTATTATCTATTTATCATCTCATCCTATCTATCCATTTATCTATGATCTCTATTTATCTAATATATCATGTTCTGACTGTCTATCTATCTATCTATCCAGTAATGCTAATTTATCTGTCTGTCTATCGTAATCCTATCATCTATCTCTTATTGCTCTATCTATCGCTTTCCGCTATTAGCTATCCTCTATTATCTATCTATTATCAGCTAATTATCTAGCTGTCTATCTCTCTAATCTCTTCATCTATATTCTAGCTCTCGATCTTCTATCATCTATCTATCTATCTGTCTATCTCATATCTATTATCTAGCTATTATCTCTCTCCTCTCTTCTCTATCGCCGCACCTCTCTCTCTCTCTTCTATATATATATATAATATAATCCATGTAATCTATTTATGCTGTCTTACTGCTGTTCATATCTATCTTTTCATTATCTATCTACTCTCTATCTATCATCTATCTATCTATCTATCTATCCATGTAATCTATTTATCTTCTATCTCTTCTTCTATCGATTATCTTATCTATTTATATCTCCTCATCATCTATACCTATCTATCTATCTACACTATTTTCCTGTCCTCTATTATCTATCAGCTATCTATCTATCTATCATCTATTATCTATTTATCTTGTATTATCCATATCTATTATCTATCTCTCGGTCTATCTATTAGTATCTATCTATCTATCTATCTATCCATGACTCTAATTTATCCTGACTATCTTCTTCTATCTATTATCTATCTATTTATTTCTCTCACTATCTATCTACTAGCTATTGTATCTGTCATCTCTTCTATCATTCTATCAGCTACTATCAGCTATTCTATTTATCTATGTATTTCTATCTATATCCTATCTATCTAATCTAGCTATCTATTTTATTGTCATCTATTCTCTCTATCAATCTATCTATCTATCTATCATCTATTATCTATTATCTATGTATTATCTCTCTATTATGCTTATCTCTCGTCATCTATCTATCTATCTATTATCTGTCATCTTATCTCAATCGATCATCTATCTATCTATCGATCCTATCTATCAGCTATTATCGATTTTCTATGTATTATCTATCTAATTATCTACCGGATCTCCTCTGTCTATCTATCTATTGAATCTATGTATCTATCTCTCAGCATCATCTACCTCTATCTATTATCCATGATCTCTCTCATCTCTATCTACCTACCTGACACTTCCATACTATATCTCAATCTTGTTTTTAACCTATAGTAACTGAGATTCAGATGTCCACCAGTGTTTAATACCAATTGTTTACAAGATAAATGGGGAGTTAAAAAAAAAATTCAAACAAACGAAAAATCGTATTTCCTTTCCCATTTCCCCACAAGCAAATTCACCAACTAATACTACTATAGTAGAACAATGATAACTAATAAATACATACCAATAATCATATATAATGATATGATAATAAATAATAATAATAAATTTATAACTAATAATACGAATCGCTAAAATAATTATAAATAATAATATTTGTTTTATAATGTTTAACATTGTTATTTATGTTACATTTATTAGAAATGTTGTTTAGGGATTTTCTTTATATCCCTCCCGTCCTCCTCTCCATACCATATATCTCCACGATAAAATATAAAGAAAACATCGAGCGCGTGAAATCAATTGGAAATCAAATCTACTTGGGTACAGACGATCCCCAGAACGACGGGAAAAGCTTCCCAACGGACGCGATAAAACGGCAACAATGTAACGAAACGTCCCACCAGATCGAATTGATACATGTAACGAAACTTCCCACCGGATCCGAATGATAACATGTAACGAACTTCCCCACCATGATCGAATTGATACATGTAATAACTTCCCACCAGGATCGAATTGATACGAGTGTAACTAACTTCCCCCAGGATCGAATGGATCCATGTACGAACTTCCCCCAGGATCGAATGGCATACAATGTAACTAACTTCCCACCATGATCGAATGATACAATAGGACGAACTTTCCCAACCGGGATCGAATGATCCAATGTAACGAACTTTTCCCCCCGGGATCGAATGGATACATGTAACGCACTTCCCACCAGATCGAATTGATCAATGTACGAACTTCCCACCATGATCGAATTGATCAATGTACGAACTTCCCACCTAGGATCGAATTGATAACAATGTTACCGACTTCCCACCAGGATCGAATTGATACAATGTAACGAACTCCCCCAGGATCGAATTGATACAATGTAACGAATTCCCACCAGGATCGAATGATAACAATTTAACGAACTTCCCACAGATGAATGGATACATGTAACTGACGCGCCCGTAACCCTGATACACTGGAACGTTCGAATAATCTGTACCCCCCAATGCCGTTAATTCTAACGGGAATAAAAGAAACAATCCCCTTTATTAATTTGCTTATTTTAAATGAAATAAGTGAAGGAGACCATTGAGTCAAATGAGATCTTAGTGCAATTGAATTATTCCCAGATAAGTGAATCCCACCCATAGGTGAATGTGGGAATTCCTGGACTTGGGGTTATTCTGGTGCAGGTGGGATTTTATTATATCCCTGGGATAGAATTCCTATTACTGCAATGAAAGAGATTTCCCGAGTGGCATCCCAATGCTCTGTCCGGAAGGGGTTAAGGAGGGAATGAGTGGGGGAGGAGGGGCCCCAAAAGTGGTCCTCAGTTTGCTATTGTCTGCCAACAGACCTACCGCCTTGATTTGGTGAGATCTCCCCTGGACGAAAACATTAGAGACCAGAAGGTGATGAAGTGTGTTCCTCGTCCATCATAAGCAAACAGTGTGAGAGTTCCCAGGCTCAGTGACAGATAGGAGATGACCCCCCTAACAAGAACCATCAGGCGGACCTGGTATGTCCACTTGACTGTCCACACCTGGAAATGCAACACAAAGCTCCCCCAGCTTTTCACGCCCCACCAGTCCCATCTCTATGTACAAGAATGGATTTTCCTACCCATCACTCCTTGACTCCTGTATGGCATAGCCTGGAAGCCTCATGCCTAGCAGACTTCGCTCCTGCAGCAGGCAAACACCTTCCAGTACAACCCATCCGGAGCATCTTTGGACCACCCTGGTCCCCCGCACTGACTACAGCCAACTGCACCCTTGGGGCCTGAGGGACCATCAGCCCTTCTCCATACTAAACAGGTAACCAGGAGCCATCCACCACAACGCTACCTCCTACCTACCTTGTATATATTGTAACTACGCACCATAGTATATACTATAACTACCTAACATATAGCACTGTACCACTGTAACTACTACCTACCTGTCATATAGCCTGTCCCACTGTAACTAACCTACCCTACTATTAGCACTGTACATGTAGACTACCTACCTACTATATAGGCACGACACACTGTAACGCCCTACCTACTATATAGCCACTGTACACACTGTAACTACCCCTACCTACTATATCGGCAACTGGTACACACTGTAACTACCCTACCTACTATATAAGCACTGTACACACGTAACTACCTACTACTATAATAGCACTGTAAAGCACTGTACACACTGTAACTACCTACCTACTAGATAGCACTGTACACACTGTAACTCACCTACCGACTATATAGCACTGTCAACACTGTACTACCTACCTACGATATAGCACTGTACACCAACTGTAAACTACCATACCTAGTATATAGCACTTGTCCAACACTGTACCTACCTACCAGTATATAACAACTGTCACCCTGTAACTAACCTACCTACTATATACACTGTGTCACACACTGTAACTACCTACTACTATATAGTCACTGTAACACACTGTAACTACCAAACCTACTATATATATCACTGTACACACTGTAACTACCTACCTACTATATAGCAACTGTTACCATGTAACTACCTACCTAGATATAGCGACTGTCACACTTGTAACTACCTACCTACTATATAGCACTGTACACACTTAACTACCTACCTACTATATAACACTGTACACACTGTAACTAACCTACCTACTATATAGCACTGTACACCCTGTAACTACCTACCTACATTAGCACTGTACACACTGTAACTACCTACCTACTATATAGCACTTTGGGTACACTCTGTAACTACCTCCTCTATATGCACTGTACACACTGTACTAAACGCTATCTAGTATATAACTCTGTACACACTGTAACTACCCTACCTACTATATCGCACTTTAGCACACTGTAACTCCTATCAGTATATAACAACTGTACACATTGCAACTACCTACATAGTATATAGCACTGCACACACTGTAACTACCTACCTACTATATAACATTGTACACATGGTAACTACCTTACCTAGTATAATATAACACTGTACAACATTGAAACTACCTACCTACTATATAGCACTGTACACATTGTAACTACCTACCTACTATATAGCACTGTACACACTGTAACTACCTATCTAGAATACAACACTTTACACAATGTCACAACCTACCTAGTATATAACATGGGTAAAAATACCTACCTGGTAACTAACATTGTACATTACAAACTGTAAACCTACCTACCTATTTTTTAACAAACACACTGTACACCCTGAACTACTACCAAGTAATTAACCGTGTACACACTGTAACTACCAACCTTTATTAACACTGTACACCTGTAAATGCCTACCTAGTAATATAACACTGGTCACACTACCCTACCTATATATAACACTGTACACACTGGTAATTACTAACTACCTAGTATATACACTGCTGTACACATGTCACTCCTACCTAGGAATAATAACACTGTCACACACTGTACTCCTACCTAGTATAGACCACTGTAACACACTGTAACTATCTACCTAGTATAATAACAATTTATCACACTTGTAACTATCGTAGCCCTAGTTATTATAACAATGGTACAGACTGTAACTATCTACCTAGTATATAACACTGTACACACTGTCACTACCTACCCAGTATATAACACTGTATACAAGTATATTACACTGTACACAATGTCACTACCTCCCTAGTATATTACACTGTACACAATGTACCTCCTACTTATAGTATATAACAACTGTACACCACTGTTAACTACCTACTAGTATATACACTGTACACACTTGTCCCCGACTATACATACCTAGTATTAACACTGTACACAAGTATAGTACACGTATACACATGTCATTACCTTTCCCTCTAGACGGTTCACTGTACACATGTCCTTACCGTCCCTAGTATTTACAAACAACTGTACCTCAATGTACTACCTACCCTATTATAATTACACTGTACCCAATGTCACTAGCCTACTCGCCATAGTTATAGTTTTAACCTGTACACATGTCACTACGGCGAACCTACGGCCCTAGTTATATATTACGAACACTGTACACAATGTCACTACCTACCTAGTATATTACACTGTACAAAGTGTCGACTACCTGGGTTGTTCCCCTCCCTAGAATATTACACTGTACACGAATGTCACTACCTCCCTAGTTATATTACACTGTACACAATTTCACTACCTACCTAGTATATAACACTGTACACAATGTAGCAACCTACCTAGTCATAATAAAACACTGTACACCTGCCAAATACCTACCTAGGATATAAAACTGTACACACTGTGTATCTACCTAGAATATAACACTGTAAACACCTACCTAGTATACTAACACTGTAACTCTGTAACTATCTACCTAGTAATGAACACTGTAACGACTAACTGAACCTAGTTATATAACACTGTACGAATTGTAATACCTAGTCTACTAATATAACACTGTACACAATGTTAACAACCTACCTAGTTTTAAGTACACTGTACACACTGCCACTCTTCCCTATGCAATGTACACTCTACAGTAAATAACTAAATAAGGTCCGCCACTGAAACTGCCCTAATTAGCAACTAGTGATAAAAATAAAAAACTAAACATCCTAAAAACATAAATTAGACTGCTCGTTAATATAAGGTAACATAAATACTCGTACCTAATTTAGGATATCACACTGGTATCAACACTGTAACTGATCTCCTAGTAGATAACACTGTAATATCACTGTAACTTGATACCTGTGCTAGTATCGTAACCATGTACATCCTGCTAACTACTCTGACCTAGTATATACACCGTACACACACTATGTACCATACCTACCTATCCTAGTAGTATGGGCGCTCAAATAACACTCGTACACACGGTAATCTAACCTATATAAATTAACACTGGTACAGTGCACAGTCACTACCTGTAGTTCCAAGTCTACATAACTACCAATGTAACTACCTGTCCCTAGTATATAACACTGTACACACTGTCCACTACCTACCTATAATTATAAAACACTGTACACACTGCTAACGACCTACCAGTATATAAACTGTCACTATGTGAACTCCCCACCTAGTTCTATCTAACACTGTAACACACTGTCACTACCCTACCTCGCATATAACAATGTACACACGTCACTATCTACCTTATATACTAACTGCTCTGTACATCGGTAACTACCTGTCTAGTATATAACAATGTACACGCTGTAACTACCTATCTAGTATATAACACAGTACACAATGTAACTACCTACCTAGTATATAACACTGTACACACTGTAACTACCTACCTAAAATATAACACTGTACACACTGTAACTACTTACCAAGTAATTAAACGGACACCCTTGTACTACCCCACCTATACGTAGGACACTGTACACACTGTAACAACCTACCTAGATATAACAACTGGTTACAACTATTACTAACCTACTAATTATATACATGTCACACTGTAACTACCCTTACCTAGTAAGTAACTTGTACCCACTGTTCAGTACCTAAAAAAGGCACTAAGACGAATATTAACACACCTGTAACACAATTTCATCTACCTTACTGAATCTAATATACACTGTTACTCACTGTATACTGTTACCTTACCTAGTTATATTACATGTACACAACTGTCATTACCTACCTTAGATATAACACTGTACCAAATGAAACTAACCTGTTATCTCTAGTGATATAAGACACACTGTACACACTGTAACTACCTACCTTATAGTAACACTGTACACAATGTCAGTGACCATACCTATATATAAACACTGTATTCACACTGAACACGCTACTAATATACATACACACTTGTGACACAATTGTAACCTACTATTTTACACCTAGTATACCCACACGTCTTGTCTGACAAGGTACAGCCTAACATACGTTGCCGGCTCAGCTGGTACCAGTTCGACGAAACGTTGGTCAACGCCTTGTTGTATACTACACACGGCCCTATCTATATATAACACTGTTACACCTTGTGCTCCTACTGAGTATCACACGATCTACGACTTGTGGACTCTATGGTTCGCCGCGTCTCTGTACTAGCTGCTTGTATGACCTAGTCACATGTAGGGGTCTGACCATAGGTCACTTGTGGTATCACGCGTGCTGTGGGGGTGGCGGTGCTGTGAACTCCTAGCTGTCAGGGTATAGGATACCGGGTGTACAGGGCACGTTCGTTCGTCACGCAATTGGAGTGGATGTGCATCCCCAACCGCGCTCACAAAGCTGGCCTAGGCCGATGTGCATTGGTGGGTGGGACGGACACTGTGCGCGCCGCTAGGGCGGTCTGTGTGCTCACTCGTGGGCGGCTTTCACCTAACGTTACGCCTATAAAGAGACACACTGTATCCCATGTCTGACAGCTGGGCGAGCCGTACCTCACGTACATAACCCGCGGTAAGCAGGGGCATTGTAACTACATACCACCTAGTTTTAACAGTGTAACACCTGGCATACCTACCTAGAATATAACACGGTACACATTGTAATCCCGAACTAGGATAGTAAACTTGGACCACTGTCACGACCTGCACCGTATATCTATAACACTGTACACACTGTGGCAACCTACCTTGTATATAACATTGTAGACACTGCAACTACCTACCTATGATATAAACTCTGTTACCAATTGTAATCAGCGGTTGGGGCTGGGGGAACTAGCCCTACTAAAAAATTTAAAAAGGGGTGGACATGCCCTTTAACACTATATAGTACTTTGTAATATACTATATGATATAAAGGTTGTTTCAGGCATACTGTAATTTTGCTAGACTTTACCTCAGTTTAGTTTGATGGGAGATTATCCAAACTGTGGCAAATTCGCATAGAAGAATTTAAGGGCAACTTTAACAAATCAATATTCTTGCATGTGTTCACCCAGGGAAGTGGAAGTAAGACAGGGCTGTGATTAGATGCCTTTTATTGATATGTGTATTGTATTAATTGTTATTGTAATGTTTTTGTATTACTTAAGCCTTGTACACACGTCAGATCATTTTCGCACGGTTTGCCAGACGAACGACCCATCATGTGACAATTGTGCGAAAATGAAGCTTTAATGATCTTCTAAGACCAACGATCCACGACTATTCTTGGCTTTTTCCAACGATCAGCCTGGCGGATTCGTTCTGCCGAATGTCGTTTGTTTGTACATAGTCGGCAGATTATCGGTAGAGTGTAATGGAAGACGTCACTTAACACGTACGTCAGGTAGCACTTTTACCAACGGACATTATCTATCCACTATCGTTGATGTATGTACAGTCGTCGTTGGCAGAACTAGTGTATAACGAGACAGTTGCTGAACGTTCTTTGGTTGCCTTGTAAAAAAATCCTGCTCTGCAGACTTAAGGTAAACCTCAAATCTGAACCAAATAACTTTAAGGTTCCCTAAGCCCCCACTAAATGATCTACAGCCAATCAGGATTAATTTTTCAAATATCAGATGAATTACATTTAAATACAGAAACTCAAATCGAACTTCAAAACTAAATTCTTTCTGAACACGGTTTTCATTCATTACCTGCGACAGCACAACAGGATATTACCCATGACAGAACATGAAAAAATTACCTGGCTAAAATGCATTGATGGACTCTACCATGTTTGTGTAGAGTTCCAGTATATATTTATTCTGGGCAGTATAGGTGCCTTACGTTGATTTGCTCACTAAAAGCATTGAAGGAATATTAATTCAGAACCAAAACCACACATTAATATTAAGTGAATCAAATATCTCCCACTGATGAATTGTTGCATTCCCCTGGAACGTTGTAATATTGGTGTGTGGTTCTGAATAAAAAAAAAAACTTCACTGCTTTTGGTGGCTGATTCTCCCTTTGGCATTATAATTGGTGTTTTCAATTTACCCTACAGTTTCCTGGCAAACCATAGCCTGTTGAAATAAAATAACAGGATAAGTGCATTCTGGGATTCCATTTCATTACAGTTAAAGGGCAACTGTGGTCTCAAAACAAGTTAGGGTTAAATGAAAGCCTGCAGTATTTCCTTTAAAATGATCCGACAATCACATCTCTGGCTGGAGCCTGTGAGAAATGATATTGGGGTGAATGTTCAAACCTCCTGCTTCCAGTAGGTTGAGTGAAATCGCCTGACCTCTGCCCCACCCGTCTGCCCTGGGGGAGAAGCATGCTCAGTTAAGACTCAATGCTGGGGAAATCAGGAAGTACCTGGGTAAAAAATTGCCTATTAATGCAGGCAGAGTCTGGTCAAATGGCTGAAAACCGGAAGTGTTTAAGCAGGAAGTAATATTGCTGAACCTTTCTAGCAATACTGTAACTTCTCACTAATTTTATCTAGAGATACAATTTAGGTTTTATTTTGAAGGTACAATGGAAGGCTTTTTATATAATTCTTACTAGTTTGGAAGAATTCAAGACCACAGTTACCCTTTAAGTCGTTTATCAAGTTGACCTTTTATTCTGTACATTAAAATTAAAAATTTCCATTTATTTCCGTGAACATGCTCAGTGCATATTACACGGGTAGGCTGACTGCATTTAATAGGTTTCGTTAGGTCACGCAGCATCGAAGGAGGAAAAATAATTAAACTGCAAGGATGACAAAATGTTAAATGAATTCCATCATTACCCCCAGTCCTAGACTATGTGCAAGTTGTTTACATCTACAAGAGATCATTATAAAAAAGCTAAACAGTGACTTTATTATAACCTTATGCCCATGTTACAGATATCTATGTAAGGGAGGCCTCCAACCAGTATCCTTCCTTGTGCTCTGCTTACATAAAGCCATGCTGGCACAAATCTTATTAAAGGAGAACTGAATTGTAACAATCAATTTCATTCATTTGATTTTCCATTAAATGGGAACCCAAGTGGTTATATTTTTAAATGGCATGTCCACCCTTAAAGGGTATCTCCATTGATTAAAAAAAGGTATTTAGTTTCATTGAAGAACAGGAGGTAAAGGAGCTGTGTCTTACTTCCGGTTCTTCAATAAACCCTGCAGGAGCCAGGAATGAAGGTAGGGTACTTACCTGATCGATTGATCCTGACAGGTCCTGATGGACTATGTATGCTATGTATATCGCACTTGCGCATGTGCATAGAATACTAAGTCCATCAGGACCTGTCAGACTACGTGGCATAGGAGAAAGCGATTGGGTAAGTACCTTACCTTCATTCCCGGTTCCTGCAGGTTTTATTGAAGAACAGGAGGTAAGGCACAGTTCCTTTACCTCCCGTTCTTTAGTAAAACTAAAATGTTTTTTTTATCAGTGGAGATACTATTAAAAATAAAAAACTGGTGACTTGTCAGTTATCTGCCCACAACCTTAACTGCTAATTTTACCAGTTTATTATATGCATTTGTAACCAGATACATTATTTAATCACAAGTATTTTTTCCATTATGGAAATAGTATCTGCTTCCATCCTGGGTTCACAGAGCTTTTTATAAGCTTGAGCATGTGCAGAGGAGGCAGCAGGGGGAAAAGCAGTCAATCATTGGTTGTGATGTCAGTTGTCAGGCCTTGATTGAATGCATGGTGGGAGGAGACAGCTTACTCTACCGGAATGGGGACAATAATTATCCTTAAAGGGCATGTTCACCCTTTATAGAAACTTTTAGTATAGTATAGTTCATGTTCCCCCAGCCCTAACCTCTATAATTATATTCTCAGAAAGTCCCCTGATCACTACTTACCTTACCCCTCTCCTTCGCCGCAATGCACTGGCCCTCTGCTTGCACGGAACTGCAAGCAGGGGGCGGAACCGGCAGCCACGTTTGTGATTGGCTGAGAGGCAGCCAGAACGGCGAAGGAGAGAGGTAAGGTAAGTAATGATCGGGGGACTTTCTGAGACTATAATTATAGCGGTTGAGGCTGGGGGAACATGGACTATACTATACTATACTAAAAGGGATTTACACTAGGGGGAGGGAGACCAAAGCGGGTAGGAGAGGGAGGGAGAGGGAGGGTGAGAAGGGCTGCAGTGTGCATGCCAAACTTCTCCCGGAGGGGAGACAGGACACAGAGTCCTATATGGACTCTGCTATCCTCCTGGTGGGCAGTTTTTGGGACTTTGGGGGGGACTACAGGAGAACCATTTGGAGCAGGGATGTAAGGTAAGGATTTTATTACACTACAGAGTGGGGCCATTAGTGGGGGGAATTATAGTTTTGGGGGTGGACATGCCCTTTAAAATATCTGGATAGTAATGCAGGTAATAATGTGCTGAATATATCAGTTGAGCTTTAGGGCAGGTAATAGACATGTGGCTAGTTTGTTGTTTTAAGGGTGGACATGGCCTTTAAAAGGTGCAAAAGTTTCCCCGTGCTTATTATCTGTGGCAACCAATCATATGTTATCTAACTGCAGTAAACCAGTAAAAAGCTAACTTTCGACTGGTTGCTGTAAATTAAAATCACAGGAAAACTTTTGCACCTCTTATTGCATTTTGTGCTTATTGCTGCTGCCTCTTCTAGTGTTTTCTGGTGATGTCATCCTCTTTAAAGTCTATTGAAAACTGGAGGAGCTACCCTGACCTCAGTTTATAGCTTGGGTCTCCAGCCTGCTGGTCTCCAGATATTTCAAAGCAGAAACTTGCCGAATTCCTATGCAAGCAACGTACAACCGTAAAAGGCAGGGAGTTGATGGGAGCTATAGTTTTTAAAACATATGGAGGCGGAAGATCCTGTAATGTAAAATAAAATACCCTGATTACATTGGGAATCATTCAACTTCATCAAAAAAACAATCCACTCCATGAATCCCATTCATCCACATGACATTACCTATGCTCTGGCCTGGCTTGTTCATGATGGTTTTTTGTGTTTCGTTTTTCAGGACTTTGCGGATTGTATATATCAGTTAGTAATACAGAAATTCCAGGAACTAAAAGACCACTTCTCTTCTGTGTGTCCGCGCCACAAGGCCTTGGCCGCCATTGTAATGACCAGAGGTAAGAGCTCTGTGTGTATTACCTATTCACATTTTAAGCCATATTATTCCACAGTACTCAATCCAACAAGGCTTAAAGGGACATTATACTTATGCGGTAGCTGTCTGTTCTCCGACTCCTCCTCCAGTCAGAGTCACTGACTCTCCTCCCATTATCTGACATTTTCAAGCATATGGTAATGAAGGAGAGAGCAGACTGGGGGAGGAGCTAGAGATCTGTCAGTTATTACTTAAGTATAGTGATCCTTAACAACGAAGACAGTAGGAAAGGAAATATTCTTTCAAATATCAATCTGTAATTTCTGCCCACAGTGTCATGTTATGGCATGTGAAAGTGAAAACCTCTCTCCCATTGGTTAAGATATGCTCGCTGTGTTGCATTCAAAGAGAGAGTGTGGGCTGCCAAATTATTCACTGAGTATTTCCATGTGCCATGAGCTTCTGTAGTAAAAAGGTTGTAGTGATGCCATATTGGGATATATTGAAGTGATGTGAGATATAATGTAGTGATGTGATATTGTGATATCTGGTAAGGAATTCTGTAAAAAGACAAGTTATGGATCTTTTCAATGGAGAAGTAAAAGATGTGCTTTGATCCTATTTATCTTAAATGTGTATCAGTTGCCTTTGATTCACCATCTAGTTCCTGAGATACAGTCAAATTCAAACAATCTTCTGGTAGAAGGTGTAAGTGACATCACTGATGTTCCCAATATATTCCTCACCCAGATTGTAAAATTATATTGGTTCTACATTTAGTATAATGTACATGTATAGGGGGGAATGCTACAAAAAGGTACATTTATCGACTCTGTCCCTATTTGTCTGTCTGTCTGTCTGTCTATCTATCCACAGGATGGATGGATAGAGAGATAGATAGATAGATAGATAGATAGATAGATAAATAGAGAGAGAGAGAGAGAGAGAGAGATACAGGCAGACAGACAGACAGACAGACAGACAGATAGTCAGTGTGCTCACCCACTTGCCCTTGAAATCTTTTAGTGCCCAGGTGCTATCCATCAATACAATACAAATTGTTGATTAAATATAATGGAGCACTCCTTGGACTTAATTCATCTATCCACAATATCTATCTATATATCTTTATAGCTGTTTACTATCTATCTATCTATCTATCTATCTATATATCTCCTATATATCTATCAATCCATCCTTTATGTATGTATTTGTCTATCTAT